>JAVJAQ010005580.1:0-600000 GCA_032362365.1 Zygogramma bicolorata | reverse complement strand
TTGATCTCTATACAATCATAACTAAAAATATTTTTTAGCATATCTGCCTATAAAGCGGAAGGCCGGGGTTCGAATCCTCGCCGGGCCACCGTGCTGGGTAATCGCACGTTAAAAGGTAAATCCTCGTTGATCCATTGCTCGCACAAGTTTCGACTTTCGAGGGTTGACGTTCGTCAGCTGGTTAACGAAAACGAACAATTTTAGAACAATTTTAGTAAAAGACACTCTTAGAGTAAACAAACGCGGGACATGTCCTTTGATGTCTTCCAAAGCGCATTGTACATGGTGTCGTTGGAACTGCTAAAAGTTATTGAGTGTTTCACTTTGAACATTAATTTGAAAATTTTTATGTATATTTATATTTTTTTTACGTTATGAATATGTAGATAATTATTTCAAGACATAACAAAAAATTATGCATATTCCATATCGAAGGATTACGTAACAGCATTTGAAAATCATAACATGATGTAATAAATAAATACATATAAACCAAAAGCTGCCTTCGGGCGCGTAGGAAGTTTGACGTTACGAGGTTCATGAAGTGTGCTCCCGTTCTATCGACGTGATACTTTTGAAATTTGTTAAAAATCAAGAATGCGAGATATCGATAATTTGGGTCTTTATATGCATCTTGAGTGTAGATTCAAAGTTGCAAAATATTTATAATGCCGCAAATTAAATGCCATTCAAAAATGCAATTGAACTGATGCATCAATACTGATTTTGAATTGAGTACAATGACATAATTATTACTAATAACACGTACTTTGAATAACTACATATATGCAACTCTATTTCCAAATTTCTCTATGTCCACATCGGTACCTTTGACACTCTTACGGAGATCACACGTTACGCGATATCGTACACGTATTATGACGGTTATACAAGTTTTATGTTGTAACATACCCAGTTGTGAATGTTTTCGCCTCTTCCCATGGCTGCCGTACGAAAAGCGCGATCGAGTTGTAGCCGCGAAAGTTTTGTACCGACTGAAAATCACCGGAACATGCTTGGATGATGAGCATCAGGAGAAAGTCTCCAAATGCGCGGGGGTTTCGATAATAACAGTTGTTTCGCTCGTTTGCGAATGATTTGTCGAAAGTAGTACAATTTAATAGAGTTTACTAGCGAATAAGTAATACCTTCAATACGGACATCCTTTGCCGCATGTTACGGCGACAACGTGTTATTGTCTTCTTGGTGTCGAGATGCCAAATGGACCAGTTCTTCCATTTAACACTGCATGCCTTTTTACGGCTTGATAATTCACCCTAAAATATGAAAAATAGACAGGGTCCTGGCGTGATTTTCCATTTATTTTCCATGTCATTATGGCTTAAAATAATATGCACTAATACAATACAAAGCAGCGTGCAAGAAAAAGTCACGGAATTTTTCAAATATTTGCTTGAATTTAAAAGATTATATATTCATTCAATTTTTTCACAATTTTTGTATGTTGGGCTGTAGGCTACATGCATGCCATTTACGTCAATAACTTGAAATGATATAAATTAATGAAACCCAAAACGGCATGCAAATCAAAAAAACGAAAATTCCCCACCAAAAGAATAAAGCGTTTTTCCTTATGAAGTGCACAAGCTCGGCTGCCTGGAACCTGTCTATTTTTCATATTTTAGGGTTATTATTCAAGCTTTAAAAAGGCATGCAGTGTAAAATGGGAGAACGTCACCTGTCACCCCTCCTGGTCTAAGAGTGTAAAAGCATCATTGCCAGTTCGGATTTTGGACGGATTGTGTTTCTGAAGTGTTGATTCCTTTCAAGTTAAGTTACCTTTCACATTTAGATAAATTAATATAAATATAAAATATATAAATATATAAAACTGTTCATCCTTCTTTCGTCTTGTTAGATCTCGTTTCATTTCTCAATAAACTCTGTGTACTCATAGGTTGTTATTCTCGAATATTCAATTTTTTATTTTCAATGTTTCATTTTTTTTAGACAATGATCGATATGTTAATTCAATTTTTCCAAGTTTTACGAAATATAATTTGGCTATTCTACTAATCGTCCTTCGAGTTTGGAACAAAACGCGTCTTCAAAAACATAAACCCTGAACGACGTAAGGACTTGTTTGTCATCCACAACGACATCAACCCACATTAATGAATAATAATAATACTGATAAAGAGTAGCTCCTGCTGGGTTATATCAAGGCAAATCACTTGTATGAAAATCCTTCAAATCGAATTATGAATAGTTTGAAAAATAAGAATTAATTTTTGAACCTATTGTATATCAAGGAAATGGACGGAATTCAGCCTCCAGTTTGTTTCAATTGTGACGATCGCACTTCCAAAACGTAACACTAAAAGTAAGTATAAAAAATCGTTCACAATGTAATATTTACAAATAATCTCCCTCTTACCTAAAAGTAAGGTTCACGATAACTATTTTGATAAGTATTAAAACGATAACCTTGCAACCAAAAGGGTTGTTTCGATCAGGGCTATGTAAATTCATCCACAAACTTTAAATCCCCCAGTACAAATGAGTTTGAACGGTGAACGTTGGCAAAAAACGGTTTCCATAAAAAGTACGGTCTGTAAGAACACGAGAAATTGTTCCAACATTTCATAGGGTAGGCAACTAGATACACATTCTTTTGTAAATCGGGTTGCATAACATACATAGTCTAACGATATTTGAAAATGGCATGAAGTGGATGAAGAAAAAGTATGTAATTCTGCCTCATGTAGGTAGAAGGGTAGCTTTCCAATCTACTCTGAAAAGTTGCTGCGTTAATTTTTTGACATATTTTCGAAAGCGAACCTAGACGAGAAATATTTTTGAACAAGTTTCGAAAACGGAAGCAGATTTAGTAAACGTTAATAACGATAAGTATTTTGATAAATATTATTTCTTTTATTTATTTGGTAGTCAAATTTGTGTTATACTGGAAGTTGTTAACTAATAGAACGTGTTCCATTCAGAAGGTACCGTTTTAAAATTAACGATGCAACTTTTCAATATAGATGAGAAATCTGCCCTTCTACACTTGTACATATTCCAAAATAAATTCAAATTTTTTCAGATTGTGGATGAACGATGAGTTTTGGAACCTTTGGTGTAAAAGTTGAAACTTCCTAGAAATCAATTACCCTAATACCAAACTGATATTTTGCACTTCTCCTAAAGATGCCCTAACCTTGTTAGCGACACGCTCGTCGAGTGCAAAAATATCAGTTTGGTGTTAGGGTAATTGATCTCTAGGAAAAGTTTCAGATTGTGGATGGTTAAGAAATTAAAAAAATTACGAGAGAATACATCCAGCAAAAAAAAATGACGTCAAAACACTATTTATGACTACTGCTTTTTCATGTGTACACTTGTCATTTTTCTGTATATTTGGAAAAACTCCCAGTTAAGAATGAATGTATTCTATTCTACTGTAGGGAAAAATTTTCATTTGATTTCAATTTCGCGACACATCCAGCACATATGATGTTTGCTTGAAAGTGGTTGACAACGTTGCCTGCTGAGTGGTAATGGTTCGGACTTCCATTGTCTATATCATTAACTCTATTGAAACCTTTTGCAAAGAAGAAAAAAAGAGACCAATAATCCATTCAACCTTTTCGTTTAGATTTGCCTTTTTTGATTTGTATTCCTCATGTTTTTTCCTCTTAGCAACAGGTTTAAATAGAGTTGATGATATAGACAATAGGAAGTACGAACCAGTACCAGATACATTTGATGTTGTCAGGCTTCATTTGATATTTAACAATAATTGCCAATGGTAATCTGAAAGTGTCAGCTTTGTTGAATTGAACTGGCCGATACTTGATGAAAATTCATATTAATTCATAAACTCCTGATTAACATGTGGGTCATGTCCGATGTACTACGTAGGCCAAACGAGGAGATCTTTCAACACACGCCTAAGAGAACACAGAACTAGTTTTTTGAATGAAAAAACAAATTCTAATTATGCATCTCACCTCATTCTAGAAGGTCATGAGTTCAACCACGAATTCTAAATACGGCATTTGAGCAGAAAGGTTGGAAACTCAATAGAGGGAAAAATTCGAAATATTTATTAAATGATCAGGTTGAATTGAATAACTCACCATTGTTGAATATGTTCCCGGCCAATAATTAACATAGCCTATTTCTAGAAATAATCTTCCAATGTAATTAATTAATATTTGAACAAATTAATTACGGGTTGAATATCGGACCTAAGTCGGACCTTTATTGTGAGAGACGTTCGACCTATATGTATATGAATAGCGTATTATACAATCGTGATTTGTTTATCTTGCTTGAAGAAGCTATTGTAATAGCGAAACACGTGTCGCGGTTTTGTAAACCCATTGTAAGTGGAAATCATACAGGAAACTGTAATATATTTTTGTCAGCTTTGTGTTTTGGTAGATAATACAAATTTGATCTCGTGATCGAAAACTTTTGTTTTGAAACAATTATTTCATAACAAAAATATCACAGTTTCCTGTAGGATTTTACCGACGAAAGTGAAAATCGTACAAAAATCTGTGATATTTTTTTTCATATGGATTATCATTTGTCAGTTCGATTCAGAATTATTTCGTAACAATCATCATGATCAAACCCTTCTGAAAAATAGCACAACACGTAAACGGTCCATGACACGAGTTGGTGGCAACTTTGATAAGTTATTTCCCAAGAGGACGCAAATTTGCCGTGGAGTACATGATTTTTGTTTGTGAAAATTCATTTGGGGCTCATTGATGCTGGCAACAACAAGAAATTATCGAGGGTGCAAAATAATTTTTTTCTCAATAATCCAGAGTGATGGCGAAATGAACCTTGATATTTTTTACATTGATGAAATGGCAAGGGCATTCAGACACCTAGGATTTCAGGTATGCCACTTTATTTCTATAATTTGTACAGACTCGAATTTTTGAATTGCTTTGAACAACTGTTTGTGAAACTTGACCATCGTTAATAATTGTGGGCAATGATGCTCCGTAATATATCTTTGACCAAAATTTCACACATTCGGAAGAAAGTTGATATAACATAGATCTGCTTATTCACATGCTCTAAATGATTCGGAAATCAATAATCATGACAGCTGTTTTGACCTAATATTTATGTACCATTTTTTACAAAATGGTTCATCAATAATTATTAATTAATCAATAATGAATTATTCTAGTATTATTTTCGAATATTTGATGTTTCATACGAACTAAAGCTGGCCGAAGTAATTTCAATGGATCATAAATTTTGGTGCGCAATTTGGTTACTGTTTGGAGAGAAGTTTATTTTTTAATTTTTATCGGGGGTTATATACCGAGTGCACCAAGTTTAATCGGTTAAAATGTGTGCTGCAATTCCATGATTCTCGAAATTTTGCTTAGCAAATGACTTGAATGTATGATAATTTGATCAGCAGGTCGAGGGATTTTATTTTAAATTATTATACATGAAAGCATTTGCTTGAAAGCAAAATTTTGAAAATCATGGAAATGCACGCATTTTGGTCGATTGAACTTGGTGAAGGAGGACGAGTATATGTTTAGATTATTTCCAGAAAACATGTAAACTCAGGAAACATCAAAATCGAACACAGGAACAATATAGTACCAGAGATAGTACCTGAAAAGTGATCCAAACGCCCGGTTTATTTCGAACATTTTAATCGGTTAAAAGGTCTAGTGCATTTAATCGCTGTAAAACTCTGTAAAAGCAGTCTAGCCTCCAACTGTTTCATCGTTTATTCGCATTGAGGGAAATAATCATTATAATTTTTCGATATTTTGAAAAAAAATGTTATTCTACTTACTCTATTTGTGTTACTGATCCTTGACAAATAAAGTATGTACGTTTTTCCTATTACTTGTTTGTGTAAAATAAAAAACACCTTTATAACAGACGATTCGTCTCATTTCTATGAAACAGAAACTTTTCGAGAAATTATTCTGTTATTATTAGGTTCAAGCCTACCGACACTCACCATTTCTTCGATTCACTGTCATGTAGACCCCGCGATCTCAGTAATTGTGGCATGCTTTGGCTCATTTATCATTTATAAATATTGGATTTCACGCTAGTTTGCACACAAAAGTATTAAAACTGATTAGGTTTGTGTAAAAAAGGGAGATAAAAATGGCGACCGTGAAGTGGCGAAGCACATTGTGCAGAAATGCGAAGGTCGCATTTGTTTTCCGGAAATATGCCTGTCAATATTTCGTGTAGACTATTATATAATGATAGTAATAATAATGGTAATAAGCCAATTGAATAATAAAACCATCCAAATATGAGGAACAAACTTTTTTCTTTTTTATTCTCAGAATCGAAAAATGTATAAAATGTAACCCGTATAAAAGAATCGAAATAAATAAAATATAAACAATCTCTGTTGATGTGCGGGTATATCATTCACAATAAAAAAAAAGTCTATCTAAAACAGCTATCACTCCCCTGCTTATATATCACATCGAAATCACTATTTTTTGCTCAATTTGTTTACCAAGCCCATGAGTCTTGAATCAAACAGATAGCATCCATGGGAAATATGGGAAATGTTTACACGATAAAGCAAAAACGGCGAATAGTGCGGAGTGTATTGAAGATCTGGATCCCCATGAAATTGAAAAAGCAACCACAAATCGCGTACAAAAAAACATTTTAAAGTGTTTAGAATGTAATGGACATTTCCAGCATTTATTGTAAAAATGTGATATTTTGTTTACAATTTTGTCATTTTGAATCATCCTATTCTGTTATTGTCTGTACTTTCACATGTTTCAGCCCACAAAATCTTACTTTTCACCTAGAAATGACTGATTTTTGGTACAGTTGTTCCCTGGAAACTTTGAGCCATAGTTAAGGAAATTATTTTGTAACCTAACAAACTTCCTCTCGTTCATTGGTGTTAATTCAGGATACATTTGGTTGAATTTTTCACAAGTTCTGACAATGATTTGTTCATGTGTGATTAATAATTTCATAAGAACTTCGTTTGAATAATCGACACTTGCATTCATTTTGGAAGATGATTTGAAACACCGCCAACTATTTGTAAATTACTTATAAAAGTAACCGAACTGTTATAAGCTTGATAATTCCACTTGTACCTAAATCCAAATTCTAAAATAGTATATTATGCAACGATCGTGTAATGATGGTTATTAATACATGAGCATAAACCGGGATACGAAACGAGCCGAAGGTGAGTTTCGTATGGTTTATGCGATTTTGTATGTATTAATAACCATTACATGAGAGTTGCATACGCTATTTTATCTACACCCAATAAATAATGAAGAAATAAAAATATTATATTATTAGTTATTTATATTGAACACAATAATAGTAGGTAATCAATCGTATTTCTTTGAAAAATTCTACAAAATTATAATTTATGGTATAACCACGGAAAATACAAGAATGAGAAATGAAAAGAAGAAAGAAAAAACTCTGCCGAGGTCAGGATTTGAACCTGGACGTAATTTTCCACTGCCGGCGCCTTTGACCACTCGGACATGAGAGCCCATGTAGTTCTTTTGGAAATAAAAACATATGTGTTCCATTTGTCAAATGAAAAATATAATCCTTTCGATTGAATTTTTTTCTTGTCTAAGACATCTGTGGAGGGTCGCTGATAATTCTTCTATATCACTGCTATAAGACATTTTCATACGATTATCGAAAATTGACTAAATTCTTCAAAAATTCAATACCTACTGATTTTGACTTGACAAACGTCAAAATGCAAAGGTTGCACATCATGCTTGATTGAAAAATAATTGGTTTCTATTGGTTGAAAATCTGTATCGTAATGAAAATCTGTACGGGTGTAGATAAAAAAAATAATGTTTCTAGAAGAAGCGACTTTATTTAGGGAACTTGACGATTTAGGTATAGGGACATGTATGTAATCTTGAAACATTTTTCACCATCTTTCAATTTATCGAGTAATATACAGGGGGTTTCATTTGAAAGAATGAACTTTTGACCACTTTTATGCACAATGGAAATAATAGTAATTTCAGCACGCCCTGTATGATATGGAGTCGATTTCTTGGTGTTATCTGAATATTTCGAGTTTGTCCAAACTATCATCAAAATGTCAATTTTCCATGAAATGAGAGTACTGATGTACTTGAGTTCAATTAAGGCTATGTTTTGGACAATATTTAGCACAATTTATTTTTTATCTCGAAAACAGATAGAGATAGGTATAGGACATTATTAACAAAAAAGTATTAAAATAATGCAGCAATTCCAAAAATGTATTAATATATGGGATGTTCCATTTGAAAAAATGAAGTTGCTAGGACTTTTTGATGGAAGTGGCAACGACGCAAAGCTGAAAATATTGTAAATAAATAGAACAGGCAAGGAAATGTGAGAGGTGAAATTTTCAGGAAAATCATGCGTTGCGTTTTCCAGAAACGTCTAACCTACCATCGAACGTGAGTCACGCTGTATAACTTTTCAAATATTTTTCACTTTACCAATGTTATTTTCTTCATGTGAATCCGTTATAGTATTTTATATGAGTAACAATCTTATTACTTTTACTATAACAATTGAAGCCATATACAAAAAATACGAATGATCCACACTGGCACTTATTTCAATGATGAAGTAGGTACAATTGAAAGATACAGCTTATTCTCTAACATTCTTTCAGAGATCAATTACTCTTACACCAAATTTATACGTCTTGCTCTCGACGTGAGTTTCGCTAACAAGATTGGCATCTTCAGAAGAAGAAAGTTGATACTGAATACAAACATTAGGGATAGTTATTTATATATTTCACAATCTCAGTATAGTAGGAGAGCCCACGATGCTATATCGGGATTTACTCGAGCGTCATAGAGCCCTGTTGGGTTGCGAAGCTAAGATGATGAAAAAAAAAGTTATATAATGTATACCTTTTCATCGGTGGGGGAGCGACTTAAGAACTTCGAATGACGGAAAGACTTTTTAAAAAGATTTATTTCTAAATAACAGACAACTTTACTCGACTGAGTTGTGACAAAAAATAAGAAAATTACATTTAATTCGTTGGGAGAGAAAATGAATAGTTGCAGTTTGCGATTCTTCTTATCTCCAGTTCAGGGAGCGATGACCACTTCGTCAGCAGTACTCGTGGTAGGTGACTACCTAACTCGTCCCCCGTCAAGAATCGAAAATAACGGAACGTTTTTTCGATTTCCCATTTTCTTCATCTTCTTCGGCTTGATTTTCTTCTGATTTTCTCCGGTCGGTGCGTTTCCAAAGAGAAAAGAGTCGTTTTCTATAAATAACTGCCAGCACAATTATGAATGTACACACTCCGAAGGCTGTGAAATAAATTGGCGATTGCATCTGAGTCTCTTTTTCCTGGATGGGCGGTATCAAGTTTGCGTAGTCCTTTAGTCGATAAATTTCTTCCATGTCTATTTTGGTAATATTTGGTATTACCATAAACGTGGTTGAATTTTCGGCGACCAATTTAATTTCGGGTAAAATGAGCGGCTTTCCTTCTTGGATGCGAATGTTATTAAGAAATCTTTTTTCGTTGATTCTGATTTCGCATGTTTCCGGAATGGTGATCAATACCGATTTGTTGATTTCAAGGTATCGATCAGTTTTACATTTTGCGAGAAGTTTTTCAGGTTTTGTGGGAAGTATAAGGACCATTTCCCTGGTGATTTGTTCGGCAATTGGTTCCTCGAAGTTGACTCTGAAGGTGGGGCAGTTCTCTATCGTCGAGATGTTCAACAGCTTGTCCACACACTGGTCGTGGGGATGATATTCGTCAGGGCAGAAATATGTTCCCTCGACGGCTGGGCATGGGTCGGTTACAAATTGCATTTTTGATTGCGTTCGTGCCAGGAAGGTGTATCTCGGGACGAATATGGTTTGGTTTTGGATGGTAGGATATATATGATAAAAGGATAATGTTTCCGGCCTCAGTATAGGTACATGAATGGCGAAAATAATTTTGGTATCTGAAAAACTAACCTGTGTCCCGAAAAATTGATAGTATGATAAAACATTTCGAAAAGATGGAATTTCGTTTTGGTTATACATTTCCGAAAGATCTTCGAGCATTTTTTTCAATTCTGAACTCGAGAGTATGCTGTTATGAAGTGCGTTCAATTTTGAGAATGTGATTGCGTCCTCTAGATTATCTAAGAACATAATTAAGTTTTGACAGTCAAGGTTCAACTGTGTCGTTATTCCCTGAAAACTTATGTAGTCTTGTATATTATTGACTGTTTGTTGAACTGAAATTTGAAATTTTCTCAAGCCAAGTTGAAATTTTTCCTGGTTTGTGCTTAAGGCGGCGATTGTTTTATTATAATTCTCAATTAAACCTTTTGATAGAGATATTTGCATATTGAAATTTTCCAATAAATTATTTTGATTAGTTTCTAAGGTAGTAATTGCTCTGTTGTAGCGTTCCTCATCATCTGCGTCTAATGTACCGAATAACCATTTATTTACTCTACCCACTATATTCAATAGTCCTCTTTCTTTGCGTATATGAGGTTTCAGATTTTCGAGTTTTTCGTTTGTTATCTGTATTAAGTGTTCCGTTCTTATGAAAAGAGAATTTGATAGTCCGTGATAAGATATTTCATTAGTTATATTTTCGAACATCAATTGACTTTTTAATATTGAGAAGTGCCTTTCAATGTTTTCGAATTGTCTGATTACTTGGGTCAAATTTATATAGTGCAAAAACGTATGTTTACTGTATATTAGCCTAGAATTACCTAACTGGATAGGAAGGATAGGATTATCCAAGTTAGTTATTTGAATATCTGTTTCAATCGTCTGTTTGATTCGAAGGGCCAGGCACCACCATATCAGGAACAGATTCTTCATCCTGAAAAGGGTTTCTCTTTTTAGGAAAAGGTTTTCTGGCTATACTTTTGTGATATGAGGTTTTGTTTATGTTTAACTTTATATCCGTTTGGCCGGTTAGTTCGATTTTCTTGAATTTTGGGAGGTGTTTTCCTCGTGCTTTAGTTTTGACGTACGCGGTATTCACATTTTTGAAATCGGGAGGTTCTGACCTTTTTTCGTTTCTTTTATTAATTATGGCTTCTTTTATTTTTGTGTTGACTTCTTTGATTTTTTCATAAAGTTTATTGGAATTTTCTTTATGTGATTGGACATAGCTGGATATTATAGCGTTATCGTTAAGATCGAAGGGGTTAGGTGTGATTAGGTGTCCGTCAATGACTTCAAATGGGGTGAATTTTGTAACGCTATGTATGGAATTATTGTACCCCATCACAGCGCGTTTCATCAGCTGCTCGATCGTCATTTGATTATGTTCCTCTTTGAGACAACGATAACTTTCTACTATTGACGAATGGAATCTTTCAACTAAAGAGTTTGAGTTGCTGTTTTTAGCGGTTGTGAAGTGAAGTTCAATTTTATATAATTCACAGAAATCTTCAAGATCTTTATTTTTAAACTCCGTCCCTTGATCAGCAGTGATTTTCAAGGGTAACCCATGGTGGGTGATGTAATTGTATATGTTTTCCACCACTTCGGTACCGGTTATACTTTCGAGGGGATACGCTTGTCCGTAACGAGAAAATGCATCGATTATTGTGACAAATGCATCATGATTCATTCGAAAGGTATCGACATGAATATGTTCAAAAGGTCTTGATGCAGTGGGTGTTAAGTTGAATTTTATTACAGGAGGGTTACGATCGTATTTATTTTTCTGGCAAATTTCACAGTTATTAATATACGTCTCAATGTCCTCCGATAATTTTGGCCAATAGAACCTTTTTGACAAGGCTAATTTCATTTCGTTCATGCCTCGGTGGCAAGTTTTAGTCGTGTGGTACAATGTTATGTTTTCTTTTTGGTCGTCGAGGACCTGAATATCTTCTAGAAATTTCACCCATTGTATTATTTTGGAAGATGAGTTTTTAAAGACGTTCTGAATGGTATTAGTGAAGGTGGGAACTAGCTCATGATTTTTGAAAAATAAAGCATATACTTGTTTCGGGTTAATATATTCTTTTAGCATACGAATCATGCGTGGAATGGGATCTCTTCTAGGAATAGTAATATAAAATCGTTTATTATCGAATACTTTTTCCCGTCTTATGATTATTTTATCCACGTCTCCGCCCGTGATTATAATTTGATTTTTATACATATTTATCGGTTTTTCCGAAATGGGAATTTCAAAAATAGGGTTTTCAGCGGACGAGTGTACTGTTTCTAGGGTTGATGCCGAGTTTTCTAGTATATCAGGTGGTTTAATTTGAATGTCAGAAATGATATTAATTTTAGGCGGTTTGGGGTCTGTGTTCAAAATTTCATTTACTATTGATTCGTCTAGAATTGGTAGGTCTCCCGAGTTTATAAGAAAGTCATTTATTATTTCGTCAGAGTCGCCTGGATTATTACAAATAGAATCAGTTTCAAACGTATTAATATCTACAGGGTGCCTAGAAAGCGCGTCAGCGGCTTGATTTGATTTCCCTTTTTTATATACGATTTCGTAATCGAATTCCTCCAGTTTCAATCTCCAGCGTACTAGTCGAGAATTTGGTTCTTTCATGGACATTAACCACTGGAGCGGTTTATGATCTGTGAAAATGAAAAATCTTTTTCCAAAAAGGTAGGGGCGAAAGTATTTGCAACTCCAAACGATCGCTAACAATTCTTTTTCTATTGTTGAGTAATTCAATTCCGCAGGATTCAGTGTTCTTGAGGCATAGCAAATGGGATGATTGCCCTGGGAAAGTACCCCAGAGATGGCAAAATTTGAGGCATCTGTTGTTAATTCAAACGGTTTTGAGAAGTCTGGGTAAGCTAAAACAGGTTCGGTGGTTAAAATATTTTTGCATGCATGGAAACAATCTATGAATTCTTTAGTGTGTTCGACCTTTCTTCCTTTTTTCAAGCATTGAGTCATTGGTTTCGTGATCTTCGCAAAGTTTTTGATAAATTTCCTGTAATACCCCACTAAACCCAAGAATGATTTTACTTCGCGTTGTGTTTTTGGAATAGGATATTTTTGTATCGCGATTATTTTGTTTTTATTTGGTTTGATTCCCTCTGAAGTTACGACATGACCAAGAAATTCTACTTCTTTACGTAAAAACTCGCACTTATCCATTTGTATTTTCAAATTTGCCTCTCGCAACCTCTGAAATACTAATTTCAAGTTTTGAATGTGTTCTCTTAGTCCAGTACTTATGACAATAACGTCGTCCATGAATACCATGCATATTTTATTTTGGAGTCCTTTCAAAATGTCATCAAGGGCGCGTTGAAGACTAGATGGAGCTGATTCCAGACCAAAGGGCATTCTTAAGTACTCGTAATGTCCCTGTTCTACGCTAAAAGCTGTTTTCTCAATCGAGTTTTCGTGCATCTCGATTTGGTGAAAACCGCTCGCGAGATCTAGAGTAGAAAAGTATTGTGCGCGTCCTAATTTGTCGAGTATGTCGTTAATGTTCGGTATTGGGTATCTATCGGAAATTGTTTTTTGATTCAATTTCCTATAGTCCACAACAATTCGCCATTTTTGCTGCCCCGAAGCGTCTATTTTTTTTGGAACAATCCAAATCGGCGAGGACCACGGGCTACAAGATGGCCGTATGATTCCTTTTTCGAGCATTTCGTTAATTTGTCTGCGAACTTCGTCTTTGTGTATGAATGGGTAACGATAAGATTTCGTGTAAGTCGGTATTTCGTCAGTCGTCCTAATTTCGTGTTTAATTTTCGAGGTAAATGTTAATTTGTCACCAGGTTTGTAAAATATATCAGAATACTCCTTGCATAATTTGGATATTTCGCGTTTTTCTTCGAGGTTCATGTGTTCAGTGCGAATCATTTCATTGATCTCTAGTTTTGACATTTCGTTGAATGTATTTGAACTAGTGTTTTCTGAATCTATGGTGAGAGAATTTGATAATCGATTAATAAGATCGTCAATATCAGACATCAATATACGTAAAAATATTTTTTCAAAATTTCGTCTAACCTAATTGTCTTCGATAGACTGACCTATTCTAACGTCTCCAATAGACTGACCTAACTATTTTGTGCTTGCAATGCACGCTCTAACTATACCAACCGAGTACCTTAAACAGAGGGTCGGGGGTGCAAAAGGATGGACACTTACGCTTCCGTAGTCTTCCTTCCCTTCCGATTCTTTGTCCTGGCTGCTGTGTCCTTGCTGGCTTTCCGTCGTTGGTCCTTTCCTTGATTGTGCTTGAGGGCTTGAAATCCCAAGTAGCTGATTGGTTTTGGCAGCTCGAACAGTTCCAAAAATCACTACTGCACAATCCTACCGACTGCGCCACTTAAGAACTTCGAATGACGGAAAGACTTTTTAAAAATATTTATTTCTAAATAACAGACAACTTTACTCGACTGAGTTGTGACAAAGAATAAGAAAATTACATTTAATTCGTTGGGAGAGAAAATGAATAGTTGCAGTTTGCGATTCTTCTTATCTCCAGTTCAGGGAGCGATGACCACTTCGTCAGCAGTACTCGTGGTAGGTGACTACCTAACTAGCGGCTATCGACTTACAAAAATGTGAAAAAAAAACTGTTGCATGGACATACTCGAGCGCGTCAGATATTGATATCATCTAAGTCCTTCATATTTTTAAAAATGTAAGTATATTAATCTGATTGTTTCCATGATAGGGGTGGTTGTTCGTAAGGGTTGAAACTGAAAAAAAAAAAATTCTCGAGCGCGTCAGATTTTCTGAAGGGATGTTTAGTGAACCTAAAAAAAGCTCTTATAAAATAATGTGACGGTTTGGATGTGACGCAGACTCGCAGCAGTTATTGGAATGTGAAAAAAAATCGTCATTTTGAAATACACAAGCGCGTCAGATTAAGATATATATGATCCATCTTTACGTCCTAGACGTTGCAGTCTCATAATCTGACGATTATCTGGAGGGATTCGCCTATTCTGCCAATTTGAATTTTTTTTTAAATCATTTAACTCAATTAATTGAAAATCTCAGGGAAAAGCATGCAAATGAAAAAGTGTATGTTTTTTAGTAGAATACTTGTATTTATAAGAAAATAATCGTAAGGAATTAAACTTTTGAAATTTCAAAACGTTGGATATTCGTTTTAAACAATATCATGTCAACTTTATCGTTGAATTTTTATTATTTCGGCTTGTTGAAATCGTCAGATTATATATTTTTTGCAATTCTTGAGTTATTCCCTTCAAAATAAAAATAAAATTAGCCACGCTCGAGAAAGTCGAGATGACGTTTTTTTTTACAACTTCGTAGCCCTCCTCTTTCTTTAGATCACTCTAGAATTGTCAGATTAGTGGAATATATACGTTTCAGGATGTAACTAACTCACCTACCTTAATCTGAAGCGCGCGGCAGATTAATATACAGGGGGATACCTTGTACCCGGTTAGGTACTTCCACCATATATGAGCCCCTATATATATATATATATATAAATATATGAAAAAGTAACCCTTCTCTTTAGATTTAGTATCAATTTTCTTCTAAACTTGTTAGCAAAATACGCGTCGAGTGCGATTGTTTTCAGTTTGCTGTTTGGGTAATTCAACTCTGTTGAAGACGATTCTATATAGATATCCAATTGTTGATGATTGTCATCGGTTAAGATCAGATCCGAAAAGAATTGAAATAAAAACTACTGCTATTTTCCTCAATGATAATGAATTTATTGCCATTGAATATCTTGTAGTTAAAAGTGCGCAGTTATGAAAAGATGGATTTCAGGAACAGTTTTGGCAATGTAATCAAAACATCTTGAATCGATTACTTTTTTTCGCCCTCTACTTACAAACACGAAACTTACGGGAATTGGAAAACGAATGGATTGTATTATATAATAATTGGAATTTGCAAGGTGATTCTGAAAAAACTGTTACAGTTTTTCGTGCGCGCTGCAGAATTTTCTGCTGGCCTTCGATTTGCGTGAATAGCGGAACTTGTAAACAAACTTTATCCAAGTATACAGTGTGGTTCATTGAGTGTGCAACAGTTGGACATTTCTATTACTTGCACAATAATAAAATGGCCAAAAGTTGGTGCATGTTCGATAACCTTATTGAATGTATTCAGAATGGCTTCCACTCAATCAGCAAACAAGGGAAGTCAAAAATATCAAATTCGTTTAAGAATGAAGTACCTTTTTTTAGAGAGACACAATGAAGTGTTATTCGGATGAACCGCGTCTGGAATTGTTCTTTCGACGTTTCGGCTCCCACTTTGGAGCCATTCTCAAGACTTCTTGACTTGGTGGCGAGGCCTAAGTCTCCTTAACCCCCAGCACTCATCTTGACAGAGTGAAAATTGTGGTTTTGAGGATAGAGGGATGGTATTTATAGCTGTATGAGAATGACGTTGTTGAAACTGTCGGACCATATACAGGTCTGGTTTGAAAAGGATTAATTAATGGATTTGTTCGAAGGGATAATAATGGTTTCCAGGAATTAGGGAGCCTTTGTGAGTCGTCTCTTTTGTTGAGGCTTTGAGGGCGTTTTTCAATTTCTATTGCTTCGCGAATGATTCTGGAGTGGAGTTTTTTTGCTGTGGCAATGGTCTTCGTGTTGTTGAAGTCAATTTTGTGTCCGGTTTCGTGGTGATGTTTGAAGAGAGTCGAGGTCATGTCCGAATTACGTACTGCTAGTTCGTGCTCGTAGGACCTCTTTGATACTCGTCGGTTCGTCTGTCTTATATATGTTCTCGGGCAGTCGTGGCAAGGAATTTCATATAATCCTTGTGATTCGTTGGGTATTGTATCTTCAGGTGAGCGCAAGAAAGAGGATATTTGATTGTTTGCTGTGAAAACTGTCTTGATGTCGTATTTTGTCAGAATTCGGCCCACTTTATCAGTGGCACCCCGAATGAAAGGAAGGAAAGCTTTCGGGCGTTCAGCCAGGTCGTCTGGTGGTTTGGGATTCGAGAAGCGGGTGTGTTGGCGTTGAATTGTAGACGCGGTTCATCCGGAAGTTCCAGACAGCACATATCCGACCGCGGAAGCCTATCCGAGCACATATATATATATATATATAAATATATATATATATATATATATATATATATATATATATATATATATATATATATATATATATATATATATATATAGATTGTATGTAGTACTCACCTAAACGCGAAATGTTTTTCTATTTTTGAAGTCTATCTGACATTTATTTGTGTTGTTTACCGACGTCTAGCGATACGGTTTCAAATGTGTTGTTATGGTGACTTGATACGCAATTGCCGCTGTAAGTTTTCGATAATTGCATTGCTCTTATGGGACATTTTATATGTGAGGGAAATATTCGAAAACATTTTGCTTTCAAACAATATTTCAACTCTTTTTCCCCACCTTGATGGGTGAAAATAAAACGAAAAAAGTTGTATATACTCTATATTTTTTTACAAGTATCGAATAGAAACAATGGGTGATTCCCAAAAATTTGACAATATTATTACAACATAATATTTTCAAAAAATTCTCACTGAAATATTGCTCACCAGAGAAGGTACTTCAGTGACACGTTCACAGTAATTAGTACCTTGTACTAGTAAATGTTTCAACACCACGGGTATAACATATAAAATTCTCAACATAAATACTTCAAAAACAATCAATAGTAAAACATTCTTTGTCTTGTTATTTTGTTATATGAACACCTACATCTAACAACATATAGTTTCCACGATGTTACTAATGCTAAAAGTGTTGTAACATTAGATTGTGACATATCCTGTCCATCTAAGTATGTGAACAGGTAAAAAATGAAAACGTGAAAGTTGTAAAAAATCTCAAGAGTTGGAGTTCTTGTCACTGTTGAATATTTTTTCAACTTGTTTGGGAGTTATTAAGAATTGTACCTGATTCTCCCCATGGAGAGGGTATTCCAGAATTACCCTGCATGATTTCCAATGTGGCACACATTAACAAAGGTGAAGAGTTAGTCAGTGTTATGAATATGGCAAATATAAAGAAATGCAGTATTTGATGTTACTATACTGCTTTTTATTATACGAATCGGTGTAGTTGCCAGTTATTAGTCGTGAGGAAAAACTAGGCCTCAACTACTTCAAATATTACAGTCACGACAACCACCTTCATATTGAACATACAGGGTGTTTCAGAAAGTATCCACCATATTGCGACTGGCATCGTTGCATAGAGCTAGAAATTTGATATTTAGGATAAGAGTATTATTTATTGAGGTCAATATTCTTGACAATAATCAAATGTAACTCACCCTTGGTTTTGAATCAAGCCATGTATATTTTTCTGCGCACAAGTGGCAATTTATTTTCGAAATGTCGGCAAAGAGACCATCATTATTAAATCCATTGTGATGAAACAAAACTTGAAATTTTCATGTCAATGAATTGATCAATAATTTGAATTTTTGAAGTTATCGCAGAAAAAATTTGCGAATTTCGTAACTTGTTTCAAATAAGAATGTAGATTCAAATATAACGTTATGATGCTATAATATGAAATATGATGAAGATGGCTTCGATGACGCCATTTTGATTGTAGTTCACCATTAAGGATGATTTAATGTCATTTGGTGTGGTCTAGAGCAATATACAGGATACCATTTGAAATTTTTAAATCGAGTTCATATCCGGCCAATCCGGAAGTGAATAGCAATTGTTTTATTGTTGGGAATATAAACCTGAATAAACCATACTCTTATTTAATATATTGAATTTCTAACTGAACAAATAACTGAATATCACCAGGTATAGTAGAAGTACTGAAAAACAGTTGGACGGTAATGCTTATACTCACTCGAAGATTAATTTTATTTATGGTTGAATTTATTATCGTCCTATAATTAAAACGTATTTTTATTTATTTATTTATTTCTACAATGCATAAAATATTATATCAAAAGAAAAGAATTAGGGAGGACAATTCAAACTTACAAAACCCATCGCCATTGGTCGAAACGCGAGTCTTGATTTGTAGTGAAACTAGGATCTAGGACGATGACTGATACTGATTTTGTCCAAGCATAATCTGACAATTCACCGAAAATAGATACATTTATGATGACAGCATATTTGGTATCGAATCTTGATTTTGAGATGTGAAAGCTGTGATCATTATGTTATAGTTATATAATGTATTCGAGTCCATAACAGAGATTGGTTTTCCTAAGTGCCCAAAGCATATACGTATATTGTAAATCGATATTCCAAGATGTTCGTGAACTAGGTTAGGTTAGTTTAAAACCGAATATTTCACTACCACCAGTGGTTTAGTGAGTGTTCGAAAAGTAATTTTAAATTATTTCCAATGTGTTTCTTCTCATTTTTGTGCGCTGTTATTTTTGAGAATGTGACCTAAAGATCGCCAAATGATGTCTTCTGAAACGCCCTGCTTGGATATCCCTTTATAGATGCCACATTCAAACGAAATATATACAGTTAATATTGAGTTCTAGATACTAGACTGCTTTCCCACCAGAGCTTCGAGCAGTCTGGCCTTAGCTTTCGCCTTCTTGTAAGCCGCGTATATCCCCTCCATGGGCGCCCGCCCCTCCTTCTGTATCATCTTGCCCGTCTTCAGCTGCACCTCCATTTCGAACTCCTTTATTTTCCTTCTCAGGTCCTTTTTCTCTTCCGTCGCCAGTTTCAGTTGTTCCGCCATTTCTGTGCCTGACAGGGAGTGGAGGTTCTCGCCCACGGAGCTGTCAGAGTCGCTGCTGTCGGTACTGAGAGATGGCGGCACCGTCGTCTTCTCCGATTCCGTATCGTTTGATTGGGACGAGGATGTGGGCGTTATGAAGTTCATGGTTTCGTTCTCGTGGATGGTGGCTAGTTCTACTCCCGAAGGGTTGTTCTGGAAAGGAAATTAGACGTTATGCAATTATATCCAGGAAAATGTTTGCTCGAAATTTTGCTTTCGAATGTTTTTTAAACACTTGTGTCCTTGAGAAACATATATGAATATGGTTTCGGTTCTTGTACACCTGTTGAGTATGCACTGATGATGTCAATTCTAGTCGGTAGTGCCCTGCTATGATTTTATAAAAATTGCTGCAGGAAATACAAAACCTTTCTTTCTCTTAATACAAAAACTGCCTTCCTCTTATTTATAAAATTGTCATTGGAAAGGGTCAGATGAACCAGAAACTAGAAATAATTCAAAAAATATTTCGGAAATGATTTGAAAGTGAAAATGGGATAAAATACTCGTATAATGATGATGTTTCACATTCATAAAACTATAAAAAAAACATTCAAAATAATCATCAACATATTTTGATTAGTAATATTGCATTGTGATTATCATTGAGTTATGTTTTCTAACTTGAAAACTTCATTGGACTATTTTATTTCTTCCAGAGTATCCTGTATCGAACACGAATGAAAACCTACCGTGGATATTTTGGAGACCATCCGTTTCAAAGTTCTGTATCGATCGTAGAAGGGTCGAACGATGTTTCGATCTTCTCGGGAGTTGGGTCTTCCGTGTATCGATTCCAAGAAGAGCAGCGCTTTCTGAACGGCGATCTTCTCGTCCAATAGTTGTTCTGAAGACATTTCGTCTATGTTGAAACTTCGATTCGCAGCTTCTCTTTTGGCAGTGAGTTTCTGTAAAATTAAATACGTCATGCTTTGGTGATGAAAGCACTTGAAATGGATTTGAGGTTATTTCGATAGCAGATACAATAGTGTTTTCTACGATATATACTTATCTAGTGTAACAAATCGAAAATGGTACAGAACACAATACAGATGTTAAAAAAAGCTATCTATTCATAAGGCTTTCAATGCAAATTGAAGCCAGCCATTTCTGTGCTCATGATTGCCAAGGAACCTACCTTTTCAATCTCGTTAATGGTGATCTGCAGACTGACCAAACTCAGCTGATCCGGCTTATCTCCCCCGTTGAACAGCAACGAACAATTTGAGGAAATCTCTGCCAAATGTTTCTGTTCTTTCTTCAGCTTGTTCATCTCGCCGTACAGCTTCTTCATGCTCTTATCGTTGAGCTTGTCGCTCTGAGACGGAACGTAGCCGTACTTGAGCTCAAACTCTGTCTCGCATTTCTTGATCTTCTTCTTCAGACTGCTGATTTTCTTTGCGGTCTTCTGCAGCCTCTCTTCCACCGGATTCTGCAGCTTCTTATCTAGATCCGAGTTTGACTTGGGCACGTCTGGATCCAAGTAGATCTTGTGCGTGGCTATGATGGAGTTTCTGGGAGAGGAAAGCAGACGATTCGAGGCTACCGAAAGACCAGGCATGGTTTCGGTATTGTCGTTGATCTGGCTGGGAGTTTGAGCTAGAACCGGTTCGGAGCAGTCGACTAGCTCGTGGATGGTGGACCAGTCTATTACTGGCGACACTAGTTCTTCCGTAGGGCTGGGCGAGCGGTTTCTGTCGTGGCCGTGGATCTGAAGGAAGTCGGGCTTTTCTTCGTTGTTGAGGTTTGTTGGTGGCGTCGACTTTTTGGCGTCTTTGGTTTCGATCTGGAGTTCGGGCTTGTATTTTGTTCTGGGTAGGTATCTCGTTTTCAGGCGTTTGTTCGGGTGCTTTCTGTTCTTGAGAGTTAGGGGTCTTGAGAATCTTTCGTGGGACCTAGAAGAATGAAATTGTTCGTTTGATGGTTCTTTAGAGTTGATGAAATATTGTGTTACACGAAGCGAAATGTTATACACCAATAAATATTCGCCCTCAAGGTTGTAGAATCTGGTAAATATACCCTGATACTATTTAAAAACTAGACCTAAACAAAGAACTGTCACTTCTGAATAACATACTCCAAACAAATTGCGGCAACATCGAAAGTGCCGCCAACCAAATGCAAATGAATAACAGGCGCCAAACTTTGAAATTCAATATAAACGTTTTAATGCATTTCCACCAATGGATTGATTCGATATTCTTTCGTCTAGGTGTATTTTCTTCTTGAACTCAATTATTAATAGTATGGAAGTTATCTCGATTAAAATAAAAACCTAATTTGCATTATTTAAAAAAAAAATAACAGATATCAATGTGAGATATTACGGTTAATTGTAGTGAAAATGAAAGTTGCAGGAACAAACACTCATGATTCAATCACACGTGGCAAATAAATCAGATAAAATCACTTCCTTTCTGTCCAACAGCGTATGTGGTATGAGTATATAATCGGTATAAATGAGTACTCCATACGCAATTAAAGAATGAATTGTGCAGAACTTGTTCTGAACTGATAAATTTTTCGAACAGGGATGTTCGGTTTATGTTCATTAAAATTATTTTTCATCATTTATCCTTCACCCTGAACACAATTCTTGAATCGTTCGACGAATCAATCAATAAATGTTTGTCTGTAGGGCAGACAAATTAATAGTAATTGAATGTACACTTTATGGAGTGCTCCTGGCACCTAATCAATATCAATTGTCATATCACTGATGGAGCGAAATTAGCACAATTCACTGATCAGGTGATTTCACTCAACGTATAGTGACCATTTTCAGGAAAATGACTGAAACTGTTTTGTTAATATGAGAGAGTCGTTTTATAAGCCTATTCAAAATCTAAGAGATTCTAGGTTCGGTTTATTTATTTTTCCCTGCAATTTCTCCTCTTTCAAATTGTGAACGCATTGGAAACAATCGAAATCTGACATATTTTTTTCGCTGTCTGCTGTCAAATTGACTTGAAGATTTGATCGCAACGTTCGACCTAACTTCCTAGATTCTTGATATTGCTCACGTTTGTTGTCCTGTAGCAGGGGTTTGATTTTTCTAGAGGCAATTTGTTATTCAAATCCTCGTAGTTTTCTATTGTTCATTGCGTTTTCAATCTTTTAGCTGCACTTAGATGATTTTTCTGGGTTCTCTTCAAAAATTGCGACAGATAAACTGAGTTTCATTTTATTTTTCTGTTCGTTATTGATTATTATTATATTCATCGACAGTCAGAATTGAATTTTGTTGTCTTTATATGAGTATTGGCATATACTACGATAAAGAAGCGCCCATAAGATTTCCAAGATCCAAATATAAACCTACAACTAGCACTTTTTTAACAGTCCCACGTTGGGCGCCAAGAAATGAATTAAACTTATTGATCAGGCATTTTTATAGAAATACAAACTCAACCCGTGGAATATAAACATTCCTGGAATTTTCAGAATAATTATCTGAGTTTTCCATGTAACACTAGGCCTCATGCTGGGCGTCAAGTGAGAGAAAAAAACTACCGATATTCGAATTTCTTTCCTTTATACCATGAAATATAAACGTCACTGTGATTTTCGAGATCATTATCTGAGTTTGAATATTTGAATGCGAATAGAATGCGAATAGAATGAGATGGAGCTATATGAAATATGGTAAGTGAACTGCAACACATTTGTTCGTATATTGATAGATATATAGTTTATTCACTAGTTTATATACTGGTGTATATTTGTAGCATGTTACTTTGCATTTAGGATATATCCAAACTCATAGAAAATACAAAATATATATAGATTTTATAAATGTAAAAAAAAGTTTACAAACTTTATGGAATTTGAATAGTCATTTATGTATAATTAAAATAAGTATAAAAAATTTAAATATATAAAAATACAAAAAAAAACAAAAATAAAAATACATCTTAAAATAAAGATACGTCTAACTACTCAAGTAGTGCTTGTTGACTATTAAAATTGATATATTCCTCAACAGAATAGAAAGAGCGCTTCAGGAGAAAGTTTTAAATAATGGATTTCAAATCGTGTGGATTCAAACGTCTAATTTTCCTGAGTAGTTTATTAAGAACCCCAATATTCCTACAGTTCCTATCTGACTTTGCTAGTCTGTGCATGGGTTTTCTTAGCAGATTAAGTGATCTTGTGGGATATTGGTGTTCCACGGTTTGAGTTTCTTACCCTTTACTGTTCCTGTGAATTTCTGAAAGAATGTGATGAAGAAAAACTGTAGGAACTGTCATATTTTTGAGATAACGGAAAAGTGGTCTGCAATGATCACAATGATTTGAAATTATTACCTCATGATATAAGAAGTAGAGCCTTACACGATAATATAAAAACGTTTCTGCGATATCCAAGATCATTTGTTTGAAGTCATTTTCTTTCCATAAGAAGTACAAATTGACATCGAATTGACATAAAATGTTTCGTATACAGATATGATTTGGGTATAGTACCCCCGGCTGTGAGAGTAGAGCCTTACACTATATTAGAAAAACGGTTCTGCGATTTTCAACATCATTATATGAGCGTGTTGCGTTACAACCGGCCCCACGTTGGGCGCCAAGTAGCAAAGGACATTATTGACAATTCCAAAGAAAACTGTTGGTGTTTGAAGGTCATTTTTTTCCATAAGAAGTATAGATTATTATTAAAAAAACATACAAGCTTTCATGAGTTTGATAAAATACGACATGGGACCAGTTTAAATTACTAATATGAATTACTCCCGAATCTTTATACCTTCTTTTCTCGTGCTCGTAGTCCTCGTAGGACAGGACCTTGTCGCTGGCCCCTCCTCCTCTATACGGCGAGGAGCTCCTTTCCGAAGATATGGCCGCCGCCTTCGATTTTTGGAAATCCTCGCTACTCGACACCCTCCTCATGCTGTCGACGATCTCGACGTGCTTCTTCTGCGCCGGTCGCTCCTCCGAGTTGGACCTGATCACTTTGCGCTCCTGGTACAGAGAGCCGATGCTCTCTTGTCGCTCCTTGCGCTTGCGCGCCTTGCACGCCGCCTTCGCCTCGTCGTACGTGGTGGGGATGGTTTGCGCGTGCGTTTTGAGGGCGAGCGCTGTAACGTTAGCGACGCGCTTCGGTTTGCACGCTTTCGGAGACGCTTCATCTTTCCTTGTAGGACCTTTCATTCTTCGCGCTGGAAAATTCGTTTTTTTCAGTCGGGCAGTGTTTTTGGCGAAGAAGTGTTTTACGGAGAAAAAGTATAGGGTTCGGGGAATATTCACGAGTGGAACGGTTGAAAGACGGAGGTCGCTCGCTGCACGTGGATCGTGCTCATCGACTGCTATAATAATAATAATAATAATAAGGCCGTTATTCTCGGTTCGTTACGTCTACTCGGGACTCACGATTCTCGAAGCCAGTGAGCACTTACCTCACGTTGCGAGGAGTGGTCATTGGTTAATAATACTGGCGCATTTGCCCACTGGGTCGAAGCAGTGGGGAATACGGATTCGACTAGGTTTGTTTAGACGAAAATAATATTAAAAAACAAACGACTTCATTCAACTATAGAATGCGAAGTGTCAGCAGAAGATGTTGTTCAAGGATCAAAATAACTGATCTAGATAAATGTTGAGTGCTATTTATGTCATTGCCTAGAGGGTTAGGAAGTACCTAATCAGGTACAAGGACTGTAACTGGGAACTACCTGATTCAATTCAATTCCACCTATGAAATATTCGTCTTTAGGTTATATAGTGGTCACCATTCGAAACGAAACAAAATATCTTATTCCACAATAATTTGCAAAAATCGGTTGTACACGTGATATCATTGGTTTATTGATATTTTTCAGTACTGCAACTTTAAGCCTCAAGTAAGGGTGGGATCAACCCTTACTGTTTCAAGGAGTTGAGTAGTACCTTTTTTGAAAGGAAGTTTACATCGTTCTTAAATGACATCTCATTGGTGAAATTCGGTCAGATAGTTTCCGAGATCTAAGTATGTGATGGTTTTTATAATCTAATCATTTGACTAACAAAATACCGATGATGAAATGTAATACAAAATGTAAGTGATTATTTACACAGATGTTCAGAAATGACCAAAAGGAAAGAACTGTATAAGAATGCCGGCTAATAACACCAGAGATGTTACAGACAGTTAGTGGAAAATTTGATCATACCTTTATCATTGCACAGAAGTCGGTGGTGGTCATTTCGGACATATCTGTAAATGATTACGTACGTTTTGTTTTACATTTCATCATTAGTATTTTGTTAGTCAAATTATTGCATTGGAAAAACCATCACACAATTATATACTTATATCGGAAACTATCTGACTTAGTTTCAAGCATGAGATGTCTTTTGGGAGAGAATCAAATGCCCTTAAAAAAAAGGTTCCACCCTTCCTAGAGATATTTCGTTTGTTTCGTTTGAAGTGGTGACCCCTGTATAATCTACTAGCAGATAGCTAAGAATTACCTGATTCAGAATCAACTAATTCAACTCTGTTAAGTGACTTTACTTATGCATCTATAATTTATTATAGATCCTCGAAATTAGTGTGTTTCATGCAATGGACATTGTCCTTGCATTAGTTATATGGTGGTTATCAGAAATCCCTTGAGATAATAAGATAAACTTATTGTACTGTTGTCGAATAGGTAACTAATATTTGTCCTGGTCAAATGAAATTATGGTATTTCCACATTATATCTAACAATTATTTACCTGGAAATATTATATTGCCCCATTATCTAGGTACAACGTAGTTTACATCTAGGTTGTGTACACAGCTTGAATTTCTTGTTTATATCTCAACATGAGCAGCCGTCATCTCATATGTGCTTTCATATTTCTTCATATGCTGCATTTGAAATTGACATATTGGAAGCCTTTGCCCGTGTTTTACTTTTGACTTGTCATTGAATCTCAACAAATTCCACTGATGATAATTTTATTCGTTACCAAGAAACTTTATACAGCATGATCAACAATTAATAGAGTGTAACATAAGAACAGGGGTGGCCAGCGCAACAGGTCGATCGCCACTATTAGGCCAGTCGATCAACTACATAATTGTGTACTAAACTATGCTGTTTCATTCAAGATTTCAAGAAGTATGTGATTGGTAGATCACACAGTCGTCAGTGAAAAGTAGATCTTGGGTCCGACCAAGTTGCCCACCCCTGCTTTATTAGATACTTCTATCTTCAATAATTCGATTGCCCCACTTATTGAGGAATTGAACTCATTATCGTACCGGATGGAATCAGACTCTGTCACTATTCATGCTTTAACTACACTCAGATATTCCAGATTTTCGAATGCATTTAGAATATTTCTAACGAATTTTATATTGCTTTCAAAAAATTATTTTTTTGGACAATAGAATGTAGTCAGGAGATCAATTTTATCAGGTCAAGTGTTACATATCCCATTATTTTTAAAAAACAATTCCGGAAGCGATCGCAATCAATTTATAATTAACTAATTATTCTATTCTGAATACCTAACAGCTGTCAAATACGTAATAAACAGTTTAAAATGGTGGGACTAGAAAAAGAAACTTACACAAGTCTTGAGAGAGAAAGCGGATCATAATTCGAAACGTCGCCAGGGAAAAATATATCTTTTTTGAATATTTTCTTTCCGTTCAATATCTCGATTCATGGAAAAATAAGGTACCTAACTGACAAAACCATCAGTCAATTTTAACATTCATATATATGTTTGACTTACGTATCGGATCAAATAAATCAAATGTATCAATCTGTCATATAAGATGAAAATTCAAATGTTTGAGAGTTCAAGGAAGGAAAAACTCAATAATGAACACAATAATTGAGACTACATAATATGTGGTGGAGAGTATAAAATATAACTTTTACCTGAGGCGTTCAGTTTTTGAAGATTCATTTTAAATTAATTTGGAATTTTTCAAGTGAAACCAACTTCAACGGGAAATTTCAGTTACAATTATTTTTTGACAAAATCGCACATGGTGCCGGCATTGCATATTCGAGAAAGAAACTTACGGAAATACGACACGAAGGCTTTTAGGATGAGTGCTATTATATTTCTTGTTTGCCATTACATGCATTATTGTATTATTTCCAAATGCTATCTCGTTACCTAATTTTAGATATGCAATAGCTCTAGAAAACATTTCCACTGTCACAGATATATTTGCTTTAGATGATTTATGATGTCTCAGTCTGATCCATCGCCTATCACTTTTAATACCTGGATTATCTTTATATAATCTTTTTTTTCAAATTAACAAAAAAATTGTAGGAATTTACTCAAAATATCAGACACTTGAGTTTAGGAATCATTGCTCAGAATATTATTTCCAACTACATAACCGAGTTCGATAACAAAATTGACTATTTTGATATCTCAATGTTTTTGTTAATACAAGTCTTTTTTTCATTTGATATAATTAGTGTGCTATGTAGAGTTTTCATTCGACATACTGTTCATCAAGTAGTGTCACGCATTGAGATTCTTCTGTGAAATAGATCACAGGAACTAACTAATCCAAGAAGATGAAAAAATTAAAATTTTGTCAATTTTTTTATCGAGTATGACCCTGTTTCTGAATTCTTCGTGGATCAAGCATGATATTTCAGATTTTGGTTAATCATCTTGAAAAATGTTACCTGTCAACCAGTATAGCTTGGGTGCGACAAACTGTATGTGGCAAATCCGACTTTTTTTTCAATCTCTTCACCCTAACAATTCACTGCGTTTCTGAATGTGAAATTGACATGCTATGAATTTCTGAATTTGATGACAATCACCTTCAGTTATTGGAGTACCTACTCTTCTCGATTATTATGGATTATTTCATATTTTCGAAACACCGAATCTGAAATATGTGTTGTTATGCTCGTTCATTTGCCATTAAGGAAAATCAACGCCCTTCGGGTTGTTTCGTTGGTACTTACCTACACTTCACTGACGATGTGCCAATTAGCCCGAAACTGGTCCTCGAGTTACACTTCCCAATAAAGAAAAGTAAATTCCAATATTTGAATTTGAATTGCGGTTTGAATTTCATAATTTCATGACTAGGTTTTGGGTGAGAAAAATTTATAATAAAAGTGAGTTTTAATGAAGTTATTCCAAACTTTAACCCCTCTCCGTATATATGATCGACGCGAATAATAATATTTTTCTCATTGCGAGCAATGTGAAGATTTGAAAGGAACATAATTGTTGATTTGCCGAAAGATGGACAATTCGAGAGGCATAATCCCAAACAAAGTCAAAATACCCTTTCTCTCCAGTAAATCCAACAAAGTTGGTTATATTTGGCAGATGTCTGCTAGAAAAAACTACTTTCCTGGCCAATACCACACTGGTTATTGAATGACATCCGTCCTCTATGCAAGGAAATATTCCACTTCAGAAGCACTCCCAAGTGAGCAAGCCTCTTCAATATCCGGCGAAGCATCAGCCAAGGAAGTAGTTGTTGCATTCACTGGAGACAACGCGTATTCCGATATGGATTGGAATTATTCTCAAAACCGCTATTCTTTTCTTTCGTATAACAGATGACTTACTCCGTATTAAAAAAAAATTGAACCTTGCTCGGAAATCCTCGTATTGCTCACTGAACCGAATCAAATTTATCGTATCTAAATTGAAGCTGTTGTGATATTTGAACTAGATAAATAATAGATTGTGCACTTGAGATGGACGCGAACCTTGCTCTCGAACCTTGTTTAGTTCACTGAACCGATTCGGTATTCAATTTATTGGGTTACTGGGATCAATAGTAATGATGAATCGATTGATGCCATCGTGATAATGAAAACATGTAATTCGGCAGTCACGAATTTTTCGAATAGATGCAGAATCCTCCGTCAGTGAACTGATCGTATTTTGTTTATGGTCGGTACTATATGTAGCAGTCATGAACTTTATTTTCTAATGATTTTTAACTCACTGCACCCTGCAGGATGATGCCACCTCCCACCGTAAAAATTTAGACATACCACTATCATAGAGAGGTGAAGTTTCTAACTTTGTTTCTTTCACTAACAGAAACTTCCACTATTCAAGCGTGATACAGGCAATATTCTATTATGATTGAACAGATAATTCAGTGAAAAATTATAGTATATGTACATGAAGTTGGAGAAAAGTGGGCGAGATGTGATGCCTTACCGGCGTGCGCTGACAAAAGGGTTCGGCTTCTACTCGGACGAAGTCTCGGGCAAAAGCTAGTTACTCATAAATATCTCGCATGGAGCCACTTGAGTTATTGTTTTTTGATTACCATTCATAAACTGGGTCGAATGAAAATATGTTATTGTATAAGTATTTGCTATTGCCATAAACTTCTACCTCGAGGACCGTTTTGCCGAGTGAATGATGGGGTATCCCCTCCACGATTCATTCCAGATCTCTATTTTATGTGAGCAGAAATCAAAGCAGTGGAAGCTGCAAGGTAATTATTATGATATGTGATATATTTTAGTCCATAACATAGATTCGTATCATAAATGCACACAACAACGTTTATTTCATAATAATTTATTCATATTTTATTATTCAAGGTAATCAAGTATAATACGTTTATTTACTTCTGTAAATATCATATGAATATATGTGTATTATAAATCGATGTGGGCTAGGTCAGATTTAGTCCGAATTTTATACCGCTAAAGAGCTTATGCAGAACTTACTGCTGACTAATCCACACTGAGTTGTATATAAATGTGGCACGCTCACATTGAAACGGTTTTCACAATATAAAAACAATATCTTTCACCAATGTTCGCATCTCTTGGAATACGAAAAAAAAACACTTTATGGAGTGTTTTTCTGATATTGGTTTTGCACCTCGGTAAAACTGAAAATATGTTACATTGTTACATTGAGTTTCTTCTCGAAACTATTCGTTTGGTGGACTCGGAACAATATAATGGCCAGCAAGATCTCCAGACCTAACTCCGTTAAATATTTTTTTTATTTTTATTTTTTTTTTTACTTTATCGAACACTCTTTCGAGTGCACCTGGAAGGCAGAGCCTTGTCTGGTATGAACATAAAGTACAGAAAAAAATTCCATAGGTGGAATGGAATTTAAAAAATGATATCAGAATTGATCTCAAACATGTTGCGAGATTTTTTTATTTTGTGTGCCATTTAGAAAAAGTCATTCAGGTCAGTATTCTGTATGGGGGGAGTATTTTCTCTATTTTCACAAAATAAATTAGAATTCGATCGGTTCGAGATTTGTCTCCTGAACTATATTTTTCTACACCCGTACTATAATAATTTACACCCGTACTATAATAATTTACACCCATTATCCGTTTCATAATCAGAACCATTATGATAGAGTTTTTTTTATAACTTACAGATTTTCGAACAATTGGAAATCCTATATACATGGCAATACTCGAGGTCATACCATTAAGTACAATTTTGTGGATTTTTTCAGAGAAATACGAGTAATTACTGTTATTGTGTTCAATACAAGAATGATATTTAAAGTTTTTCATTATTTATCGGGTGTAAAAAAATAGCGTATGTAACTCTCACGTAATGATTATTAATACATGATCGTTTCATAATACACTAATATATAACTGTATATCATATTGTACTATTCCTTATCCTCACCCTTCAACGACCGATATCAAATGTAGACATTTTTCGAAAATATAAGTCTGTTTCCACAGAATTTTCCATGAGGAATCAAACCAAAAACGATCCATCCCCAAGGTACCCTTTCACTGATTGTATCGGAGGCTGCAGATTTTTATAGTTACGACTAAAAACTTCAGGCTCACCGACATATTTGGTCCACGTGCCGAAACTCCACATGACAATCACCGAAAAGGAACAGTAAAATGTAAATGGCATCGGAGAAATTGAAACTTTCTTTGCTCCCACACTCCAGCTCGATGTTAACCATCCTGTCACTCACTTTGCGCTATTGAGTACGAACAAGGAAATCGAATCAATAAATAAAGATCCTGCCAAGTACGGAACAAGCGATGCGGTATATCCTTCCTAAAGGTTGTGACACAATGTCAGATGTTTTGCCACGGTGAATAAATTGCGAAAAATTTCCGTTCGGTTGCCTTGATCGACTGTAATGGACCGATAATAGAAGACATGGGCGGAGGAAACGAGCAAAACGGGGGTAGATACTCGAGGAAAAGTCTAGACATCAGTGGTAGTTGGGGGGTGCCACAAGGGTCTCACTCCGGACTACTACTTAGTATCATTTAATAATCATTGCACAGTTTGGTGCATATTGATGCGGTGAAAGAGGTTATCAATCTGTGAGTAGTTTTCAAGTGGGCGTTGAAATCTGATCAGGAAATAGAGAATAACAAAAACTTTAGGAAATTTTTGAACAGCAGAGATTGGAAATTACCTTTTTTATGGAAAATAGGCAAAAACTGACAAGGTTTATTTTCAACGTAAAACAACTACATCCACTTATAAACATAAACGTATCCATATAAATAAAACAATGAGTGAGAGTGAGCTGCATCATATCAGGAACTACAACTTCAACACTCCCACTTGATATGGTGCTTCTCTTTCATTTTGAGTCTGAATTCCCATGTTCTTTCTGCACCATTCAAATTTGTGACTGCTCAAAGCTTTGGTCAAGGAATCTGCTATCATCTCATTTGTTGAAACTTTTATGACATTGATTTGTCCATCTTTGACAGCATCACGAATAAAATGATGTTGAACATCAATATGTTTTGTTCGGGAATGGTACATGGAGTTTTTCGATAAATCTATAGCTCCTTTGTTATCACAATGGATGGGGACTTTGTAATTTCTCAAAATTCCCAATTCGGCTACTATCATCCTGAGCCATAGAGCTTCTTGAACTGCATGAGCTAAAGCCATGTACTCTGCTTCGGTTGTAGATCGGGCAACGGTCTGCTGCTTTTTACTCGACCAGCTGATGGCTGCATTTGCCATGAGAAAAACGTAGCCGCTAACAGATTTTCGATCGTCAGGGTCGTCGGCGAAGTCAGCATCAGCATATCCAACAAAATATTCACCATTTTCTGTTCGTTGATATTCAATTTTAGAGTAAATCGTTCCTCTGAGGTATCTCATGACTCGTTTAACACAAACCCAGTGTTCTTCTGATGGATTTGTGTTGAATTTACTCAATACTCCAACTGCATGAGATATATCAGGTCTTGTGAGCTGTGCTGCATACAATAGACTTCCAACAGCCATTTGATACGGAGTGTCTTCCGACAAGATTCTTGTGTCCTGGGATGATGTTTTCCGAAGTTTGTTTCCACATTCCAAGGGGGTCTTAACGGAATTGGAATCTGACATCTTGAATCTTTTGAGTACTTTTTCAATGTACTCACTTTGATCTAAAGATATTCTTCCATTGGAGCGATTTCTTTCTATCTTCAGACCAAGACAATATTTGGCTTCTCCCATGTATTTCATTTCCAATTTCATTTTCAAACCTTCAACGAGTTCATCATTCATTTCATTGTTGTTTGAAAAGAGTAAAAGATCATCAACATGAACTGTCACAATGATAATGTTGTTTACTTTTTGACAAAAATAAACACAATTGTCGAATTTAGCTTGCTTCAAACCAAGTTCTTTGAAGCATTTGTCCAATTTGATATTCCATAGACGACTAGCCTGTTTCAATCCGTAAAGAGCTTTACGTAGTTTACATACTTTGTCTGGATAATTCTTGTCTTCAAACATCTCGGGCTGTTTCATATAGATGTCTTCATTCACCAACTCTGGTTGAAGAAATGCAGTTACTGCATCCATTTGATTGATATTCCAATCATATAAAGTTGCTGCAGCTATCAAAAATCGTAATGTTGTAGTCCGCACCACAGGTGAGAATGTCTCATCATAATCAACGCCATATATTTGAGAAAAGCCTCTGACGACTAGCCTTGCCTTGTATCGAAGTAACTTTCCACTTTCATTCCGTTTTCGGGAAAAAATCCATTTGCTCGAAATTAAGTTATGTCCTTCCGGCAAATCAACTAGTTCCCAAGTTTGATTTTTGATGAGTGACAAAAATTCTTCCTGCATTGCAATTTTCCAGCTTTCCGAATCATTTCTGGAAAACGCCTCACGAACTGTTTTTGGATCTTCCGTTCGATCGATATTTATTGCAGCACATAATATGTAATCCTTCAGTCTTTCAGGAATTTGGTGTTCACGTTCAGGGTATTTTCTCTGTTGCATCTCAGTCTTATGCGGACCTCTTTCTATATCCATATCTTCTTCAACTTCAACAGTTTGGTTCAGCACTCCACTTTCGACTTCATTTTCACTTTCGACTGGGTTGGTGGGCATTATTCTAGTGAAGCTTCTATCTTCATCTTCCACTGCATCCGGTTGATTCTCAGGCATTTCTCTCAATTCTATTTCATGTTCAGGTATCTGTACATCTTCAAATTCGTAGAAATTTTCTTCATTTTTGATACTTTTGACGTACATTTTCATTTCGTCAAATATGACATCTCGGGATTTTGTTATTACTTTCGTTGCCATATCTATCAACCGATATCCTTTAGAATTTTCACAATAGCCCACAAAAATGTGTTCTTTGGATTTTGCATCCCATTTATTCCTCTTCTCTTTTGGTATGTGCATGTACGCGGTGCATCCAAAAACTTTCAAAATACTCAAATCAGGTTTCTTGCTATTCCACGCTTCCTCGGGGGTGACGTATTTCAAAATTGTTGTTGGACTTCTATTTTTGAGATAACTTGCGGTATTGACAGCTTCCGCCCAAAACTCTTGAGGTAAATTGGCAGCATAAAGCATAGAACGTGCTTTTTCAACTAAAATCCGATTGCATCTTTCTGCTACACCGTTCTGCTGTGGGGTATATTCAATGGTTGTTTGATGCCTTATACCATTTTTCACTAAATATTCCTTCATGGCAATATTTATATATTCCTTTCCATTATCTGTTCGAAGTGATTGAATTTTACAGGATGTTGCTTTCTCAACAATACTTCGGAATTCTTTAAATTTTTCAAACACTTCCGACTTTTTTTTCAGGAAATAAACGAAAGTTTTTCTGGTGAAATCATCGATAAATGTTAAAAAATATCGTTTTCCTCCAATTGACTGTTTCTTCATCGGTCCACAAATATCTGAATGAATGAGTTCCAGTTTGCAAGTGGTTTTTCTTTCAGATGAACTCTTCGGAAATGGATGTCTGTGCTGCTTCCCTTTCATACAGCCTATGCAAATACCATCATTAGTGAAAGTCTTGAAATCCATTCCATTCACCATACCAGCTTTCAATCGTTTCATATTTTCCAGACTAAGATGACCAAGACGACGATGCCATATATCTACTGAATTTTCTACACTTGCACTCAATACTGTCGAATTATCATGAATGCAATCTAGTTTATATAACTCGCCATCGGTAGATTTGGCAATTGCAATCAAATTTCCAGTGTTTTTATCTCTCATTTCACAGCGATTTTCATTCTCAAAAATGGTTTTCACGCCCCTTTTTGCCAACTGTTTACATGATATGAGATTGAACTTGAGTCCTGGAACAAATCTAACATCTCTTATTGGTGTCTGAACTTTATTTCCATTTATATTTAGCACCACCGATGTTTCTCCCATACATGTAATTGGGAATTGTTCTCCTGAAGCTGTTGTTACAATGCCACCATCATTAACAGGTTTCATATTCCGAAGCCAATCTGACCGACCCGTTAAATGAACTGATGCACCTGAGTCCACGTACCAATCATTTCTATTCAAATTTTCAGTTCCCAAGGCTGTTATAACCAATCCCGATTCGGATTTCTTCATTTCTGAACAGGCTTTCGGAAGGCGACATGTTTTCGATTTATGTCCGAATTTGTGACAATTATGGCATTTTCCTTTGAATCGTGGTAATCTATTATCTCTCTGGTGCGTTTTTCTGAAGACGAGTGCAGATTCTTTGTCTTCATTTTCATATTTTGCAGCTTCAGCTAATAGTCTTTCCTTCACCAAATCTGTCGTCAGTTCCAATCCACAGTTTTCAAGTGCCATGATGAGGGGTTTGAAATGATCAGGAAGGCTCACGAAAATCAATGCTGCTAACACTCCGCTCTTGATTTCATTGTCTATAGCTCTGAGTTGTTGCGCAATTTTGACTTTTTTGTTGAGATATTCATCCATTCCTGAACAATCAGCATAACGAACAAGTACTAATTGTTCTATAAGACTGGCAACTCTCGAAAATCCTTTGGATTCGTATATATTTCTCAGACGTTCCCAGACCTCTTTTCCTGTTTTCAGGTCTCGTATTTCCGTGTAAATGTGAGTTTTAACACCAGATACGATTGCTGCAAGTGCTCGTCTGTTATTCTTCTCATCAGTCTTTTGTTGACTTTCATCTCTGTTTCCTTCAACATATTCCCACAATTCGCAATTGATCAAATGAATTTCCATACTATACTTCCAGTCAATGTAGTTCGAACTACCATCCAACTTTTCGAATGAAGGTGGAACTGCGGTATTAGACATGGATGACATTTCAGGTTCTTGAATTCAGGAATATATAACTTGATACTGATTTTCACAGTTTTACAAAATCCAGTTCTAACTATTCCACTTAGAAACCTGGGCCCATAACCTTTTGAACAGCAGAGATTGGAAATTACCTTTTTTATGGAAAATAGGCAAAAACTGACCAGGTTTATTTTCAACGTAAAACAACTACATCCACTTATAAACATAAACGTATCCATATAAATAAAACAATGAGTGAGAGTGAGCTGCATCATATCAGGAACTACAACTTCAACAAAATATAGAACAATTTCGATTTCTATCGGGATATCACAAGTAGGGTTTATGATTTATCGATCTTATCAATTTCTCGGGTCTTCGAGAAATTTACATTTACGTAAGTTTTTGCATATTTTTTCGGTTCCAATAATGTGATTAATCAACAAATTCAGTGTTTTCTCTTTCATATAGAAGTATCAAAATTATTATTAAAGTTTCATTGACAGTGTTCATCAAAATCAGCTTATCTTTTTCTTAAAGAAAACAAAAAAAAACAGTTATCACTCGAAGACGATTGCGGATACCAGCAATCGAAACGTCGTGAGTATACTCAACTATAAACTTGGTTTCAATATTTTTTCATAATATTTCATTTATATCTTTATTGACATTTTTTGTAGTATTCCACATTCAATACCTTCATTTTCCTGTCACAATGTTATTTCATTCATTTCTTTATTTGAAACTTTTTTTTACTCATATTTCATATTCGATATCTCGATTTTTCGCAACAACATTATTTTCTTTGATCAATCAATCCTTTATTTCATTACTGACCGAAAATTTGATTTGATTTTCTCACTTGATTTGTATTTTTATCCTTTCGTTCTTAGCAACAGGTTTCAGTAGAGTTAATGATACAGAAGAATGGAAGTCCGAACCATTACCACTCAGCAAAAAAAAATAAACTATTCTGTCTGACTTATAATTACAATCACAGCACCATTTGGCTGATTGAATAGGAAAATAAAATCAACTCATAACAACAAAATAACCTTCTATTAAATAAAACAAAAAACAAACAAAAATTTCAACATGAAAACGTTAACATTATCCTAACTTATCACAGCACTATTTTCGGCATGTTTAATTAGAGGAAAAAAATCAAAATGAAAACTGCAAGATTAATGAAACATCTCAAGCTGAAAAAACCTACTCGGTCTGATAAAATATGCCTTTAGAAAAACTAAGCATCTATAGCTTTATCAGAGATCCGGTTCCTTATATTATCAACTACATTTCCTGAAATTAAAAACACTCTTTCATTGTCAGTTGGAGAAGGCTCAACTGAAAGCAATGCTCCTCTTTCCAGTCTGTTTATGAAATAAGAACTCTAAATTTGTCATAACGGCAAAAAGTTTCATTTTATAATTTCATAGAGTCAAATATTATTTCTCACGACTTTTCTCAAGCTTAATTTCCCGGAACAATGCCCAATGATTTCACGGAAATTCTCGGCTCAAGAATTCCCAGGAATGAACCCTAATGACAAGGAACGATAAAATATTTATATCCCTGTATAAGCATTAGCTTCTTGGGATTAGTTACTCAATAAATAATAATAACAACAATAAGTAATATATTATATTGTCTTCAAAACATTGAATTTATTTCCATCTATCAAGAAAAAAAAAAGAACATTCTTATAATTTTGAAAATGTTAAGTCATTCTGTTGAGTGTCTTTTGCAATCTGAAACGTCTAGCTCGAGTTACCTATGGTTAAAATATTCTACGGCAAAATAGACATTGATTTGCAACCTTCAACATAATCTATCAATGTTTCATAAAGTTTTGATTTTTTCATGGACGTATAAAATACATTTCATGCAACTGGTGCAGAAATGTTTATTGCACTTGTTGCGTAAATGACTATCATCTGTAAATTTCTTCCTCAATCTTTTGAAATTTTCACCATTTTGGTTTCTCCAAATGCATCAGACCTCCAAAACGTCAGTTATTTTGTTTCTTTCCACTATGACCTTTGTTGATCTATAATTTCCAATATTCATTGTTTAGAATTGTAGACATTTCAGATATAAATCAATAGTGTTTATGATTCTTTTGTCAAAACTGAGTCAGTCAGAAGCTGCCCACTATTTGTTTGTTCCGTAGGAAAGCGGTCTTTATTCATTTCTATTTATAGTACTGATAGTAATGTTTTCGGTTTCGATAACGTTCTACTTATCGGAGATATTTGCATTTCATCTCCGAAAATGAATTGTTTGCCATTACCAAACAGATTGATCAAACGCTTGCAATCAACTACAAAATCCATGTTTTGGAACTTTCCGGCCGATTATATTACTAATTCCATACAGCTGTCACTCAATTCGAACTTGACCTACGTTCTGACACATACTGAGATACTCCGCGCCCTGAATGTAAAATGCAACAAAACAATAGAAACAACAAAACATGTTACTATTATAGAATTTGTTTCGAATGGGATACGCCAACTTTTTTATAGGAAAAATTCGACAGATTCCAGATTCAAACAAAAAAAACATCAAACGGCTAATAATCAAGACATAATTTCCGTATCCACAATAATATTTTTCATTTCTGATTTCTCAAGGAATTTCATTCCCCAGTCGAGTTACTGCAATTGATTATAACCCAAAATGCAATGGTCATATTTCATGTTATTTTCATCGCATACGAGGAACGTTGAAAATTATAAATATGATCCAAGATTAAATGGTAGACACGTTGTGGAATAAAATGATTATTACCTGTAATATATGAAATATAAATTGATTCAAATGTGTGGAATCCTTTGAATTTTCTCAAACAACAAAATCATATAATGAGTATCAATATCAGTAATGAAGGTTTCATTCATATTACGTTAATGTTGCAACAAAAAAATCAATAATTATGCAGAAAGTTCCAATGAGTTATCATATTTAGATGTGAAAAAAATCTTACGAGGTTGAAAAATTTGAATGAAGTTGGTAGAAGGAGTTTGTTCTAGCTACTAAAAAAAAATTTCACGGCTCGATCTGCGAATCTGCGTTTAGCTTATATTTATTTCATTGTAGAAACTGTCAATACTTAAAATCAATTATGGGATCATTTTCTGACGTCTCTCGTGTACTGTGAGATAAAAAGGCAATATCGAAATTGCACTATCTTTCAGTAGGAGCACGTCATTGAAACTTTTTTGCGCTCTCTGTATACACAAAATAATTATGCGAAATTGACTGTACTATCAAAATTTTATAATCCGAACAGTTGACATTTAATACCTGAATTATAGCTATTTATTCGATGCATATATGTGAAATTATATAAGTACTACTGATATTATTGATTAAAGTATCGGGTGTTGCAAAGTCCGCCTCTGATTGTTCCAATATTTTGAAGCAGCAATACTCTACTGACTTGATATTGATTCGCAATATCGCCTACACTTCTATACCACCTTGGTAACATGGAACGAAGCTATTTTTCAAATCGATCGACCTCAATATATACGAATGTTATTGCTCCTGTATCTTCGAATTGTCTTAATCGAAAAACCCTTTTGTCATTTGTTTTCCTTCCTCAATTACAAAAAAAATGAATCGGGTGTTAATATTTTTTTTTTGGATTTATAAGTAGTAAGTTTTCTTTGGCGTTGAATCTAGTAAGAAAACATAGCGAAATATATTTTCACAAAATAGGATCAAATTTCCGTATGCCCATGAACCAACCCTATCTGCTGAGATTAATGCGTATATTTTCACTTTATGTCTCTGTTTGAATATCATCCAAATTCCACATTTTCGAGTATTGTGTCATATTTCCCCTCAAATTATGAATTCACGATTATATCACAAATATATAGAACCGAGTCGAGAATTTGTATGCGAAATATATAGTGCAACTTAAATTCAAAATAAATTTTGAGCTGTTATTTTCAAATTCGAAAATAGAATCATAAAAATAATTTTAATAGCTTGTCAAATTGTATTTTTCATGTTTATGACGTTTACTGCCATAAAAATTTCATCAACACATATACAATGTCTTCATCGATCAACGAAATGTGGTATTATATTTGGAATGAGAGGATTTTGACAACGTCGAAATACATGGTTTTTCTATCCAATGGTTATGAATTCATACACTTGTTGTATTCAAAACAGTGATTTTCAATTTACTTTTTGTTTTATTTTACATTTGTCGGAATGATTTTAAGTTTTCTGAAATCTTTCAATTTAACTTCCGCCTACCTCATAATTTGGCAGGTGTAACCAAGTATAGAAACTTTCATTTATACGAAATGATATGTTATATCGTGTTACATACAAGATTTTTTTATAGAAAATATTGTTTCAATTTTTGCAATTAGTAAAAATGCCAAATATTATGAATAAACAATTTGGTTGTAAGTAAAAATGTCAGTTTGACGTTTTCAAAAGTTGTTGAATATTTGTTGAAAGAAAGAAAAAAACAGTGATTGAAGAGAGTTAATATCCGAAGAATCTTTACAATTGTATGAAGAACGCTAAGGAAATTATTAAATGAGAGGAGAATGTGGTTTGCTTGTCTATTTCAAAGAGGTGAAACGACCGAAAATTTTCCACGGTATGTCACCATTCAGTAATCAGAAAGGAAGTCAACTGAGATTACAGACACTATTAATATTCCAATCTAATAATAAAAATTTTTGAAGGCGGCTTCCAAAGGATAACGAGCAAGTGACAAGGTTATGACTGAGGCGACAGGTTTTTCTGTAACATTTTGAAATTCGAATATTTTCAGATGCAATGGTTGTTGTAGTGGTAAAAGCTCGTAGAAAGGCAGAAATGAAACTTCTCATCAGGATATTTAAGAGGAAGGAACATGTAATGATACTATTTCAAATACTATTGAATGAATAGTGTAGATCCACACTCTTGATAATTGTAAACTTCCAAATCATTAAAGTTTTCTCCAGTGAATAATTGATGTTTCTGAAAAGATAAAGTTTGTTGATGGAAGTAGAGTACCTACTTGCATTCGTTTATATTTTTGTAAAACACTCTAGTTCGGTAAAACAACGTGCAAAACTGTTTTTATCTCAGAAACGAATCTCACCTTTAACAACCAATAATAGCATATACCGGTTTTACAACTTGGTTCCACAATGAGACTCATAAACAATTTGTGATTGCAATTAATTCAACCACCTACGTTACATAAAAGTCAAGTTCAAGGTGATGACCGGTTTTTTTCAATGCGAGACTGTTAATTGTGGATATCTGGTGACATAACATTCTTTGAAGAAATTGATTACTTTTCAACATAGGGGCCGTTCAAAAAATACGTCACACTAAAATCAGCTTTTTTTGACCCCCTCCCCCCTATTGTCACGCTGTGTCACACTTTTTGTGACCCCCCCCCGAGAAATATTTCGTCACAAAAACTAAGACCCCTCCCTGCTGAGTATAATAAATTCTAAATGATAGTACAAAAATTCTGAAAATTAAAAATATTTATATATTTTATTTATTTATATATATATATATATATAATATATATATATATTTATTTATTGGCCGATACATATCGTTTTTTAACATCTGACTACTAGGGGGCGATGTTCATATATAATAGAAAACACCCTAGAGGGCGGATTTTTTTTTGTTTAACAAATTTAAATAATTTATATGTTGGTTGGCCTTTGGTTTCAAGATATTTATAAACAATTTCAATATGGATGGCCACAGATAATATACATATTTAACGTAATCAGAAAAAAATCGCTTTATTTTGTTTCATTTGTATAGTGAAATACAGTGATTTAAAAGATTAATTCGCATTCTCAATTGGAAATTCATTCGCAAAGATGGAGTCACTATAGATTTGATAAAAAATCTGACGAGTTTAGGAATTCGTTAGAAGATGTCGCACATGAAGATTTCTACCAAAATATACTGAAGATTTCTTTCATACCAAAATTTTTCAATTTTCGTCAGAAATCTAAAAAAGTAGATATCTACCAAAAGTGGTCACGCTGGCTAGCGCTCAAGTCAAAAAATAATAAACGGCGAACGTCACGTTGCCGTATACCCCCCGTCCCCCCTTGTCACATCTTGTCACACTCAGCTAGACACCTCTCCCCCCCTCCCCGTTGTATGCGAACGTATTTTATGAACGGTCCCATATCAAATAATTTTCAGGTAATAGCATTGCGAACACCTTAGTCTATCCATGAGTTCTGAAAGAGACTCCGTTTGTGTAATTTGCGTGATTGATTTCACGTTACTCCACAAAAAAAGTCTGGAGGCGTCATATCTGAGGTTCCAGTGGGCCATTCTATTGTACCACGTCTGCCTACCTACTGGTTTGGATCAGAGTCATTCTTATGTTGCGTTATAACAAAAAAGTGCGCCTCCTCACACTCGATCTAGAGTGGATGAATGACAATTTCCTTATCGGTAGATAGACGCGATCGCTTAGAATGGATACCTATACTAAATCGCCTGATCGTGCATCTACCTCATTTTTCAACAGATTTATTCATCTTGCCCCCCTCTGTTTGATTATTTATTTTTTCGAGTAAAATTAAGTTATTGAAATTTGACCCCATTTTTGTACACATCCGAGATGGCTGCCCCTACAAAATGGCGGATTACATATTCTTTACGAATACCTCAATCTTTTTAATTCTTTCATAGAAGTTGTAGTTTCAATTGTTTGATTCTGAAGAAAAAAGTCAAAAAATAATTCATAGAACCCCGTGATCTCTTGGGTCCTCGATTAAGATGGTGAACGTTTTCAACATTCCACTAAACTCTAAACTCTGATTAAATTTTTTTGGACAAACTTATTCTAGAAAAAAACTTGAAAGTGTTGGTTTCGTATCACATGAAAACTCTATTCATAAATGTGCATTTCTACATTTTGTTTTTGAATGTGTATCAATAGTAACGTACACAATAGGCATTGCGGAACTTCCAGAAAAAATAATTTGATTGACGCCGTAGAAAAAGTGTAGTAAATTTTGCAAAGAGCATATAATTTAGATACATACCATACAGATTATAGATATGTGTTTGAGAAATATATATATATATATATATATATATATATATGTGTTCGGATAGGTTTCCGCGGTCAGTTGTGTGTTGTTGTTGAGTTCGGGTTGAACAAAACTCCAGACGCGGTTCAACCCGAACTCAACAACAACATATATATATATATATATATATATATATATATATATATATATATATATATATATATATATCATCAATGTTTTGGATTTATCATTAAGACATACTCTCATTTTTCTGAGCATCAATGAATAATTTGACAACGTGGCAACTTCGCTCGATGAACCGTTCTTATGTTGATTTAGCAAATCTCTGTTACACGGTGTATGCTATGATTCACACGAAAATTACATCAACAGCTATTTTACTACTCAACGGTTTATTTGCGGAAAACGTAAGATCCAAACATGCGGTATACAGGGTCGGTCTGAAAATGAACATTAATTGTCTGCTATCTTTCGCATCTGTCACGCGAATGTGTGATCTGTACACGTTAATGAAAATGGAAAGTTTTCAAAAATCGATGAGGTGAACATGAATAGATATCTGGGTTATGAAAACACAAACATTTCATAATATTTGGCACCGGTGCTGCTTATACGTTCTGGAGTCTTATTTGGATATCGATATTTTGAATAACTCAGCAACTCTTATCTGTTATTTTGACAAAACCAAGATGCATAAAAACTCCGGTGCGTTCACTGATATGCTTTTGTTTATTCAATTCCTCTCGATCTGAGAAATCGAAGCGAGAGCTTTCGTTCACCATAGAATATACAAAATTTGTATAGAAAGGCCACCTCATACAAAGCTAACCTTTTACAGATAAGTTTGAGAGTTTCATAATTCGATTTGAAGTATTTGAAATTTGCATGCGTTTGAACGTTCCGATAAACTCAAAATTCAATTCTATTTCATTTAGTTTTGTTCGTTTCATTTCACGTTGTACTTTCTACGATCTCATCGTTACTATATTGCTATTATTGAGTGAATTTTTTATATCTAGTAACTTTTATAATGAAGTATTCTACATTGTTTGTGGTGTAATAGTGCCGGATCTATTATCCATCTCCATAATATATTGAGTAGCTACCGCAGGTAAATTATTTCTTAGAAAATATATGATAGTTTCAACACATATTTCGAAAATTACAGAATCAAAATTGATGTCAATTGATAAGTAATAGAACGAAAGATTATTCTGACGATGATTAAAAAAAAACTTCACCCTGAATGACCTTCCTCAACTTACTTGGGTAGAAGTTATATTGGTGCGATTTATTGATTGCTTTCCACAATTTCCCGGTTCAACATATTACAACTTGCATATTATTTGTAAGATGCTGGAAAAATCAATTTGAATTATATTTGGAGGTATTCATTCCTGAACCACGCTTTTAACATTAGTATTACTGCAACAGGGCGCTTGCAAAGTCCTCACCTTCAATCTAATTCTCATAAATTTGAGGTGTTTGTTTCGAAAAGGCATGTCGAATTAGTAAAACAATTGCCTTGATAACCAAAATGCAGACCTCAGTCTCAGATCCACTTGAACTTCTCTCCCAGTTCACTATGATTTTTCTATTCAAGGCGTATACGATAGAATTTAGTTTTTATACCTTATTAGTTCATTATTGTGTTTTATTTGTAGTTACCGAAGAATACTTTATGCCCTTACGGGCCACATTGAGTTCACTTTAAGACGGGCAGAAAGGCGCAAATTTGTACCTTTCCTACGAACCATTGTATCTACTGGTCAAAATGGAATAGAATTCTCGATTTTTCCCAAATATTTATAATTGATACGATATCGAACAAGTATGATCTTGAAAGTATATATAAACCACAGCAATTTTAAGATGTATAATCCCTAATCCCTCTCCCCCTCACCAACCAGATGAAGTCCATCGCCCTCAAGACATAAACATCTACTCTATACCCTTGGTACACAACCATTATGATTTTATGATGGTCGAAAAATGGTGGAAATAGGAAAATAGTATTTATTCGTTCTTGTAGTCTTATCACAAAATTTCCCGAATTGAATATTATGATGAATAAATTAGTCGTAGTAATCTACTCGCAATAATGACTTTTATTATTGACTCGTGGTATAATCTACTATTGTGAATTCTCTTATAAAATATAGTAAATGACTTATTCCTTCTCGTATATTTGACCTCAAGGGACTATAAAAAGCGATTTTCCCACCCCAGTTGTAGTATCCTACTGGTAGCTCTTAGCAAGGATAGTTAATTCGCTGTATACTGATGATGGTCGACAAAATGGTCGGAACCTCGTAATCGCAGGAATATCATTACTTCGTTTATTTGACCTCTAGGAACGATAAAAAGTGATAACTTTACTCAGTTGTATCTGATGGAAAGCTCTCACAAAGGGTAGTTGAAAACTACGACGATAGTTATAACGAAACGTTTACTAGCTATTTAATTCGCTGTATACTGATGATGGTCGGCTAAATGAATGGTCGAAACGTCGTAATCGAGGGAATTTCATTTTCCTTGTTAATTCGACCTCTGGGAACCATAAAAAGTGATAATCTTATCTCAGTTGTATCTGATGGGAAAGCTCTCATAAAGGGTAGTTGAAAACTACGACGATAGTTATAACGACACGTTTACTAGCTATTTATTTCGCTGTATACTGATGATGGTCGACAACATGAATGGTCGAAACGTCGTAATCGCGGGAATTTCATTTTCCTTGTTGATTCGATCTCTGGGAACTATAAAAAGTGATAATCTTAACTCACTTGTATATGATGGAAAGCTCTCACAGATGGTAGTTGAAAACTACTACGATAGTTTTAACGAAACGTTTACTAGCTATTCAATTCGCTGTATACTGATGATGGTTGACAAAATGGTTGAAACGTCGTTATCGCGGAAATTTCATTTCCTTGTTAATTCGACCTCTAGGAACTATAAAAAGTGATAATCTTTACTCAGTTTTATCTGATGGAAAGCTCTCACAAAGGGTAGTTGAAAACTAGGACGATAGTTATAACGAAACGTTCACTAGATATTTAATTAGCTGTATTCGCTGTATACTGATGATGGTCGACAGAATGGTCGAAAAGTCGCAATCGCGGACATTTCATTTTCCTTGTCAATTCGACCTCTAGGAACCATAAAAAGTGATAATCTCAACTCAGTTGTATCTGATGGAAGGCTCTCACAAAGGGTACTTGAAAACTACGACGATAGTTATAACGAAACGTTTTCTAGCTAATTAATTCGCTGTATACTGATGATGGTCGACAAAATGACCGAAACGTCGTAATCGCGGGAATATCATTCCCTCGTTTATTTGACCTCTAGGAACTATAAAAAGTGATATTCACCACAGTTGTAGTATCTGATGGGTAGCTCTTACGAAGGGTAGTTAAAAGCTACGAAGATTGTTTTAACGAAACGTCTACTAGCTTTTTTATATGCAAATTCACACGAAAGGGAAGCCCTATTTAATTTAATTCTCCTTATACTGATGATGATCGACAAAATGGTCGAAACGTCGTAATCGTTTACTTGACCTCTAGGAACTATAAAAAGTGATACTCTTACCTCAGTTGTGGTATCCGATGGGTAGCTCTTACGAAGGGTAGTTAAAAACTACGACGATTGTTAAAACGAAACGTTTACTAGCTAGTTACGACGAAAATGAACACGGATCGTTCTCAGTTGATGGTGGTGGACGACAGCGACGGGTTCATATCTCTATCGCGGCACATCGCAATCTATGGCTGTTTCAGGAAGTGCGTCGAAACCAGTCGAAATTTCAGCATGTGCCTGGGTCCGGCCCGCGTAGCACTATCGGTCTCGAGCGACGACTAGTTCGAACCTGCAAAACGAGAGAATACAGGGTATTTGACGGGAAAACGGCGGCGTTGCCACATGTCAGTGTATATTCGTGACCGGGGAGCCGGATTATAGGTATACAGGGCTTTTCATGATGAGCGTTGATTAGCCGTTTCTGGCAAACTATTCTACGGATCAACCTGAAAATTTCACAGTATGTATAAATCAATATGACCTACACGCCTAAAATATTTTAGACGATGCGGCGTTGTCGCTTCTACTATAAAGTAGCGGCTTCTTTGATTTTTCAAATGGAACACCCCGTACATTATCACTTTGTCAACAAATTCATATACTATTTCCCTATATCTATCTATTACCGTTTAGAAGATATAAATTAATTTCGATATTTTTCACCAACTATGAACTTTTATAAATGCTGATAATCTTGAACTCTCTTGCACTAAAACGATCAAATTAGAAATGGAGTGCAGTGATACTATGAGGATCTTCACTCCGAGTCATATTTTCATTTGCCTCATACAGGGCCTTCAAAAATGCAGATACTTTGATCTCATAAAAAAATGAGTGGAACTCAAATTTTTTCATTGGAACACCCTGTATATTTCAACATTTCTGAGCTCTACATTCAATTTCAAATTGACTTTGTTCAGAATACTATTTCTATTTTGAACCGTTTTCGAGATAAACTGTTTCAAACGGAAACTGACGTGGTTTTCTTGCTCGTTTTCTTGAATTCATCACTTATTTTGGATATTCAACATTTTTTTTATGCTTAGTGATATTTCTTTCTGATCCAGTTTTCCAACTGTCTCAGATCAGTCAATTCGAAATTGGTATGTACCTACCTTAGAAAAAGTTACAATTTGTATACATTGAGGTATTGGTCTCTAACGTACAACAGTGCACATTAATATTTTTTAATAGTGTGCTTTGGAAAAATAAATAAACCAATTATTTAACGTCAGACTTTCGTTGGTGGTTTTGACTGATTGTGATAGCTACCAATTATAATAGAATAATGTCAAGATTAGGTTACAGCAATGAAGATTTCTTGAATTTATTAATAATTAGTAATATCACTAAGTATAATATTGTTGAATATCCAAAAAAAGTGATGAATTCAAGACAACGAGCAAGAAAACCACGTCAGTTTCCGTTTGAAACAGTTTATTTCGAAAACGCTTCAAAATAGAAATAGTATTATCTGAACGAAGTCAATCTAAAATTGAATTTAGAGCTCAAAAATGTTGGAATGTACAGGGTGTTCCATTTGAAAAAATTGAGTTCCACTCATTTTTTCATGAGATCGAAGTATCTGCATTTTTTGAAGACCCTGTATGAGGCAAATGAAAATATGACTCGGAGTGAAGATCCCCATAGTATCACTCCACTCCATTTCAAATTTGATCGTTTCAGTGCGAGAGAGTTCAAGATTATCAGCATTTACAAAAGTTCATGTTTGGTAAAAAAAATATCGAAATTAATTAATATTTTCTAAACCGTAATAGATAGGTTCAGGGGAACAGTAAATGAATTTGTTGACAAAGTGATGATGAATCATAATATGATATTATATACGGGGTGTTCCATTTGAAAAATCGAAGAAGCCGCTACTTTATAGTAGAAGCGACAACGCCGCATCGCCTAAAATATTTCAGGCGTGTAGGTCATATTGATTTATGCATACTGTGAAATTTTCAGGTTGATCTGTTGAATAGTTTGCCAGAAACGGCTAATTAACGCTCACATGAAAAGCCCTGTATATTGTTTGAATAGTTTTTGAGGGTGTAAAAATGTTCTGGAATCCATTTTTGGGGTTTCTGTACACTGGAAATGAAAATAAAAAGCTTTGAGTTCTTATAATATATGTTTTTAGGTCAAATTGGTATATTTGCCCCGATATGTAAGTGCAATATTGAAAAGATGTAAAATTGATTGACTATTGTAACGTGTCGCAATTTTATGGATTTGGAGATTTAATTATCGAATTCATAAAAAAATACGCATAATTTATTTTGGAGAGGTTTCGGAAGCTTTTCCTCTTTTTCAAGCCTGTTTCGGAATTTTTCAATGAAATTGCAATTTTTGGGTACAAAGTGTCAAAATGTAACACTGGGATGACTTATTCATCAACAGCCTTACTAAGTGTTGATTTTGACACAACCCACTTCCAATTGAATCTTCCTAGTTGAACTTACAATTTCAGAAGAGGCATCCAACATTAATCCATATTTAATGGACAAGTATAAATCTCCTCATTTCCGTTCAACAAAATGAAAGTTCTTTGAGTTACCTTTTTGCTCCATTCCGTTTTGGCATCAGTAAATTGATGTTATTCAACTCGATCATCTTTGTTCTCGTCTTCAGATATTAGAAGTTAAATCTTTTTCCTTTTCTTTTCCAGAAGAGAGAGACCCGAAAAAATGGATTATAGGTCTGTACTTTGGAATTTCGAATGAAACACTCTGTGTATTTATACATTTTTGGATGCGACCGTTCATTTTATATATGAATATTTCATTTTTGTTGGAGATACAGCGAATAATTTGAAAACAAGTATCAGTTGTGTCACAACAATGGCTCCAAGAAGGCAATGTCTGGATTAGTCACTGAAACATTGGCGGCATTTTACGAAAAAATTGGACTGATGCTGTACTTGGGCTGATGAAATGTTTTTGTTTTGAAAACTGACTGAGACTCCAGTAATTAAAGACGATTGGGGTTTAGATGGAAAAAAATAAAAACCTATACTTTTTTTTACTGAAATAGTGTGTAATAACAGCTAAATTGTAAAACAACTTTGATGTGTGCAAGAGGTCGGAGGAGTTCTTTCCCACCTCGTCTCCTTCTGTGTAATCAGCTGGTCACTTTCCAACCTGAAAGTTGGTCAGAAATGAGAAGGATTGTGAATAAAATATTTTTTCCGACGTATTGAACTATACTGATATTTTTGAGATTTTATTATCTATGTGATGAAAAATACACACAATTCTTTGCAACGAATTGTTTACCATTGAACATAATGTAAACGAATAATTTTTTTCAATGAAGAATTATTAATCATTTATTTTTACTACAAACTTCTTCCAAAATGTTATCTTTGGAAAAAAAGGGATTTTCATTAATGGAGAATCTACCCTGAGAATTTTTGGAGTAAAATCAATATATCAGATCATCTCTTTGTTTATAAAATGTATTCAAACGAGCTGCATTGGAAACCAAAAACTGTGTTATGTTATCACCAACTAGCATTAATATAAAAAGAAATTGAAAATTTCTGCTGCTTCTATTTTCGATTTTTTGTAAGAATAATTATTGATGAGTAGATAACAGATTAACAGCCGATTGCACCGACTTTTTGTTATGGAAGAATTAAGGTAATGGACCATCAATGGTCAGTTAACGCACTGAAGCTATTGTACCATAGTTTAAATACACCCTTTAATAAACCCTTACCTAACTTGAAGAGTCCCTTTGTTGATGGTCTCATAACAAAAAGTCGGTGCAATTGGCTATAAGACATATATAAACACAGAGACGTTAAACTCTCCTGAATTGTAAACGGAATACGGTGTCCATGAAGCGAAATATTTTGATGGTGTTCGTTGAATTTTTGTCTCATTTTTGCATATTCGTTTTCCTGATACACCCGCACTTCTAGAGATGTTATTTCATGCATGCAAATATGGTAATGATATGAACTACAGACGATATCAACCTATGAATTATTGAATAACAGATTTTAGTGAATTTTGTTCTTTAGCAAACCATCGAACAGTTAGAGCACACTGCCTGAACAATATGAATACGCATTGTTTCCCAAGTGAATAGTTGATGAATGAATTGGACAATTGTAGGCTTTTATCGGAGTATCACAGAGACCTGATAATCTTGATACTTTGTAGGAATGAGCACTGCGATTTCAAAAGTTGGAATGCCAACACAGCATTTCCTGTTCTCATGTTATAAATGTTGCAATCGTATTATAATACATTTTGTAGGGTATGTGGCACACAACAAGATAGTTAGATATCTTCTGATTATAAATTTGAAATGCTTGTTGGTTTTCCAGACGTGATATATTTTGTTGGGGGTTTGGACAATTATCTTATTCTCAATACGGCCATGTTTGTCTTAAATATTTTGAAAGTCAATCTGGACACTTTTGCCAAAAAACCAAAGAAACTCTAATTCAACTATGTTCGGAATACAAATATATTCAATGAACTAGAAGTAGAAATCTGTCTGTATTGAGAGAATAGAGAACGATACTTTATCCATCGTCCATAGATATTCTAATAAGTCCGCTCACTCTCAGCAGCGACCCAAATCATCACCGTCCGTCCTCGCGCGTCCCTTGCCTGGCCGGTCGGTCGTCAGTGCCCGTCTGACGGGGGAGCCAGTTTAACAGAGTGTCTCCGATTGAACAGTTCGCATCGTTCCGGCCGGTTAAACTGAGTGCGTGAAATGAACATTCTATTTGAACTTTTATTCTTGTAGTTATTTGAACATTTTTTGATGAGGAAAGAAAGTTACGAAATCTCTGGAATTTATTTTTGGTTGGAGGCTTACTATCTCCTCCGTTTTGAATTTATGGAAAATAATGAAAATTGAAAATTATAAATTTTTATTGACGCGTAATCTCAATCAGGATTGTCTCGAGAATTTCTTTGGTCAAATCAGAAATGCTTGTGGAAACGCTAGAAATCCAACTGCCATTCAGTTTACCAGAGCATTTAAAAAACTTTTTGCTATAGGATATTTGCACGAGACAGAAGGCAGCAATTTCATGGAAGACAGTAGCGATATTTTGCTTAATATAACATCGGGGTCATTGAAAAATATTGAAAGTTTTCAGGAAAAAAATTAAGAAAATATTTCTCCAATTATAAAAATAGAATCAACCGATTATAGGAATTTGATATCAGAGGAGGGAAATGCACTGGTCTATGTTGGTGGATATTTTTTACGTAGATGTCTCTTTAAACATGCTTGTCATATTTGTTTGGAATATTGTTCATCATCCGAAAGAGACAAGTCTACTTCATTTTGTGAGCTCAAAGCTTACAAAGGTAGTAAAAATATATTTGGTGGCTTAACAGTCCCTCCCAATGATTTTTGTAAGTATTTAATACAATAAGAAAATATTTTTGTTTCGAATTTTAATGATTGATGATTTCAATGATGATTACTGCATACATGATGGTGTAGGAAACATATTCCTGAAAGAATATCCCAATGTAGAATTCAGCCATCCATGTAACAATTTTCCCAAAGACTATTTACTTTCATTGTTTACAAGAGTTCGAATCTATTACACAATCAAATTTGCAAAAAGGCAAATAAGATCTTAATGTTTAAATGAACAACTGAACTGAAACCACTAATATCGTTGCCGACATTTCGACTTTTATGAAGTCATCCTCAGGGCATTACAAAGTTGCAGTGAATCAGATATAAATACACACATACAGGTGAAAAATTATTAAAATTTGCGACTAGAATCACTTCTGCGAACGAGAGGTCAAGATTGAGTAAATTTGGTACAATTCAATTGACAGTAAAAATGTAAAAAGAGACATGAACAACAATTTCAAAAATGTAGGAAACGGTAGAACCCAATCTCTGGTTTCTTGTCTATTAGAATAGAAATAAAAGGACATTTACATAAAAATTCCCAGTTTTTGATACTGAAATATACATAAGTATATATTTTATATATATATATATATATATATATATATATATATATATATAAAATATATATTTCAGTATCGAAAACTGGGAATTTTTATTTTTATGTAAATGTCCTTCAATTTTTATTTCAATAGACAAGAAAACCAGAAATTTATGTGAGTTCAACCGTTTCCTACAGTTTTTAATTTTTGTTTATGTCTATTTTTACATTTTTACTGTCAGTTGAATTTTACCAAACTAATGTACTCAATCTTGACCTCTCATTCGCAGAAGTGATTCTTGTCGCAAATTTCAATAATTTTTTACCTTGTGTGTATGTATATCTGATTTACTGTAACTTTGTAGTACCTTGACGATGACTTTATACAAGTCGAAACGTCGGCAAAGAAATAATAGTAGTTTCATTTATTCGACCTAACTCCAACCAACCCCCAGCTAAATATTTGAAATGTGTCTAAATATACATGCCAAAGTACTGAATAGATTATAATTATACTATTAGGGTATACTCAAGAAAACAACAAATCACCATTCAATTAGGTAATATGTAAATAAAGATTATTCATCTTCATTTTTTCTTTATTGTGAAGTCCCTTTATAAGTATCTCACCTTTTTACCCGCCCATAATTTGAGAAATCAGGTGATTCATGCCAGTTATTACAACGAAATATTCCTCAATTTATTGTTATTAGAATATCATATAATATAATCATCTCGATGAAAGATCATACAAAAACATAAATAATATAATGAATATGATCAACACTTGACGCCTGACCCTCGTAAACACACTTTCGAGTAAACATATTGTTTGCGCTGCTGACTGACCCTCGTATAACGTATTTCTGCTTGTAGCCCGCATGATTTACGACCGCTCGCAAAAAAAGCGGCATATTTCACCCACATCAAAGGAGTTACCAGACTTATTAGAATATCTATGGACGATGCTTTATCTATATATTATCCGCAATGAACAAATCCAGTTGATTTAGGAGATTGAATTCATTTTGTCAATCTGTGATAACAGAATGGCGTTTAGGAATATTCCATAACAAACTGATCACACCTGGGAAAAATGGTGTTCTATTATCATGAGAGTATTATGATTATATCCACAACAAAGGCTTGTCAAATCTGGTTATTTGTATCCATGATATGAAAATAATCCTACTCACCAAGAGCTTGTGATATACCTTCCTATTGATCCTATATAACAAATAAATATGCTATAATTTAGAGCCAATGACATCAAACGTGAAGTAAACGGGACATTTTCGCATCAACATAAACATATTATTATCTTGCGTGTACCGACTCATGTACGTCCCTATAAGTTCGTGTGTCCTATTATCAATGTGTGATTCAGGTGGCTCATATGATATCACAATTCGGATTCATTGGCTTGAAATACGTTTTTTACCTTCTCAAATTTCAATGAAAATCACCACAACTTTGCGATTTCAAGTGAAACACCTAGTTGAATTTGGGTATTCAATAGTATCAAAATTTTGGTGAAATACCAATGGACGAATAGTCAATGCAAAAATTATAACAAAATTATGGAAGAAACAATATCAAATAACCATATACCCACTGATGGTCGAAAAGTCGATGCAAAAAGAACTATAAAACTTGTATGAAAGAATTAACATAAAATAATTTTTCTAATAATAGAATAAATTGAAAATTACAAAATTGAAGTAAATTTCTGTGAACGTGGAAATGCTACAAAACCTAATTTTGAGTCAATCAACCGAAAACGTGATGAAATTTAAAGGAAAATGTTATGTGGGCCTGTAAGTAAACCCACAATCATGAGGTTCTAATTAACTGAAATTTCACAGAGCGAAATCTTTTAGCGCCGGACTTGTCGCTCGTAAACGGAAAATAATATGAGGGGTCGTAGAAAGATTGTTTTCCAGCGAGATCGCGGCTCGCCGAGAAAACTCGATCATCGAGATTTGACTGGAAGATTCTCCGGTTTTTTACAACAAATCGTATGGATATTTATTTTGGTTTTTTGGGTTATTGAATACCGATTATCAGTTGTGAGCGAATGTTTTTACGTTATTGTTCCTTCACTATTATTATTTGTTCCCAGTAAGAGATGGACTTCAAATCGAATTTTTGTTATATTAGTGGCAGTGTAGCTGGTTTGGTGTGCAAAAGTGAAACACTTTGTGTGCTGAATACAAATGGTCGATAGTTAAGAAAATCTATTTTAAAAATTTTTATGCAAAAATACTCTTGAGCTTGGAGGAGCTTTTGGAGATCTCACATGAAACTGTATTCTCAGTTTTCTGTCTCAACTTTGTGTATTTCGAAACCAGCTACCAACAGTTATACTTTAAGGGCATATAATGGATACCATTGCCTCTTTTCCTATATATCCCTTTCCTTTCACATACCGTCAACATTTTACGGAAATACAAAGTTGCTTTCATAGGATTTGAAATGAAAATTTCATTCAAAACGCCTGATTATGCGCCTACATTTTCTCAATCATATATTATGCTTAATCAATTGCAAATGAATCCGCAGCTCTATTGTTTACAGTGGGGACCATGAATAAATTCGGCCCTGAAAGATCCCTGTGGGGACCGACGACTCGAAATAATTGAATGATCATCAATTTAATTAATGTAATTGATCGTGTTTTCGCCTTCGGATCGCAGAGCAAACAATTCGTTGCGTTGTTGTCATATTGTGGATAATATATACGTTGCTGGGGAATTTAAATTCTGTGCCTCCAAATAGTGTTGCAATCACATGTGTGTGTCTTTCAAATCTTTGTTGTTGAACGAGCATTGTCCTAATATAACAACATGACAAATTCTGTATCATTACCAGGATCTCAATATACAGGGTGTTATTTGAGTACGTGGCCAAATTCGAAGGGGCGATTCTTTGAGTGATTCTAAGACAAAAACTTCAAATAAACAAAGGTACGGTAATGCTTCGTTTTCAAGTTTTTTGTAACGTTGTGTTTCATAGAAAACAATCTAAAAATTTGAAAGATGACTTTCGTATCATGATATTTGTTCAATCATAAATAAAAAGCTCGTTATTGCATGTCCCCGGTTGTTTATGGTTTGCTAGTTTTATTTTGTTGTATCAAGGATGTGTGATTAAAGTGATTTTCATTTTTTTCTCAAAAACATAGTAAGACAAAAGACAAAAGGTAGAGATGAAAAAAGTTGTACTTTCTGTTTCTCCATACGAAAAAAATACAAAAATTGCAAAAAAAACAGTGGCGCAAATTTTGTTGGTAATAAACATTGGTCAAGATAACTTTCGGACGCCACTGGACATAATGATTTCAATCTAGTCATGACCAAATCAGCCCTTCAATGCCCTGAATATTACCGCCAAATTTAAGGAACATCAGCCAATGGATTATTGGCGTTTTATCAGATTATTTGTTATTAGAGGAAACAATATTCTCGCCACTACATATATACATATATATATATATATATATATATATATATATATATATATATATATATATATATATATATATATATATATATATATATATATATATATGTATATATGTAGTGGCGAGAATATTGTTTGAAGAGAACTACTGAATCTGATGACTTGTTCATCAGTTTTTCTTGAATGACATTAAAAAAACTATTGTATTTGAATTCAAAATAATTGAATTTTTCAAACGATTAATTAATCGATAATCGTGCCAAATGCGTCACATATCACATCTCCGGATGTCCAATACAAAAGCCATTTCACACACCACAATAACAAAACTAAAAATAGAATCTGCGTGCTTGGAGTTGAGAGTACTGCCTTTCGGTCTAAAGATGGACAGAATTGCCGAATCGACAAAAATAACATGGCAATATCGCACGCTTAAGTTGTTTTTGGCCGGTAGTAAACAAACATTGAATATTCTATAGGCGTGTTGTAATCGCCACTTTCAGATTTGGGAGTAAGATATATTATGTAAGAGTGTTCTATAAATAAAGTGGCCCCGTTTATGGAAAATAATTCAGAATGTCGAAGCATGATTAGAGAGGATTGCCGACATTAGAGTGAAACATTTTTCGATACAGATTGTTATTCAATGTCAACCACTTTGATTCAATATGACAAGATTAGCGAAGAAAGCCAGCCAAATTTTTTTTGAAATATGAAAAAAATTGTAGTACATGTCTCTCAAAAGATAACTATACCATATTCCGAATTCAATACCCGAAAAATTTGGCTAAATACTTATTGAGTTGGAAACAGTTTATGTTCTTGGAGTAGGTGAAATATCAGAAGTTATTTAGAGACCGAAAAAAATTTCTTACTGCAGGTATTTATTAACAATATGTTTCAGTTTATCTACGCACTGAGAAAAATGAGTGTTGGAATTTTAATGTTTGTGTGTAATCATTGAAACCAGAAGCATTTCATTTCACTAACAGTAAATATATATTGGTTTTATGAATGAGATGGAGTTTTTTCAAATTATAGAAGAAAAGTTCAGGAAACATTAGTCCGCAGTTCAATTTCGTCTGAAGAACGATTTTGAAGAGATGTCGATTAAAAACCAATAAGAAGCTGTTCATACAACTATTCCAAGTTTGATTGAAAATTGAGATATGATAGTACTTATTTCATCCTATCGGATTGATTAAAATTTTGTCTTTCACTTCACTGAACATTTTTGTACAGAATCCTTTTTATTAAAATTACTTTGATACAGTAGAACTACATTATTGCAAAGACCAATCTGCCCAGAACCATGCTAAATGCGGATGCAATTGGATCACCCTCATCTATGATGTCACGCAAAATGAGAATTGCTCGCTCTCTCACCACCATAACACAATTAAAAATAGGATTTGCGTGTTCGAAGTGAATTTGCTGAATTACTGAATCGACAAAAATATTCTATGCCTATTTATTTTTGCTGGCTGTAATAAAACATGAACAATTCACTAAGCGCGTGCCAAGAGCCACGCCGCCAAAATTGGAAGTGAGAATTATTTGAGAGTTTATTAGCGTGAAGGTGGTTCCATTCATGAAAAATAATAATAGATTGCGAAGTGTAAGGAGACCGGATCCGATATCAGTCTGATGAATATTTTTACAGTACAGCTGGAAACAAACATTTTCAGTTTTTGTGCTCTTGAAAATTTTTGTTTTTCATATTTCTCCAAAAATCCTACACAAGTTGAATAAGAAACCCAGTGAACTGACATTTTCTGTATTTCACGTGAGACCCTAATTTCATTTTGTTTCCTTTTTTTCATCTAGGTATTTTTTTTTGTATATAGTCTCAGTTGTTACTATTCACCATTTTCCTAGGAAAAGGAACACACTTTTTCATTTATCATCATTGATTTTTATATTTGATCGAATTCTAGCATTTTCTTGTTTCTTGGATGGAATACTCCTCTTTCAATAGTTTACTTTGTTATAATGATGAATTTTTATATATCAGTCTTTCAGAATATATTTATTCGAACGCAATAATCAAAATTGAAGATAGGTATATTTTGATTTGGTATATTGGAAGTTTTTTTGAAAAAAAAATTTTAAAAATCGAAAAATTAAATATTATTTTTTGTTTCAGGTATAAATAAAAATACTTATTTTGGCGTTAGTACCAGTTCGATTATTCAGGAAGATATCTGAAATTTTTTCAATATAATTTTTTGAAATTACTTTCATTCATATTCTACAAACTTGCGTTATTGCAACCACCAATTGATCAATAACCATGCCAAATGCAATCGGACCACCCTCTTTGTTATTCATGACGTCACACAACACACCTTCGGATGCCCGGTAAAATATATAAATTGCTCGCACCATCAAATCATAGTTAATAATAGAATTTGCGCTTTCGGAGTTCAGGAGACTGCCTTTCGGTTCAACTTCGACAAAATCACCGAATCATCAGAACTAGGTTGGCAACTCTGCACGCCTTTCTAATATTTACCGGTTATAAGCAAACCATAATCACCTAATAAAAGTTTGACAAGAACCCTCTGTTAATTAATTGTCTGTGAAAAACAAAATTTGAAGTGTAGCCTGAAACTGGCTTCATTGACGAAAAATGGTGGAGGGTAACAAAGCGTGAGCAGGGAAGATTGCCGACATCAGCGAGATGTACCGACAAATATTAGTTAGTATTTGGACTCATGGTAAAATCATGATCGTCACTCACCGTTAGTCATAACAAAGAAACTTTTTATATGGCTATGTTTACATAAGATGAGGAAGGATTACGTGTTCTTTCTTTCGGAAGCGGATGTCAACTAACTTTTATCGATCACGGAGCCCATAGCACCAGAGAAATGTGCTCGATGCCTGCGCGCACGCATCTGAAAACCGGTCAGTGTTGCCAACTAAAAATTTCTAAAATCTTCGCCAGATATGCTGTCGGTTTTGATAATGTCTCTTGATGAAGGCACACTTATTGTAGAAACGTGCGACTCATTGGGTCGAAAAACTGAAATGAAAACAACACACCCCAAAAAAAGTGAGTTGATATGAAAAGTTGATCGAACGGATATTTGATAAAGGAATATAATAACAAAAAATGCGCTGTATTATTCAGGAAAAAGAAAAGTAAAATTAAAACAGGAAAACTGAGAGGAAAGAAACAAGAGAAATACAATCGAGCAGGAAGCAATAGAGAATTGAGATTACACGAAAAGTGAGGGAGAAATAAATATATTGACAATAGGTTTCTAATCTGGTACAATTTCGATATTCCGATCGCTAGTATCTGTGATGTTCTTGAGGTATCTCGCGGATACTGGTAATATTAATTAACTGAATTTGAATTTACATTACAATGGTTTCCATTATCTTTGGTATTGTATTTCTCCTCCTTATTATTGGAATATTCTGATTTTTCTGATTTTTTTCTTTAGTAATTCATAATTTTTTCGTTCAATCCTACGAAATCGCAAATCTCCTTGAAACTTCTTACTCGCGGAAAATCCCGAGAACTGCGTATTTTTCCCCACAGACGGCAACACTGCCGCACTCACACGAGTCATAGCCGATCTTCCAGAGCTTATGTCATAGCGGAAGTGAACTGGAGAACGGAGTTATGCGTCGATAGCTCTCGTATAGGTGAAGATTCGTTCTATATTGCTTAACACCATCCATTGGGCCCGTTTTCACCCGATTTCAGGTCTGGGGTACTAGGCTACTGTTGCTGCACGCTGCACCTTGCCGGGAGTGTGTGGCAAGCGATCAGGGGCGTCAGTGGCCCTATTGGTTACTGGGGCGACATATATGTTGTGACCCTTTGATATTACCTACTGACGACTTTCTTTTCTAATTTTCTGGGTATACAGCCTACCACGATCTGAAAAATTGTTATTTGATAAGGAATCTGTACAACTGCGAGATCGAAGACTTCTAGTTTACTCTGAAAAGTTCTTATTTTAGAATCGCATTCGAAAAAATAAATGAAACATTAACATTCTTATCCACGAACGAGGTCTTGTTCTTTCACCAGTTCAAGATTGGTGTCGTTTAGAGGCTAATCAATTTGCATTCATTATACTATTTGGGAATAGTGTGATATTCATAAAGTGATTAATAGCCTATCATCCAAAAATTGTCCAAGACGTGCTAAAGTGCTAAAATTAACTTTGTGATGTTCCTAAAACCATACTCTTAAAAGTAATTTTCTTTGTTCGGGTAGGTACATTCTGATTTCAATTCTTTATGCCACGAGATATTTTATAGTTTTGAAATTGTCATTTCCTCATATCTCTCAAGGCTTTGAAGTTCCCTCTTAATTTGCTCCATTTCGAAACGACATCGAATTACACCCACCATGCTTGTGCAGTGATTTCTGGTGGTGTAGCACAAATTTCTTCGTAATCCCCCATTTTCAATGATCAACGAGACACTGGATGGCAGCAAGTGGGTAAAACAATTGCTTGCTTCAGGAATATAACTAGATACAATAGCTGTGCAATAGCAATCCACAAACTGCTGAACACGAATTTTCCAAAACTATAATAATTTTCAATTCGAAATAGTGGGAGTAGAAAAACTCACATTCTTCAACCGATTGGAACGATATTTTTCAGAAGGTACACATTCTGGAAGAGTCTACTCCAAATTTTATGAATGGGTCTCGATTTTCAAAGTCAACTTTCATTATTTTTCGTGGTCGAAAATTGGAAAACTTAGTAAGTAGATTTTTTTTTGAAGAATCCCTATCACACTACTTGATTGATGCTGTTTTCATCAATTCTGAAACCGACCAGAATTCCATCGAAATTTGTTCATTATTGAAAGAAGTTTCAAGTGAAGGTCCAGTGGTGTAGGTCAACATTTTTTACTTTGCTATATTTTGAAAACATTCTTCAGTTGGAGCTTTTTTATTAATGAACCAATTCCGATTAAAATTGTGGGCAGAAATGGATCGAAATCTGCTCATTCCAATGGAGTTGTCAAAATTTTGATGAAAGTTTTGAAATTGAATTGGTGGAATGATAAAACGGCTCATTTTTCGAATTTTATTCCTTCATATCTTTTTTAATGATTAACGGAACTTGATGCAATTTCGACCTGGTTGATTCCAAAACAGCATTATTCCAGTGGTGTAGTAAGCATTATCTTTAAAAAATCGCAATTTTTTTTTTCGAGTTTTAACCTTAAAAAGTAATAAAAGTTGACCTTGAAAATCGAGACTCATTCATGAAATTTGTTGTACAAATAGACTTCCTGAATGTGTACCTATTGAAAACAGAATAATTCCAATCGGTTGAAAAATATAGGTTTCAGAAGGGCGCTTCCACTTCAAAGGGATTACACTGTATGTCTACCAATGAACTAGTCTTTGGTCCATCGTCAATACCACCTCAATACAAAACCGTTCCGTAGCTGGCTACTAACTCTATTTCCGCCTATCAATCAATCAATCAATCAAAATATGCTTTATTATCAAAGAATAATATCTCATTGACAAAGCGTGTATATATAAATGTAAAATGAATCAAAAATTTTTGATAAAATGTATAAAAATTGTCACCACAATACAAAACAAACTAAACTAAAACAAAACAGTCACTTATTTAAAATGTAACAAACACTAATAGCAGATATATAATATCATAGTTGTCACCTTTCATTGCATCTTATCCGCATAAAATTCTTCCAAACTATAATTTCTATCGGTAAGAACTCTTTTCACTGCTTTTCTGAAAATGGCGTTGGACGGTATATCTTCATTATTATTTGGAAGGTGATTGTACATTTTGCAGCCGTTATATATAATTGAGTCTTCAACGAGAGTGGAAGATGGTAATGGTAGTTTGAGTTGTATCTACACTGTGAGATACTGCAAATTTTGATCGTAATTCCGATTTTCGGCACATATGCTGGTCGAACGATCATTTTCCATCTCCTGGCAGAATCCTTCGTCAGCAATCCTGTTAAAGTTGCAGAAGATAGTAGAGCGTAGTATATTAGACGGATGCTTGAAAGTGGTCCACAATGTTCCTTGCTGAATGGTAATGGTTCGGACTTCCATTGCCTATATTTTTAACTTTATTGAAACCTGTTGCTAAGAACGGAAAGATTAAAATACAAATCAAGTGAGGAAAATCAAATCAAAATCAAATTTTTGGTCAATAGTGAAATTAGGGATTGATTGATCAAAGAAAATACTGTTGTGACAAAATTCGGGATATCGAATATAAAATATGAAAAAAAAAAAAATTGAATAACGAAATAAATGAAATAATATTGTGATAAGAAGATTGAGGTATCGAATATGAAATGCTAATCAAAAAATGTAAAAGAATTTGAATGGAATATTATGAAAAAATTTTGACACCAAGTTGAGTGTACTCACGACGTTTCGATTGCTGGTATCCGTAATCGTCTTCGGGTGATGACGATATTATGATGATGATATTATTTCATTTATTTCGTTATTTACATTTTTTTTAATATATTTAATATCCGATATCTCGATTTTTGTAACAACAGTATTTTCTTTTATGAAGCAATCCCTAATTTCATTATTGAGCAAAAATTTGATTGTCATTCGATTTTCTCACTTGATATATATAGAGAGCAATAAGATGGATATCAGGCAACTATTTTGTTTTAATATAATGATTAATCTCTTCAAGAATAGAAATGAAATCAAATACAATGAGCATCACTACGAAACCAGACATAAAGATAAAATAACTCTGAAAACAATTGGCCAAAAAAATTATGCATTCAATTGTTCATATCTATATGACATTGTACCAGAGGAAATCAGAAACACAAAATTATTTATATCATACAAAAAAAATCTGAAGGAATGGATACTTATTTCTAATAGAAAAATATTATTAATATGATAAATTGAAAACAAACTAATTATACCTATGTTTCGATCCTAATAATTTTTTCGCATTTCTTACATGAGTAATACGAATATCCCACAACAAGTTTTACTTCGTGGGATTATGCATTTAGATTATTAATAATTTGATTTTCAATATTGTATACCTGTTTTTGAATTGTTTAATAAACATTATTATTTATTTTAATCCTTCCGTTCTTAGCAACACTTTCAATAGAGTTAATAATATAGACAACGGAAGTCCGAGCCATTACAATTCATATTAAACGGAGTTTATTCGTCGAAGAAATGGCCCTATACACTTCACGGATGGGATCGTCCTATCTGCGTCGCACTTCGCGGTATTGATCCCCGTCGGACGTGAGGTAGGTCACGTAACCGGATCGGGTTTTCGACGCAGTTTTCAGACGGTAATTCACGCTTCGTGTACACATTGATGGGAAATCGATGCAGAATTATAGCTCTGTTGTCGAGGACGACGGGATCGTAGAATTGCGTCTCTATGAATGGCGAGTCAATTTTCGGTTTATGTGAAACGATGTTTGGGTTATGATCAATCTATTACTGTAGAGAGAATATAGATTGAGGGATTATTTTTTGGGTTTTTTATTCTCCGAATCAAAAAAAATAGAAATTACAACTTCTATGAGAGAAGTAAAATAAAAAATAACACTCTTTGTTGAAAGGTACGTGTATATAATTCAAAGACGTGTTAATCATTTCCAAAAAAAGGATGAAAGAGTCCATCTAAAACAGCTACTCCCCCGCCTATAGGGTAAGACAGGCACTGGTTTATATAGAATAGAATAACTAGAATATATTGTTACGATCTTTCCTTAGGTTCGTTGATTGAAACTCCAAACAACACGAAACTACTTTTATTACAACTCTTTATCACAACACAATACAATACAATCACTAGAATTGCTCCGCTAACTTTCCAACGCTCGGTACTTGAACCCTCTGTAATAGAAATTCTTTACTTCGACTTCTGCACTTAGCAATACCAAAGCTCTCTCCGATAAAAACTCTGTTCGCTCTTTGACCCCTGATATTATTCTGCGTTTATGAGCGACAGCGCCGGCGCTAGGACATTTCGTCCATTTCCCAAAAATAGTAATATAAGAATACAATAACATACGATTCAAAAATATATAAATGAAACAGTTTCAATAACATTTGTGAATATCATACACTATAATGAATAAACAGGTGATCCACTGATACCGAAGTTATCATAAAGATAGCATTGTATATTTTTTGATTTGACTCCTTTCAAATAAGTTGTAGTTTCTATTCTTTGATTCGGAGGAGAAATCTAAAAAAATGATTCATCAATAATATATTCCTTTCGTGGAGGGCTTGGGATCACCATTGAGTGTATAATACGATAGAATTATAACTACTAAACGATTTAGGATGTTGGAGAGATCATATTTCCCTTCCCAAATCATCTTGAAATGGTATATCGAGTATAAAAATCAAACGAGTGGGAAATTAGTATTCCACACGAGCTAATCACTATAACTTGCCTACGGCTATAACAGATGATAGCAAAATGATTTGACAAATAACATGAACTTCAAATTCAATGTCAATTTTCATTTAGGTACAATTATATAAGTAAATAGAGCTGTCACTGCTTGAAAATTGACATTCCATGGGATACCTGATTCATTGTGCAATGACAACTGCAACACAATTTGGTCACAATGTATCTCATTGTTCTTTCAAGAACACGTAAGATAGAGCAGTTTTGTATTATAGCCGTAGAAAAACATATATTATCTCATATCGCAAATATTCATGGGTATGCTTGAAGACTGACTTTGAATCAAATATTCTAAATGAATAATTTGTTCAGGCCAGCCTCAACTCACCTACACTGTAGGTTGACGGACTAACACCTTTTAAAAAACAACCTACAGTGTAGGTGAGTTGAGGCTGGCCTGGACAAATTGTTCATTCAGAATATTTGATTGAAAGCCAGTCTTTAAGCATACCCATGAATATTTGCCATATTCGTTTTTTCCTTGTACTAGGATTTGGCTATGCGGATATGCTCTTGGTTAGTACCTAGTCTACGGGTAGATAGCGCAGCAACGACCGTTTTGCTTGTTATTTGTGTCAGCCTAGGTCTAAGGAAGATACTCTGTTCGAATATAATTTTTAATAATGAGGAGTCATCGACTTATGTTGATGATAGCACTGCCCTGCACTAACAAGAAGCCAAATAGCCCGAAACCGGTCTGCAAGTGTGTTCCGTCCCAATAATTGAAGATTAATTTTGGCAGTTGTATCGCCAAGAACATATGAGGGAAATTCTTCTGTGGAGAATCCCGCGCTAACACCTGTTGGATGTGTAATCCAATGCCCATCGTAGTATTAGCCAGGGGAGTAGTTGTTTTCTGATAGGTGTTAGCCCGTCAACCTACAATGTAGGTGAGGATATTCGATATATTATCTCAGTCTGGTAGTTTGGTGAACCGACAAATTATGATGTGAAGGTTAACAGATGAGGGAGGATCAGTCATGAAATTCATTTGTTAGGTTTTCTTTCCCCTGAAAATTGAAAAAAAAGAGCTTCAAATCCTTATATTATCTGTTTTTAGGTCAAATCGAGTTTTTGGTGAGTAGTATCAGAGTGTGACATTGGCATGACTAATTCGACAACAGTTTAGTTCTATCGAGAGTTGACTTTCACACTGAATCTTCGCAGTTCAACTGATCTCTCCAGAAGAGGCGTTCAACACGATCTTTATTACACATAGCGATGCAATTCAACTCAATGTTGGATGTCCCTTCTGCAAAGAGGGAAGTGGAACTGGAAAGAATCAGTTCAAAGTGGACTGAACTATTGATGAATGAGTCACCCCAGTGTTACATTCTGACACTACTCACCAAAAGCTACTTGACCTAAAAAACATAATAATACAAGAAATTGAAACTCTTTTTTTTTTCATTTCCAGGGAAGAGAAAACTGAACAAACGGATTTCATGACTGATCTGTATCTATTTTAACCTCAATTTAATTTTGACACTACTCAGCAAAAACTCGAATTTCTTAAGAAATTCCCAAAAAAGTTAAAAAGGAAGCAGACAACGTCGCAAAGGAGAGAAGTATATGCATTTTTCAATACTTTTTTCAACTCGGTATCCAAATTCACAAAAAATACGATACGAAACTATCATAATAGTCTTCTTCTTCTATTTCTTTATTTAACGTCGGCCTATTTCCGCTACCAAGGCCAATCACCGACACCGGTGAGCACACTTTCCCCAACCGGACATTTTGCCGAACGCTCTGATATTCCAACCAGAGGTAGGGATCTTTAACGAGCCCAACATTCATGGACTCGGGACCGACGGCTTTACGTCTCCTCCGAAGGACGGCATATCCTCAATATATCTTGTGCTCATTGATATATTGCCTGCGAGCTATGATATGCTATTTCGCTGCAGATGTACGGGCTTTCGATAAGGTATTTCCCTGTATGGTCACCCATCCAAGTACTAACCGCGCTCGGCGTTGCTTAACTTCAGATATCGAATGACTGTCAGTCAACCTGAAGAGCTGGGCCATGCCCCATCATAATAGTCAGTCAATTTTGATAAATAGATTTGATGACTTATCCACCTTTCAAAAAACTTTCATTTGAATGAGGCACAGTTCGTTGGTGGACACATTATATTTGTTGCCAACGTTTCGGAATTTCATTTCACCATCGGGGCTTTTTTTTGTACATTCTCCCTTTCTGGAACACTTACGAGTGCACCGAGATGAGAGAGCCTTGTGTGGGCAAGGGACGGCGAGTGTTCTTGAGTGCTGTAGCGCTCTGGGGGTGACTAACAAGAAAGCCTTTAGTGCCACAGTGTCGGTTTGTGGATAAACAGATCTCACCTACGGAATTGGTGTGTAGGCAACCAACAATTGCACAAAATCAGAAAAAAAAAATTATGGTTTGGCCAGAGCGAGAACCAGCAGTGAATTGGCTTCTGCTCGATCAACCAAAAATATTAAATAATTATATTATTAAGGGGACGATTCAGGTTGTTGATAAAAGTAATCATTTTTCGGCTAAATAACGTCCAAAATATAACTCATCTCAGTCTGGTAGTTAAGTGACTCAATAAATTACTGTGATGAGTTTCACAGAGATAAGGATTAGTTTGTCAGTAGAAAAATTACCTTCCTTTCCAACGTTTCGAAATATCATTCCATCTTCAGGGCTATTTCGATTATATTTTGTATTTCTCTGTTTTTGAAACATCCTCAGGGTAGCGGAAGAAGACAGAGCCTTGTGCGGGCAAGATTCTTCTGATTGCCTTGGGTGCCGTAGCGTTGTGAGGATAAATTATTTTTTCGGTAGGGCATTTTCTATTCAGAAAACCTGTGCTATTGGGTAGGTTGGTTCATTCGATAAATATTTTCTAAGGTTTCGTTCTAGGTGAAAAATAACAAGATAACATTCTATTATTTTCCTTTATTTTTTTGTTTCCTAAAGTACAAAAAAAAAGTTATTCGAAGAAGTTTTTTCTGCAATTTTCAACCCTTATGCATAATTTTGGCTGCACATGTTAATTGTGACTTCCCAATTAATTATTAATTGACAGAAAAAGTCTGTTTATAAGAGGACTCGAAGGATATTCGATTAAGTAGATATGAAAATGGCATATGAAACTTTTTATGAAATACAAGATTGCAACAATAAATATACATTGGTCAGAGCTGACGACCTATAAAAACCCGTTTGAAAAATAATGATACGAACATGAGATCAGGAGGGAAAAAAAGTATAGTTTTGCCCAACATGCTCTGGACAATCACCACAGAATTGGTAAAAGCGATCTCGAAACTGATTAAGGATGTGTATGACACAAAACTACCTGATGCATTCGAGAATCTAGCAATAACAAAATGAAAAAATAGTATGAATGTTGACAGAGGGCCTATCCCTTTCAACCGGTTTTTCAGTTTATTGTTGAGAAATTGATCATAATAATTACTGGATAACAGACAAAGTCCTTAGATTGTAAAGTATATCATGAGCTAACCCTAGTCTTCAGATTATCAATTTTCTTCACCTGAAGATGCGAGCATTGTTACTGAAATGCACGTCGAGTGTAAATAACATCAGTTTGATGGTAGAGAAATTAAACTTGTAGCAAAACCATCCTTTTGTCCGTCAGCTAATAGAAAATATCATAACTGTCGGATTTTGTTGTTCCTTCGTGAATATACCATTTGATAGGCAACCCGTCACTCATGGCTTTGTATTGAGTATAGTATAACCTGTTTGGGTCGGTTTGGGATTTCTTGGCCTTGACCATGTGTTTGAAATAAGGTAAAGTACAAAGCTACAAATCGTAAAAACTAACCTTCTCATATAATCTCGATATTTGCTTGCTACTAGCTTCAATTTGAACGACAGACAGAGCGAGTCACGACCTAAGGGCAGCGACTATAGATGAAATTGCTTGTGGCCTTAAATGGTTTCAAACCTAGAAATAATTTATATTCCAGCCTGTGCCTGCATTTTATTGTAGATACGTACGGGAATTTTTACTAATACTGTGTAAGATACGTATTTGTTCGCAAGAATCACATAACTCTCTACAGGTCAAGTTTAGATATCCCGCTTTGTTGAAAAAAGCATAACATTTCTTTGTAGAACCTTTCTATGGTTGTGGATCTTCTGCATATTTGCCGTATTAAATTGTCACTCTATCGGCTGGTTTTTCTGTACTGAGAAATACCCAGGTCCGATACCCAGCATCAACAGATCTACCCTGAGATATTGATCGATCACAAACTTCACAAAAAATTTCAACTTCTACACCTAAGGTTCCTCTCTCTCTATGTTATTGGCCTTTGCTTCCTCCAAGGCGCATTCAGCCATACACCTAAGGATCCAATGTGATCGTTTATCAATTGACATATTGAAAGTGTCATTTGTCAGTTTTTCATTTGTCAATGAGATCAATGTACTTACAGCTTATCCAATCCATCTTGGCATAGAACTGATAACATTTATGCCCAGCAATCTCTGTGAAGTGCAATAAGATGAAAAAACACCTATTATATGTACTCACTGTGTTGAAATTTATTTCTAGGAGGTGTTTTTTCTTTCTTCATGGTCTACAATACCATTGTGCAACTAGAAAAGTATCTGAATTTGTGCAAGGATGAATTGGATGAGCTGTACTCTTCAATCTTTGACTTGAAATAAAATACCAAGATTGATATTCTTTCCGCCTGTCATAAAATTATATTTCAATATGCATTTATCTGATAGATTGATTCCATCGTAATATTGAGAAAAAAACCTTTATAATGGTAAATATTTTTATTGTTAATCTGTACAAGGGTTACCAAACAGCGTATATAATAATTACATACAATATATAATAAATATACAAAATTACAAAATGCTACAACTCTAAAATATCCTTGTATACAATCAATAAAATCATCGCAAAAATATTTTAAGTATTTAGGCCACTAGTACATTGACTTGTTAATTTTTTAGAGGCATCAGATAACACCCGAATATAGCGTTAGCCACAACAACTGATCCTGGCATCCATATCTCACAAAATTATATATTTTCTGTCCTGAAATCATTTTTCTGTTTTCTCTTTCATGGAAAAGAGAAAGAAGCTTTGAAATCTTATAATATCTGTTTTTAGGGCATATTGGTATATTTGCCCAGATATTATAAAAAAGCAAATTTAACTGACTATTTTGCCAGTAACGTATCGTATTTTGCATTAATTCCATCTTCAAAATCATGAAAGATACGATACACAACTAACAGATTAGTCAGTCAATTTTGCTCAGGGGTAGAACACCTTAAAAATGAATTTCAGGACATATTCACTTCTCCAAAAATATTCAAACAATAATTATTTATTTTTCTCCGCTGATAGTACATCGTGAGTTTTGAACGTCAACTATCCAAACCGCGAAGCATTCAGATATCATATCTTTTGATTTTTTTTTGTTGAGCAAAACCCGAATTCTGCGGCATCCAAATCCATTGCTTCCAATTTTCATGAGATACATCTTCCAGCAGCCAAAAAGTTGCTTATATCTGAGTTTTCATGTAAAACATGTTTCTCAGCGATGTGTTTACAAAAATTCGATACGTGTTTCGCTATACAACAGCTTCCTCAAGAATAATACTTTTTTATCCGGTCTGAGAAAACTGTTGTAGGTATAGCGAAACACGTGTCGCGCCTTTGTAAACCCGTTGTTAGTGAGAATCATAAAGGAAGCTGCAGTATTTTGTGTCAGACGGATAGAAGTCGATGTAAATCAGGAACCAAACGGGGCCAAGAATGGAACCTTGAAGAACCCCACCAATAAATTTGGAATAAATTTTGGGGTTGTTCTAGATATCCCACAAATAATTTGGGCTGAGAATGGAATATTGAGGAAATCCACAAATCATTTAAATATTGTGAAAAATCAAATCACTTATATTTGTATTTGTATTCCGGTTGGATGGTAGAGCAAGGTCTGCCCATGCTGTGATTTTTTTCGTGGCATAGTCAGAAATTGAATCCTGCCGTTTGATAGGAGCTTATATTATGATTTTTTTTGTATATTTTTTTTTCCCATCAATAAAAGCCATATTATTATTATTATTATTATTATTATTATTATTATTATTAACTAAAGTTACTGCAGAATACTATCATTTGACAACTTTTCTGATGGACAAATATCCTTGAATATTTCCTTGAACCCTATCATTGTCGGTAATGACTATTGGTCATTAATGACAATATTCTCCGATAATGATGTTTACGATTGACAGGGTGTGTAAGCTAATTTGAAAACCTCCCATGTTCTGCGTACCATTTTCAATTTATTTTCAGCACACTATTATACACACAATAGATTTTATGTGGGACAGTGTGTCAGTAATATTTCAAAACGATTCGCGGAACATGCGCGATCCTTGAGACTGGGTAAAAATGTTTCGAAGTTATATAAAAGACACAAAATTTTGCACTATGCAAGCAAAGGTTGAACATTGTGGAAGCACTTTACTGAATGACCAGTGAATAAAGTCATTGTTGACCAATAATCATTTCCAACAATGGTGGGATAGGAGAGAGATGTAGATGTAAATGAAGTATCGTGGAGTGTTTCCTAACTTCATCGCTAGTTGACACCAATTCTCAGCCAGTACAAATAATATCAAACAATTTGATGTTAGTAAATTTTTCTGGAAGATGAGTCTCACTTCCCGCTGATTTTGAGTTCTCTCATTGCTCATCGTAGTTTTCAGTTGATGCTATTTATAATTTACTTGGTTTTTTATTCATTGGTGCTCATAGTTGTTGATTTGAAACTTTTGAGATGGTAACAAGTGCGATATTTCCGCTTTTTGTACTCGGCAGGAGTCTAAATAAGTCGCAGATACGACTTGCGATCTGCAGTTCCGAAAAAAAGATTACATCTGATTTATAACATATATTATCAATGACGCAATGATCTTGAAGCATAATGGAAACATGTTTGAATTTTTTTTGAAGTATTGACGATTTGCCTTTCGATTTGAGGTTAAGTTTCGTTATCATATATCTCCACGTTTAAAAAATATTTTCACGAAATCTTCTTTTACGATGTATAGAATACAAATGAGGAAGAATGACGCGGTGCTTTTTCCTACTTCAGTGTCAATCGCCTTTCAAATTTGGAAAACAGGCTTATTTTACCTTTTCTGCATGATAAAATCAAAGAAGAACACTCATCACCTTCACACATTCTTGCACTTGCTGCAAACTATTCTTTTCGGTTATAATTGCACGAGTGCATAAAAATTACCGATAATTTCGCAAGAAAGTGTGATATCTAAAAATTGCAAGAGTTTATTTTCATATTTTGGCAAAAGTGCCCGAGTCCGAAGGACGAGGGCTCTTTAACAAAATATGAAAATAACCGAATGCAATTTGTATAAGATATCACGCTTGAATGCAAAATTATCTGGTAATTTTTATGCACGAATGTAATTCATTGGAATATTTCACGAATAAAGAAATTCCCAAGGAAATGTTTTTTTTCGTTCATTTATACTTTATAGATTTTATGGAGTACTCACCAAAACGTGAAATGTTTTTCTATTTTCGAAGTCTATCTGACATTCATTTGTGTTGTTTACTGACGTCTAGCGATACGGTTTCAAATGTGTTGTTATGGTGACTTGATACAATGCAATTACCGCTGTAAGTTTCCGATATTTGCATTGCTCTTATGGGACATTTTATATATGAGGGAAATATTCACAAACATTTCCATTTCTCTTGGAGAGACTCCGTTTTGAAATAATTTTTGACGTTTAGTTAGAGAATTGGAAGTGCATAGTCAACCGATCGATCGACAAACTTTACTCTTTGATTCGAGCAGTCAACAAAATGAGCAAAATCTAATGTCATACTCATAAAAAACAAAATCGAATGAAAGGAACACAATTATGAGTGATTTGGCCGGTATTCCAAACAAATAATATAAGTGGTCGATGATCATCTACCACATAGCAACGACTACATCCAATTTAAATTTAAAACCGATTTGTGGGGTTTCTCAAGGTTCCATTCTTGCCCCAGTTCTGTTTCTGAATCACATCAACCATAGGCCTCGAGAGTGTTTGCCACTTTAAATTTGAAGGGTTGATTCATTGAATGAAAAGACTCTCAAAATCATTCGTGACAGGTTTATGGCAATACAGGAAGTCATTTCGATAACAACGCGAAGCACAAAACCCATTGGATGTTTTCGAACCAACGTTAATCTTCCGATAATAAATCGGATGCCGCAGAAAGATTCGGAAGCCTAGAAGATTATCGGATATCTCGGAATTCCAGAGCCGTTCCAAGTCTTATGCGAACTTTACCTTGAAAAAGTTTGCAAAAGAAAGAAAAAAGCTACACGAGCCCGAAATCGGTGTGCACCACTCCACAATTGTTCTGCTTCTCGACGTTGGCCGCCATATTGAGCTCGACGAGCGTATCGACGCTGTTGATGCTGACGCCCTTGAGGATCTTCTGCGCTGCCAGGCTCGAGAAATTGAAGCTGAGATCGCTCAGGCTGGGGAATTGCTGGTTGCTGTTCTCCCTGGTCAGAGTGCGCTCCTTGCAGCAGATGTTCGGCTCGGAGCCCATCACGTTCTTGTCCAAGCTCTTGACGTTCTCGAGCAGCTGAAAGGATTTCTCTAGCGACGTCTTCGAGCCCACTTCGTTCTTGATGTACTTCCCCGAGGAGAGCAGGGGGATCCCCTCGAAGCTCTTCGTCGGACTGGGCGGGGTGCTAGTGTACAGCGGGTTCTTGGAAAACTCCCTGAAAGTGTTCGCTATGGGCGAGTCCGGGTTAGAAGTCGAGTTGAACTGGTTGTGAGACACGTTCTTGATCACGTTGTGGTAGTTGAGGCTGTCGCGCGACGGCAGCTGAAGCGACAGCTTCCTGCTGTTGTTCATCGTCTCGAACTTGGCCTCTTTGTTGATCGTGTCTCTCGAGTTGTTCAGGGATTCCTTCGCGTGGTTGGTGTTCTTGGCCGGTTTCAGGTCGTCCGTCTCGCTAGCGGAGGCGGACTTGTCGCCGTTGATGATCACCAGGTTGGGATTCCCCTCGTCCTGGCCGTTCTCGAAGGTGATCACCGACCTCACGGGACAGTTCTGGACGAAGATCTTCGTGTTGCCTCCGTTTATGGCGGTCGTAGCGCTGGCGTTGATCTTGTTGTTGACGTTCAAGCCGTTCTGGTTGGTCGTCACTTGCAGCGTGAACGAATTGCTGTGGGACATGGAGGACTTGGGGCTCGGCGCGAGGCCGGCATTCGGGCTGTACTTGGTCTTGTCCTTCCTGTGGACCTTCTTGGTTATCCTCGGGTCTATCTTCGGCGACTCTCCCAAGCTCTTGTTGATGACCGTCTTGTGCGACTCCAAGCTGGAGGGACCGCTCGTGAGCGAGCTTCCGGTCTTGCTGCTCTTGTGCGATTCTATGCTGCTCGGCCCGCTGTTGTCTATGCTCGAGAGGTTCTTCACGGGGGAATCCGTTGCAGATCCAGTATTATCCTCGTAGGTGAAGTTCGCTGCGCTTCGGTGACTAGTTTTGGTAGGTTCCGCGGTTGCCGGGCACAGCCTCTCGTTGACCTTGGACGACGTTTCCGTTTCTTGGGGTTTATCGTCCGTTTTGACTTCGGAAGTGACCTGCGGTTTGGTCAGGCTGCTCCTGCTGGTCTTCCTAGAGCTTTCCCTGCTGCGGTAGCCGTGTTTTCTCGGTAAAGTGCTGGTCGCGTAGGATGAGTTGGCGTATCGGGATACGGGGGAGTTTTCCCTTGAACCAGTTAGCGGTGTGCCGTAGGGTACGTCGCTGGATAGCTGTCTTCGGTGGTTTCGTGGTAACGTGGCGGATCGAGACGAGCCGATATCGCAGTTTTCCAAGTAGGCGGCGATGTTTAGTCCCGTTTCCTGGAAAACGAATTAATTTATGGATATGTCCTTGGCAAAATGGATTTCATAAGTGAGCTAGTCGAAACAAGTTCGAAAATAAAATTAATCTTTGTTGTCATTATCATTATTTCATCTTGATATGAAATCAAATACTCTTGATTTTCGAACATATACGCTTCAGTAGTTTTTCTTGATCAAGGCAGAAGGTGAACGTTACCTTTTCTGTTGCTGACGTTTGTGTTCCCACATTGTGTAAATGAACAGCTTTGGAGTTGAACCACTCGCTGGGAGGAAATTGGGCGCTGAAAGTTCCTATGTGACATTGCGATCTCTTCGATCTCCGGAATAGCCTCGATAGAAGAGATTCTTTTTCTGAAAAAAAATAGTTATTTTCCAACACACTCGTTACATATAAAGAAATTTGGTTATCCAAATTCCAATACCAACTTCAGTTTTTGTGGTTAGGATAAAATCGTTGAAATTCATTTGGTTTGTCAACTTCTCAGACTATCAAGTTCTCATTCAGGTATCAAAACATTCAATTTCGCATATAAATACAACTCTTCGAGATTTTAATTGAGATCGGAATCTTCCTCATTTCAAAATTTATGAAAACCGAGGTGCTTTGACTCATACCTGATAAAATCGTAGGCCCAAATTTTCGATGGTATCTCGCATTCTTGATTTTCAACAAATTTAATCGCACCTACCATAAAAAATGTAAACTCTCACTTCAATTTCTCAGGTCGAGAGGTTTTGACTATACAAAAGTAAATCAGTTAACGAACCAACCCTTGTAATTGAATGAATGTGTATTATTATTATGATTATTATGTCGTCTAAACACGTCTAGTCGGGCCGTACTCCCCACTGCTCCGACCCAGTGGGGGGACGCGCTAGTATTATTAATATTACCATTATTATTATTATATACATACTTGGTGTTGGAGTCGAATCTCCGCTATTCGGGTATTCGGTACTGCTGCTGGTGTCGACGTAATGCTTGGCGATCGTCCTCGTCGAAGCTGACCTCCTCAAGCGCCTGCTCGAACTCCAAAGTCGAAACGATCCCCTCCGATCAGGGCTTCGGGGGGAGGGGAAAGACGCCGACCGTCTTTTGGTTCTCGGGTAGAGTATTTTGTCACTGGCGTTTCCTGAAAAACATGGTGCATTCAGAAACAATTGCTTTCATAATAGATGTAGTTATTGGAGAAATATGCGAATACGATTTTCTAGTGCCCTTTACGAAGAAACGAAATTCAAGACAGTAATTTACTCAGGCAATATATCTAAGGAAGATTTTCTCAAATGCAGGCCATCACTAACCCTCAACCGCTTGGGCGTATTGAATATTTTTGTAATCATTCATCGAAACTTTGATAGGGCATTTCTCAGAATCTATTAATATGTCATAAATTTATGGAAAAATCAGCGCGAAAACGCTTTTGATGAATTAATCATCAGTCGAAAATAGATATTGAGATGTAAATCGTGCCAAATGCAATTTTTGGAAAAACATCCCTTCAGTATTTTGGCGCCCAACGTGGGTCGAGTACATCATTAGGAAGACAGAATTGAATTTAGAAATGTAACAGCCGCCTTCTTGTGCAAAATTTGGAAATTCAAGGTCAACGACCACCAAAGGCGCTGATGGCGGTTATTTTGTTCCAACTAGGAGTGAAGATACTGAAATGAAGAATTCTATGATAGTTTCAATTGACTTTGACGTTTATCTGCCATCTGATTTGGAAGTTTTAATGCTATGAAGCATAACTTTAAAATTCATTCCGACGAAGAAGTTCTCTGTGAGTTATGAGCTGTTTTTTATAATAGAAGATGAAGATCATGTTTTTTGAAAAATGCGCGGCATAGTCATCGTTTATTCAAAGAATAACCTAGTGATTTTCTATACTTGGATCGAGTGAATGATTTCTCCAAACTATAAAAATCTTTTCCGAATCAAATTTTCAACCCATATTTGATGGTCAAATTACAGTTTTCCTTGGAATTCACGCTGCCACTATTGAAAGAAGACTTACATAACGCTCTCATTTCTCTCAAAATTCCAGGTGAGTTATAGAAAATAATATATTCTCTTGAACTACGTCATATAATTTGATATTCTGAAGAGAACTGCTTATGACACAGGAGATGTGTTGTCATTTATGGCGAGATAAATTTTTATTATTATCGAAAGATTCAAGTATGGAAAATCCGTCATCAGCTCGTCGATAATACAGTATTCTTCATTTGTAGTTTCTACAGTTTTCTCTCTAATCCATCCAATTTTGTTGAATAGTTGGGGCCAACAACCGCCACAGGAATGTTGCGCAATACTTGGTGTATTTGTAATTGAGCCTTTCACACCATTGACATTATAACTAACGGACTGGGCCTCGTGACAGTTTTCCATATAGCACGGTGCGGTCGAATTCCCTGAGCAAGAGAGGTTTGGCAGGTCTCCAAGTTCACAACAAAGGGGTGGGAATTCTGTACTCATCGGGTCATCCGTGTTTGTACTGCCAAGGGTGGATCGATTGCCTTCATTTCAGATTAGCACCGACCGTGAAAATATCTATAGAAGAGAGACAAGTCTCCGACACTTCTACGATGCTCCAACGAGTAATCCGTGTAGAAAATGCCAAGGATAAAACGATTGATAACAATTCAGAAGAGTTCCAACCTTGAAAATATCAGGCACATAACTGAGGAGGCAAACCATAAGACGGCAGTTTAGACAGGAGACGCTGATGCCAAACTCGATCAAACGCTTTTGAAATATCGAGTGCAACAGCTATCGTTTTTCCTAATTTCTCGAAATCCATATTGTCGATCATTAATTATTCCTGATTTCTTTAGATATTTGATAAGCTTCATATTGATTGCTTTTTCCATGACTTTGGAAATGATAGAAAGCAATGCGATTGTTCTATGATTACAAGGTAAAGTTTTCTTTCCTTTTTTAGGAACTGGCTGAACTCTTGCTGCTCTCCAGGACTTAGGAGAACCCCCCAAGTTATATGAAATGTTGAATAATTCGCAGAGTACTGGTGTCAATTCGGGGGGGGACGCTTTGAAAACAATTGCTGGGATATCATCAGATCCGCAAGCCTTATTCGTCTTCAGGTCCATTAGAATATTTCTTATATGTGTCCCACTGGAAATTGATCCTACCGATGGGATCTACTAGTGCACATCAGTAGTTTAAAATCTTCCTTGACAATTTCCAACAGAATATAACATCAAACTTGATGACAATATACCTATATGTGAGTAAACTTGCGAGTTGTGACTTGATTGTATGAAACAGCAGGATATTTTCGTACCAATAATGGGACTTGGCAAGGTTTTAATGGAAAATATTGGTGAAATATTGGTGATGTTATGAATTCGAAAGCGAACGGGTTCTGAGATCACATACTTGATCTGGTACATAAAATCATCATCAAGATATCTTGGTATTTCTTCGGTATCGCAATAAATTATGTTCTCACCTCCGCAAATGACATCCGCTAAATTCGTTTGTATACATTGGTGGGTTATATTTCCATCTCTAATGGTAGCCATATCACCGTGTACCATGGCCATGGCCTCCTCGGTTGACATGAGCATCGATTTGTTCGGGACGTAGTCCAGGTTGATTTCATCTTTTTTCCTGTTTCTCGATTGACTTCTCGATCTCCTTCGTCTGAAAATATCAATCAAAATATACAACAGGATTTCATCAATAATAAAATATAAGTTTTTATGCACATTAATTTCATTTAGGAGTTGATATTTAGATGTGAATTTGATTCAAATCTATTTTTAGTTCTGTTTTTTTTATTAAATTAGGTATTGGAAATTAAGATGCAGATTTACTGATATGGAGAATTATTTTATTACTTTTCCATTTTTCATAAAAATTTTGCATCATCTACAATAGGAATTTTCATCGAAGAACCAGCTTATACTCTCCGAAATTCAATGATACCACTTTTTATCTGCCATTTCCTGTTTTTTTTTAACGAATCGTTTGTTGCTATCAAATGTTTTTCGGTTGTATTAAATAAAATCCAATGATCACACTTGGTACCAAACTTTTGCTTTCAAGGAATGAACAAATGATAATGGTCTGTATTAGTATCTTGAAAGAACCTAGTGAAAAATTCACTACGATAAAAGTACCAAACGTATCATATCATATCAGATCCATTTTTTGGTTTTTCTCTCCTGAATCAGTTAAAATTTACATTAACAAGTGTAAATTGTGTATTCATTCCATACAGCACTGATTTTCATTGAAAATTTGGATTTCGATTCTGCTTACCGTCTATTTCAAAGTCTACCCTGTGCCGGGCGTTGCTTTTTCCCTAGGGGTGGATGCCACTCCTTCTTGGGGATGAAACATTTTTCATTGAAAATAACTGCAGAAATCGATAAATTGACTGATTCTAAGCAAATTTTGTTGTTGAAGTTTTTTCTGATAAGCAATACTGTTCGACTTATTCGCAAGTGAAATTGTCGGTTTTCAGACAAAGAAAACACGTTTTCAGATTCTTTTTCGAGAATAACTGGAAATATATGCAATTAATCGAAAAATTTGTGGATGGCAAAATTTCAGCTTATAAGAAAACAAAAAAAATCGTGTATATATGATGTATGCAGACCCAACACAAACGGAATTATTGCTACGTACAATAACCAAAAAACCTATGCAGTTTTCGGGGAAAACTCATAGAACTTTCTTTGAAGTCGTCCAAAAAAACTTTATTTTCATTTTTCATTAAGTTTCCACCATCAAAACTAAGCGAAGTATGAAGAGAATAATGTCGGTTCTTATTTTTTCGTTGAAAAAAAAATAGTGAAAATCTCACCCTATCTTCCACCCCATTTGAAAAAAAAAACGTTGCCACTTTGAAATTCCCTTTATTTATATTCTTGTGATATGTTCTGAGTGTTCGAACAATTGAAAGTATTCATTTTTGAAAAAATTGAACTTGAAGAGAGAAAATAATTTTCGTAATTTAGCGAAATATCGCCCTTTTATTGATTCCATAAATGAATTGAAAATTTTTATGTTTCTATTTTGAACTAGATGTTGGTTTTTTGACACCACTAAATTAATTTAATTTAATCAATTAATTTTTCCGTTAAACATATTATGTAATAAAGTAGCCTCTGAGCGTAGGAGCGAATTCTGATTTTTTTGCAGTTGCCAATACTATTTTTTCCAAATTCATGACAACTACACATTTTCCTGAATTTTGCTGCCGAGATCCAGATTACATACGTGAAGTTGCTAAGAGGTATCACACAAACCCTACATTATTCAATTTTTTTTCAGCTCCTGCTTTTCACGCCTGAAATTCAATTCGACGCGTCTACCCTGCCGTGAACTATTACCGCCATCTACACTTACTCGGGCGTAACGATGAAATATCCGCTGGACGTATTGTACAGTTTCCTCTCTTTCATGAGTTGCACCAGCGTGTCGTACATGGCCTGCTCGCTAGGTGGCGACACGTGCGGGAAAGCGAGGATCAGCGATTCCCTGATGGTTTCGATGCCTGCCGGCCTTCCTTGGCTCGACAGTCTCAGGATGACCGAACAAACGGCTTCCGGGAGGGGCGTCCATTGCGTTTGGGTTACTGGGGCGGTGGCACAGTGTTCTATATCTTCTGCAGAGCAAAAAATTGATTTCAATTATGTATATGGTATATTACTTACGGAGGCGGAATGTAAAGCATTTCTGTTGAGAAAAATATATTCGACTGTGAAATGTTGACTTTTGCCTAGGTTTTTATACCAATTTATTCACAATAATTCGCAATTATTTCATAAAATGGACAAGAAATGAGTATTTGTGGGAACTTGAACGAATTTAATGACGCTCTCAGAAATGACAAAATTGCCATTCTTCGTAAATGTCATTTACCTACGTAGAGTTTGAAATGTTTCACAATTTAGCTTCTCAAGTCTCAATAAATGTGTTTGGTGGACCAATCATATCCCACAATTTTCCGTTACGTTACCAAGTTGGGACAGTGCCAAAAGGTCGGCAAAATGTTTAGCCAACTTCGTCTTCTTCTGAGTGGACATTCGTTCTCTTTCCAACCTGGTTACCAGGTTAGAAATGAAAACATTTCTGAATGAATTTTCGTTGTTGTCATTTTCATGTTTTAATCCAACGGTTTTGTCCCTTTTATGTGAGTGTTTTTATTTTCATTCTGAAAATGCTTTCCTGTATGTATATCCCTCTATACGCATTCGCTTCTTGGGCTCAGTAACTCAATAAACAATAATTGTGAATGAAATAGAATTTGAGAGGATCACCTAATTCAATTAGTGAGTGGTCTTTCTATTCAGGTCTTCGTGAATGACCCTTTCTTGATGAGTTATGCACTTATTATTATTTATTCCGGAACCAACCAAAGTTGAGCAAGTTCATTGTCATTATCATTCTGAAGTTGAGTACAATTGTTTCCATCCGTGTCTTTCAACTTGTCATAAGGGCAGTTTTCAAGGAAATACTTCATCAATCGAGTGTTTAGTCACAGAAAACGCATAATATGAAATGACTTTTACTCCCTCAAAAGTTTCACGACAAACTTAACATTTCTTGCGGGTTTTTCCATGAAAGAATCATTCAAATTGAATCTTGAATAAAACTGGTGTTAACTCAAAAATCCACATTGAACAATATTGCTGTCGATATTTTGACTTGAAGAAGCTATCGTATAGCGAAACAAGTCACGATTCTGTAAACCTAGTTATAGCCAAAATCTAAGAGGATATTCATGCAATTCATACCCACGAAGACGCTTACTTTTCAGGGCCACACCTGCGACGAGATAAATAACAACATTTTTGCTCTATTTTTTAAAAATTGCACGAAACGAATTATAGAAAACGTAAAGGCTGCAATAAGTTGACATAACCTCCAATGTCACCCACTTTATTCGTTCCTCTTTTGGGACACCCCTTATATCGATTAGAAGCCAAAGTAGAACAAATAACTACAGAACATCATAACTTTCCACAAAAAATACCATATTTTCATGAAGGTTATAGAACATTAGTGTTTTGTTCGACGAGCCAAGAATTATAGTGAATTCCCATGAGTATGAAATTTGCAAATAATACGAGTGAGAAATTAGCATTCCATGCGAGTTATACACTATACTTTTTCTACGAGTACAACAAAGATAATAGCGACATGATGTAACAAATTACATGACCTCCAAATTCAATGTCAGTCAAAATTTCCATTTGGGTACAATTGAATAAGTTAAAATTTGACATTTTATGGAAGACCTGATTTATTGTGTAATAATAACTACAACTGTATCACAATGAAGACATATTTTATCAGGTGAGCAAATGAAATTGAAAACATACCATGTACTTCATTGTTCAAAGTTTTTCGTTTCACTGTCCTTACCTAAAGCTACTATTTGGTATCCAGGCGGCGGTTGCAGAACCCTCCTTGCCCATGCGTTCCTCAATATTTCCAACGCGCACGGCTCCGAACCTACCAATAATGCCCCTGGGTTCACGTACCCATAGTAAACTAAACTTTTTGTCGCTCCGTTCAGGCCGTTGTTCCACCAGCAGATAGAATTCGAGGAGAGTAAGCCCTGCAAAAAAAAACAAAAGTGTTAGAAAGAAAAGAATTTTCAACATCAATTGATTTGCCACAACTATCCGAGAAAAATTAGACGAAGGTCTTCATACTTGTCAACAATATCACATATTTCAGTACTGATAGTGAGAATCGGAAAGGAAACTGTGATAGCAGTAATTCAATGTTGTCATACTTGATAACGACAAATAATAATATTGAGCCTTTATTTTTTCATCTCTATTGGGATGTTCATAATTTTATGCGACGTTTGGCGGAAATATAACGCACTGCTATAATTTCACAAACAAACGGCTTCCATTTCATGTGTGTGAATTTACTGAGTTCTTTGCTGTTGATTTAGGAAATCTCATCTGAAGTTGTAATTTTTTTTGATTGATAATAACAAACAATCATGGATGCAGATCGCTCAGTGAGCCGTATAAAGTGTTGGGTGCCAAGTTGCCGCAACTCTAGGAACCGAAATCCAAAGTTTTCTTTCCACACGTTTCCAAAGAGAAATACATCTTTGGTGGGAAACATTACGGAAAGTGGATTGAAAGAGAAAACAGACAGGTACAAAGCTTGGAAAATTAAACTGAAACTGCAAATCACCACCTAGAGCGGCTTTAGTGTGTTACTTGCATTTCAAGAGAGATGATTTCTTGTTACCTGGTGAGTTTGTCTAATTTTAGGCGAAGTTATGGCGCATTTCATCATCCATGTAATAAAAGCCTCTTTGGTTCACTAACACTACACTAAAACTAAAAAATGTCCTGCAAAGCATCATGAACACAGTTATATTAACCTTCACGAGAAAAATTTCGTACAATGAAAATATAGCAAAAAAAACACCAAAATCTTGTCTAGCGAGGGCAACTGACGACTTGATTTCAGTTTGGCGCGTTATTTCACAAATGTAAACAAGGTAACTATTTCAAAATGGTGGATATAGTTTAACCACCACCAGCGCCCTCATCGTTCGATATTCTTCCCTATATAAATAAAAAGAAGTCGTGTTAGTTACACTATTTATAACTCAAGAACGACTGAACCGATTTGGCTGAAAATTGGTGAGGGGGTAGGTCAGAACTAGGGAGGCGGACATAGGATTACTTTTTATTCAGTTTTACCGTGATTTCCTAAATTCCACCCCTAAGCAGGTGAAAAACGGAGTCAAAGTTTGTATGGGACAACGTAATTCCTATATCCAATCACCTTCAAATTTTGCATGTACATTCTTCAACAGATGGAAAATTTGTTTGGTAATTTATTGAAATTAATCGCCTAAAGGGGTTGGAAAGGAGTATGAAGTTAGTTTCGGGGTTAATCAACTGAAAGCCTGAACCACTGATCTTAGAGATCTGATACTTGGAGGATGTGTTCTTCGTATGACGTAGGTATCCGATAGGAAAGGGTTTTCCGAAATTCCACCCCTAAAAGGGTGAAAAACTGGGTCGAAATTTTCATGGGACAACGTAATTGAATTCTACAAATTATGCAAAAATATTCATCAATGGAATTGATGGAAGACGTGTTTAGTATTTCATTGAAATTAATTGTCTGACAGGGTAGAAAGAGGGGTTTATAACATTTTCGACTTCTGTCAAACGCTCTCTCCAGTGCGCCCAGAAGGGAGAGCTATGAACTGAACCTGATAAAACTTGGTACTAAAGGGCCGGTCTTTTCACTTACAGATAAAGTCCTTGAAAACTGTATCTTTCAGATATTCTTCTTCTACCGTCTTTTCACCTTCAATTAGACCTATCTGATAGATAAATACATGGTATTTGTAGGATAACTTGTCTGGCACTTTGGGTTGTGGATGAAGCGGTATTTGTAAGATAAATGCCACAAAATAATACTGTTTTCAACATAATTTTGTGTTTTATACATGAATCATGAATGAGTGTGCAGGCAGATTATACAATGCATAATTTTTGACAAAGCTGTCCCCCAAGCTGTCAGAATGCTGAGATTAAAATTGAATTAGAGATTTTGTGAATTTTGTAAAGATGGACGTAGTTGAAGATATAGATTTGCTGTTAGACTACGATTTAAATGAAATAATCAATATTGCAATGCGGGAATATAACATTAGACCACGAACAGACCATTTCAACTATTGGGATTATCAAACATTTTTCAAACGTTTTCGACTCTCCAAACCAACCGTCACTATATTATTAGAAGAAATTAATGAAGAAATCCGGAATCCCACAGAAAGGTAAATAAGACAATATACTTTCTTTATTTCGATCTTTCTACTGAGTTTTCATGTGAGAGAGCTCTTACCTTCGCTTATAGGGACTAGGGCTAACTGCTTTTTTTTAATAACATAATATGCCATTTATTTCCAATTGAAGCTTTTATTATGTGTTAAAGTACTTATATACGTGAAATATCGGGATATTTGTTTTTTCAGGAATCCTGATAGAGCCCTTACACCCATGAATAAATTATTATTGACATTAAGATATTTAGCAACTGGAAGTTTCTATATAACAGTAGGAGATTTTGGAGGCATTCACAAATCATCTGCTGGAAGAATCATCAATACAGCAGTTACCACTGCTATTTGTCGCCTCAGAGAACGTTACATCAGAATTCCAAAGATATTTTCTGCCAAGTCGCATCTTTTAATTTCCACATATTGGAATCTGTATTTCTATTTTCCAAGATGTTTTTGACATACAAACACAATTTTACTGACAAGCTGGTCTCGTGTTGTGTGAAATTTGGAGCGCTGTCCACTTTTTTCCTAAAGCTTTCTTTTCCATATTCGAAATCAAGAAAAAATCAACTCGTACCGCTAAGAACACGAAATATTAGAACATTTTTTTGTCCACTGTTAACACTAGCACAAACACATATGTTGTTCTCTGTTGCAAGACCAAACACTTATAAATGTACAGTTTTGACAGCAACATGAAGTTAGGTACAATTCCAAGTCCCAGATAGGTACCTGAAGGATAGAATACCAAGAAAAGACGGAAGAAAGTTGTCCCTTGGATAATTCTTTCTGAGAAATTTATCCGATAGATAGGTACCAGAGACTTTATCGAAAGATGAAAAGACCGGCCCTAAGAACTACACAAAATAATTGCATCTTAAACATTATTGAAGACCAACGAAGTGGGCACGGGTCAGCTAGTAGTTAATAAAAGATTATTGACATTAATGATTAAGAGGAGTTAATGCTCAAGAAAGTTGCTCCTGAACATAACCCCATATATAACAATAGCTTTTTAAGTAACCACATATGTATAATGAACGCGTGAGGTTGCAGTCAGATTTGTAGGGCTTTCACAAAGAGGACTCTTGGTTATCTGTCAAGCTTTCGGCAAATTTATTACCTTCGTTAGGACAACTAAAATAATACATTGGATTTCATTTTGTAAATATAGAAATATAACATATTACTCCAAATTCAATGTCATTAAATATTTTCATTTTGGTACAATTGAATAAGTAAACAGAGCTGTCATTGCTTTAAATTTGACATTTCATGGGAGAAATGATTCATTGTGTAATGATATCTACAACTGTAACACAATGAATTCATTGTGTTACCAGGTAAGGAAATGAAATTGAAGACATACAGTGCAACTCACTGTTCTATCAAGAATAGTAAGGATAGAACAGTTTTGGGTTATAGCCGTAGAATAATGTTTTTCGTCGCTATTTCATCTCAAGATAATTTTTGATTTATACATGATTATTCGAATCGAGACACTTTCGCCGTTAGTATTGACAACATCTGTTACACAACATTTTTTAGGCCTTGCCTTCTTTCTTGTCGCACTCGTAGAGTGTTCGACAAGGGGGAATATAAAAAAAGACCCTCCACAAAAATAGTAAATAAAATATTGCAAAAAGTGTAACTTGAAGAAAGTTTTTGTGAAATCTTATATACAAAGTGAAAATGAGTGGGCCTAGGATAACCTCTTCTGTGCTAGAGGTCACGCACGTAGGCCTAAGAAATCGTAGAAAAAGTTAGTCTCTCGCATACGCATTTGGATTTTACGATTCCACAAATTAAAATGTGCAATGTACGTAGGTTTCGATAGCCAGCCGGGCACTATATTTTTTCCAGTTTTGGTCGTAAACATCCTCGAACTTTGTACTTTCTCCGGGTATTGTGGGCAGTAAAAAAATAATAGCGAATTAATTATTCCATTACTTTTTTGTGGCTTATTCGTAAATTGTGAATCCTTTTATGGGCGAAATGAAACATCGGCCAAGGTGATGTTTTACATTATCATTTCGTAATAAAGTTCAACCGTGTCTAATGTCGGTAATTTAGTACGACGCAATTAGCTGTACGCCGAGCCGTTGCGAAAGTAATTTCAGGTTCTGCGACATTGCTTTTTCGAGATGAATTATGAGTCCAGTAAAGTAAAACATGATATGGGGTTCGTGCTAGAAAAAGATCGGGTCATTCTGAATTTTTTATATGTTATTGGGACTCAAACCAATATCAAAAAACCAGATTTGCATTTTCCAAAGTGCTGTGCAAGCGACAGTGTACCTAAAAAATCATGAAATTTTGGGAATTATTTTCAATTTTTGCCTAATATCTACGTGAAGGAAGGATCTGACCCGTGCGATGGCTATTATTTATTTATGAAATTCACATTTTTACGTTTCTAGTTTGCGATGAAAAAAGATGAGATTTGACTAATTTATATTAGGTTACAGGCAAAGCACACATTTTCATAAGGAATACAAATTTCTGGGGAACCAATGATGAGGTCCCATATACTGCAGACATTATGGTGGTCACTGTGTAGTTACAGTTCCAAACAGAAAAAATTGACTAACCGACATCAACAGAACAATAATCTGACATAAATTTTCATAAGAAAGATGAGAAAGGGAATTAACGATAAAATTGTAATCTTTAGTGTAAAAATTGAAACTTTTTGTAGAGATCAATTACCCTGACATAAAACTGATATTATTTGCACTTAACGCGCGTTTTGCTGAGAAGTTTAGCATCTTCAGAAGATGCTACCCTTGTTAGCGAAACGTGCGTCGAGGGCTAATAATAACAGTTTGGTGTTAGGGAAATCGATCTTTAAAAAAGGTTTCAACGTATAGACCGAGGGGTGTTTTACTTGGGAAATCTGGTATAAAACATTCACTAAAAATCTTTATGAAATCCGTGTTGAAAACCAGAAATTTCACCTGACGGAAGTGAAACACCTCTCGGTCTAGACCAAAGTTTCCAATCTCATCATATATTTGAATCTAATGAACCAAATTGCGAAAAATCTTGACTATGACCAATGTTCTGATAGGCTCTAGCTTAAAAAACTGATGTCTAGCCCTCCAATAAGTAGGTTTCTTTCTACTTTACGATACATTTTGAATTCAATATATCATGAAGGAAATCGTAGATAATAAACGTTTTCCATATAGTGCATGACACGTTTATGAAAACAGAAGTTTTCCTTCCCACATAACGTTATGCCGGGTCCAGACCAAGCAGACAAAACAACGACAAGACAAGAACATTCATGTTCCGCGACAAAGTGGCGACAAATCCTATACATTTCTGCGACATTTTTGTCCTATTTGTGTTTTGTTTCAAAATTGGGAGACTGTTGCAAGTCCCGTCGCCAGTCGGTAAAGATCAAAGGGTCTCTGTTTTGTCTGCATATTTTACAAGTTGTCGGCGCAGTGTGGACGGTGCGCGCTGACAAAACTAGGTGACCAGGTAGTGAATCAGTGAAAAATCACACAAATGTAGTTGTGTTGTTGTGGCGTGAATCCACACATTGCCAACACACAACATTTATACTCAAATCCACCCAGCATCGACTCGCAACAATCATACTCAAATCCACCCAGCGTCGAAACACAAAATTTAGTCTCAAATCCACCCAGCGGCCACACACAACATTCTCAGTATATATCAGACCAAGAAAAAGAATAAATTATAACTTTGCAATATATAAACAAGAAAACAAATTATTTATGTATGCGAATGATGTCTGTTGGATTCAACATTAGTTTCAGCATTACTGATTTCGTTTGCATTAAAAATTTGTTTCATACAGTAAATATGGCATTTCAGTATCACTACTTTTATTCGGGTTTGAAGGCCGTCGTTTTTTGGAATTTCTTCCTGACGTTTCGCTGGCTCGAGTGGCTAGCTTCTTCAGAGGTTCATTCATCTTGAAATTCACTCCGATGACTGGAGATTGTTTCTTCGCAAGTTGTATTTATGCCGATTCAGGTAGTTTGCGGTGCTAATTATTCCATTCGGATTCGGGGAATTGTCATTAATATTGATTACCTTGTTTACTTCCTGTGGGTTCGGAGAATAATCATCATTAATATCTGAAGAACTACCTGCAGTTATTATCGATTTTCTTTAAATGGGATTCCATATTCGGTTGAGGTTGACAGCTTCTTCTTTTCTGTTGAAATTATCCGTGTGTTTGTGGATTTCTATTGCCTCCCGTACCAGTCGGCTATGGTATCCCTGGTTGGGTGCAATCAGTTTTGCATTTTCAAACAGAATCCTGTGGTTTCCCTCACTAAGTGCGTGTTCCGCCACACCCGACTTGTCAATTTGCCCTAGTCTGCAGTTTCTCTCATGTTCCTTTAGCCTAGTTCCCATGGATCTTTTGGTGGTACCGATCGCATACCGTGCACCTGTGGGAAGGTATACATCGGAGTCATCGGAGTGAATTCCAAGATGAATGAACCTCTGAAGAAGCTAGCCACTCGAGCCAGCGAAACGTCAGGAAGAAATTCCAAAAAACGACGGCCTTCAAACCCGAATAAAAGTAGTGATACTGAAAACCTCGGCCGCGAAAGCCTCAACTATTTTGTCAAATATGGCATTTATGTTAGAGCATATTAACACAAACCAATTACTCACAAAAGTTATACATACCTTTACAGAACCACTAAGACTGTTAATTAAAGCTTCACAAACTTTGGGTATTATTACAGATATGGACTGCTTTGATACTTTTGAAAGATACATGAGGCTGTGGTAGGAATCGCCTGTTGATAGAAATCTTAAAGATATTGCCTAACCTTTCTGTTACACTTATAGCATTTCTGTGGTTAGTATTTCTTTTGGCAACTGCAGGACCAAGGCATATTAGATTCTCGAAATCTTCGGTGGACATTCTTAGAAAATTCTTAAAGCTTGAACGAATCCCTCCACTTAGTCCAATATTATCCTCACGTAACTGAACTAACAATTCATGTATGGAATAACTTCCTCGCTTTTTTAAGCTTGGTCTCATCCAAAAACGTTTGCGTTTTATTTTTCCAACATTGGATGAAGAGGAAAGGAGGATATAACAACTGGCGGCTAGCAATAAATCTTCATTTTTTTAATTTTCCTCCTGGTGGAAACGCCACATGGTTAGACTTCCCATCAACTAAATTTTGTTGCACATTTGTCGTTGTGGTGTGGACAGTTTGTCTTAATTTTGTCTCGTCTGAATACCTTAATATTTTGTTGCAATTTTGTCGTGTTTTTGTCTGAAACTCGTGTTCACGTTTTGTCTGTTTGGTCTGGACACGGCATTATGTATCGATTTGGATATTTTCTAGAAATTCGAGAGAGTCATCCAAAGTCTGGTGTGGAGTTAGTCAATGAAGCAATTGTTTTCTGGTTATCATCTGCTTTGAAATATTGAAAAATAGGAATATTTCGATTCGTTCGAAATATTTTCTACTCCAAATGAATTTACTTATTCCAAGTTTCCGTAAGATTGAATATTAAATTGTTATGCACTATGAAATTTCACAAAATAATTGAATGTATTTCGTTCTTCATATCGAGGGCTGAGTCACCTTTATAGCATTTTTGACCACTCTTTCAGTTTTAATGTCACATTTGATTGTATTTTGCCTTATACACACCATCTGAATGATTTATTTTCAATTTATCGAACTCGTCGGCCTCTCTGTCTTGATAGTGATTTATTAAGTGAGATTGAATACCAAATATGGACACAATTCACGAGATGAATTTCGGCGACCTTGGTAGCATAATAATAATGATGTTTATAATTACCTGCCGTCTAACAAAGGAACGATAATGATACACCTCGTCGATGATTCAACAACCAAATCGAATGATTTGTCTTTTTATCCAATATACTGGGTGATTAGGGGCTTATGATCCTTATTTGAGGTTGAGATGAGTCTTGTAATTCTCAACACAGCACCTTCATTCTCAATTATTCTATACGTTGATTCGAAACGTTTCAACAGACGTTTGCAACAGAAATAAAGTCTCACAGAAAAATGTTATAGATATTTTCTATTAATATGACATTCATACCACGCCTGTGCAATTGGGACATGAAGTTTGTAAGCACTCTGTATCAAATTGACTGCCCAATAAGCATATTGATAGAGATATTTTGTATTCATTATATTTTTCTATAGACTTTGAATGATGAAGATATTCATCTTAGATGCTTTCTTGTAACAAGTAGTTTTTAATGAGCACCCAAATAATTTATTCCGTGAATCAACTAGTAAATTCATGATTTTCATATCATTTTCATGATACATGAGTTTGAATTCTCTATATCTCTTCATAACTGTTAAGACTTTTTTAGAGATCGATAATTCTGATGCCAATCTGCGATTACTTGTACTTTGTGAGCGTTTCGCTAACAAAGTTAGCATCTTCAGGAAAAAAAGGATAAAGAATCTGAAGAGTAGGTTGAGTTATATACAATACGAGTGCAAGTGGTATCAGTTTAGTGTCAGGGTAATTATTGATTACTAGAAGTCTCAACTTTTTCACGAAAGGTTTCAATCTCATCGTCTATATTTGAATAATTGTAACAGATATAAACTACAAACTCTGAACGTATCAAAGATCTCAATAATTAGTTTTTCCACTACTAATTTTGGTTTATAGTCTCAGATTTCAGATCAAAACCATGGTTATTGTACCGAAATGTGTAAAAATAAAAAAATGACATGACTCTTCAACCACTAAAAATAATAATAATGACTCATTCAAGAAAATCAAAACGATTTTAATTTGAAATATCAACCAAAGGTTACCTTTTGATTTTTTTAGATTTAGTGCCTCATTAATTCATTCAGGTTGTTTGACACAGTTTCTTATGTTTTTGTTTTGTTCCATTTTGATTTTTTATTCATTGTTCCTTTCAGTTGTCTTCCCAGATTCCGTCGTTTCCATTTGAGATATTTGACAGAACGTAGACAATGGAAGACGTAATCCATACTACATGTAGGAAAGCTCAAATCTAAGTTGGCAAGTTCGTATCATGCATAATAGGATTTTGAAAAGTACGATTTCGAGCTCAATGAAACATGAGAGAATAGAGGATGTCATAACTTCTACAAATGCAAATATTTCACTTTTTTTTTTGTTTCAACCGATTATGAACTCGATACGTCTGTCTCACTTCCGTCAATTATCGAACAATAAAAGTCCCGCCAGCCACCTTACGAAATATTAATTAGATAAGAAAAATGACTCGGGTGCCGATTTGCATGGAATTCCCATCGAAATAACTGTTCTTATCCCATTATTTCGACCGCTAAGGTAGCAAATAATGATTTTGCATTAGCGATACGTCAATTATAGACGTCGACGTTCGCGTTGCAAAAATGTGGGAAGTAATTTGCATAAATGCGACTCCGAAGTATGAATTTGAATATCGAGTTACGTATCGAGCGATATCAAACAGCTCAAAGGCGCGTACGAAATTGCATGCTCATTAACGACGGATCGACCGGTGAAATTACGTAGGTAAATCGTAATTTAGGAAAAAATCCAGTCCACACCTTCGTCATGTTCGCAAAGTGAGTAGTGGATACTTCGGGTTTGCACGAACCAGACATTTCTAGCCAGAGACACCGTGTGAACCAAAGGTAATAGGAAATTGATTTATTTTCGGAAGTTGCGATCCTCAAAGAAAAATGTTCTGGCTTCCCGAAGAAATTGAATTAGATTCACGCGTGTGACTTGTATCCAGTTTATGATGTTCATCGAGAAATACAAAATATTATTATACTAGAATGTAATGTGAGAACGTGTCCTCTCTTAATAAAATTGACCATATGCATCTATTTTTTATGTATTCAGGATTTGATGGTTGGTATCACTGAAGTTTCTAGCACGTGACATATAATAATTTCTAGAATTTTGACATACTTGAATATTTGGTTGTGAGCAATTTCAATTTTTTTCTAGAGATCATTAATTACAAACTGATATTTTTGGATGAACGATGAGTTTTGGAACCTCTGGTGTAAGAGTTTTGATATTTTTGGGATTCTACGCGAGTTTTGCTTACAAGGTTAGCATCTTCAGAGTGGGAATTTGAAACTAAATCTAAAGTCTACGTTTAACTGTTTATATAACCAAAGTTTTTTGGCCTGGTCTGGATTTTGTTTGTTACTGCTGATTATTCTAAGTAATTTATCGATGATAAACTAGTGCAGCCAATACCTGCAAATTTTTTTGGTCCGATATGGACGTCATCTGTTACCACTGATTACTATTCCAATTGATTTGTCGATAAAAATTAAAAAGCAGGCTGAAAGGTCGCCCAGAGCAGACCACCTATTGAAACCCGTTTCAAGGACCATTTTGCACACATAATATATGGAAGGGTTGAGAAATCCAGTGTCACCCAACACTCTCTGGACCATGACAGCAAAATTGGTGAAAGCAATATAAAACTGATTGAGCATGTGCATGACACAAGGCTACTCGATGCATGTGAGAGTCTGGAAATAGCAAAATGTAAAAACAACATGAATGATGACAAAGGACCTCTCCCTTTCAGCCTGCATAATTATCAGTGATAACAGACGAAGCTTGTATATCACAAAAAAACTTTGTGATAAACGTTCCAATTGTTTTTGTTGTTTGTTCTAAAATTGTTCGTTCCGTTAACCAGCTGACGAACGTCAACCCTCAGAAGTCGAAACTTGTGCGAGCAATGGATCAACGAGGCCTTACCTTTTAACGTGCGATTACCCAGCACGGTGGCCCGGCGAGGATTCGAACCCCGGCCTTCCGCTTGATAGGCAGATATGCTAACCACTACAAGATGACCATTTATTTTGTTAAAATGCCTGTTGTGTTGGTTCTTTCAGCAGACATTCCCAGTTACCTAGATGGAAAGAGTAGAGTAGAGGTTGAATATTCGGACACCAGAAAGATATTCAAACTCCTTTATTTATAACTACTGATAAAATAATACATGTATTGTTTTCCCTCAGTTCAAGGTTATTGTAACTAGAAATAGATGTCCCCCACTATGTGGTCCACTCGAATGGTGTGAATGACTTGAAAAAACACTTCAAATCAATTTCACACAAACATTGGCAAACTATTCTATATCTTCTAAGCAATATAGTGAATACAATTCAAAAACTGTTGCACATCATCCATTGATGTTCTTAGGAATTGAGTTGGCAGCACTTTTGATGTTGCCGCACTTCATTCGAAATTTGAGAGTAATCAATTGACAAATGTTATTTGAAAGTGGAAGTTCTGTGCTTACATCCTTTTGGTATTCCAAATTGAATATCGTAATCAGAAACTGTGTATTTCTATCATCATGTAGCAAGTATCAGTCCAAAGCTATGCGTGGAAACGCCAAAACATGTCAATGAAAGCTGCGAAGAGTTGGTGGCATCTTTCAATGGTTATTTTGAAAGAGAACGAGAAAAAGTGACTCGTTGCTTCAACTTCCGTTGGAGAGACATATCAAGAACTACATAGTAAATTGTGTTCGTAATCTACCGTCAGATATTCTTTTCTAGCGTGTAGTAGCTGATTTCAAGTCAAGTGTATAGAATAAAGATACCGAATCTCTTGAATCGCCTCGAATGCGTAAAACCATGAAGCTTACAAAAACGGTAGTACTGGAAATGAGTGTAATTCGTAGCAAAAACTATAGTATGTATGAACGCAGTAAGTATCTGGTTTTTGAAAACCTCGATTCTTCGAAATTGGCTCCTATTAAAAAACTACACGAGAAATAACTATTTCATGGATGAACTCCCATATTTTATTGAATAATACACACGTAGTTAGGTGTTTTTTTGAATGTACTCCTTTCATAATAAACCATTCACTTTTATTATTATCTGATATTCCATAATTATATGACATGTCTCTTCTCAAGGAAAACCGATATATCACCATCCAGTTTTCAGATGTCAGGAGTTACTATTCCCACAAAGTCAAGTTTCTCGATGCTAGGAATTACGATCAGTGATAATCTCTCATGGGAAAACCATGTGAGATCGATCGCTAAAGGTGCTTCCTAGAAACTTGTATTTTTATTTCGTGCGAAGAGATACTTTACTTCTCGTCAGCTTTTAATGATCTATAAGGCTCAGATACGACCTGTGTTGGAATATGGTTCTCATGTGTGGACCAAAACATTCATTGAGGCTTCTGGATTCCATTCAGAGAAAGGCAATCCGTCTTGTTGGTGATTCTTCGCTCACAGACTCGCTCACTTCATTGAAACATAGTGGAAGGGTCGGAGACTTTTCTCTCTTCTATAGATATTTCCACGGTCGGTGCTCTTATGAATTGTTATCAATCGTTCCACCCTTGGCAATATCCACACGGATGACTCGACGAGTACAGAATTCCCACCCCTTTGTTGGGAATTTGGAGATCTGTCGAAACTTTCTTGCTCAGGTATCTTTTTTCAATAGAACAGCTGAGCTTTGGAATTCCTTGCCGAGAGAGGTTTTTCCTGAGGCTTACAAACTTCAAAGTGAATGTAAGAATGTAGGCTTTCACGGCCGGTGTTAATACATCTCTGGTTTTTCGGGCTTGAGGGCCATGTAGTGGAATTTTGACTTCCGGAGCTTTCGGCTACATCTGCGGCAGCCATCTTCAGCGGCGTGGTCTTAGTTGAACTTCTCTATGTGAGTTTACTACGACTGATTGAGGAAGCATATTATTTCAGTCGTAGTAGTAGTAGTAGTATTTCGTATCTCCTGTCATTTGATTCACGCGGTGTTCTTTGAACATTACAGGGCTTTCCTTTCGTGTGAATCTGCATACGAAAAAAAAACAATCTGGCTATAATGTACTTCAAAATTTGACCTCGCCACTGATGACGTGCAAAAGTTTTTGAATCGTACGAACTTTAGTTCAGGTCGTGCAAAAGTTTTTGAATTTCACGAACTTTATTTCAGGTATTTTATTGAACCTATGTTCGTTACTCACTCCTACAAAACTCTACAATCATCGAAATGAATCTTTCCTCGAGCGTTACAGGAGTTTTCTTCTCCCGACAATCATCTCGACTCATATTCTTCATTTCCGCCGATTAGCGAACGTTTACCTCAACCTGCACTTAATCGAAAACAAACTGAGCTCACGGCACGCCAAGAAAGCGCTCGTGATGGTTCTCTTGATGAAATAAGACGAGCCACAATTTCGAGGAGGATATACTCGGCAGGAGATGACCTTTCGCGTTGCTGAATATTATTCGTCGACGTCACGTTTCAATTTTGTAACAATGACATAATGATCGAGCACTCTGTAATTCCGAGGCGAGAGTGCAAACTTGTTGAGCGGATTATTAGGATATGATCGGGAGAGTGTTGAGTGTATCATTTCGATATAATCGGTTGTGTCGACATGATCGGGGAAGTCGGTGCGAGAACTGATTTTCTATTGACGCATCACGAAGTTTGGCGTTTAGTGTAATCTGTAGGCCAGTCATCGGGGATTAAAAAAAGAATCAAATCCGGATAAAATATATAATTGTATTTTCCACTAAAACTATTTAAAACCATTCATCATGTATTTGACAGCTGATACTCTGTAATGGTTAGTTGTTGAGACAGATTGACTTCAAAACATCCGAAAAGCATGCCTGAGGGCTACTCACTCAGCCATTTTATCTCGTGGCTCATTTCCAAAGCATCTGACGCCAAATACACATGGAATACTGTTTGAATGTCAGTTTTTTGGGGATGAATTCTTTCTTAGTTTTTTGTGTTCTTATCCTACCAGAATTCGAAAAAATAAGAATCAATAATAATTCTCATTTTTCAGATTGGTAGGTTAGGAGCCCGAAAAAACTAAAAAAACATCGAATCTTTCATAAAATACATTGACCCTCCGGATCTCACTTCGACAATTAGTTGAGCTTTGATGAGTTGCGACACACAATCAAGCGAAAAGAAATTTTGACTAGTTTTTGATCATTTTCAATTCGGTAAGAGTAGCAATTCCTTATTTCTGTATGCTAGTTTGTGAAAGATTCCATGTGCCACGAGCAAGGGGTGTCTCACTTCCGTAAAATTTGTACACCAAATCGGGCTTTCTAGTAAATTTCAGGATTCCTTCAAGGATCTAGGATGGGATTTTCATCAAGATTTCTAGTGAATTTTGTACATCGGATTTCCGAAGTGGAAAACCCATCGCCACGATTAAAAAATAGGTATACTTTTGAGCCTTCACATCTCGAAAAGTGATTATACACGTCAATCCTCAGGAAAATAACTTGTTGGTGAATCGATAGCAAATCTTTTCAATCCCTGGTTGATTTGGCAGTTCCTTGAATTTTCTGATATGTGGCCGGAAAGTGAAACATTTTACCTCGCGAAAATATAATTTACTGACTAATAAAACGTGTTTCACTCAAAAGATCTGCCCTTCTACACCTGTATAGATTCCAATATTAATCCTTATTTTTTGAGATTGCGGTTGGTTACGAATGAGAAAAAAAACTGATAAGAAAAAATCATCCACCACAAAAATGACTTTCAAATAGTAATGCTGCCACAGGAAGAGGTGACCACAAATCAGGATTCCCATATATCCCCCAATAACTTCTTCAAAATGAAGAAAACCACTACAGCAGATTCAGGAAAAACATTCCAATGAAATAAGTGACTAAGCTATATTTTCTGCCTACAGATTGGAAGGTAGGACGAATGAGAAGTGAACTATTGAAACACTCGAAAACAGATTGGAATCACACTGGAAATAAACAAAATTCTTCAAGGAAATTTATGATCTGAGCTAAGACATATGTCTAATATTAATTAACTTGAAACTTTTCTTAGAGATCGATTACTCTAAGAAAATTGATACCGTCTACGTTTTTTTCTCCTGGAGATGCTAACCTTGTTGTAATTGATCTCTAGGGAAAGTTTCAACTTTTACACCAAAGGTTCCAATCTTTTCGTTTATTAATTAACTTGACGAAAAAACTCGTCGTTCCTGCATCACTTTGTAGTTTCATTTTGTGTATGAGACTCTCTGAACACAACATTAAACTGCTAACGAATTCGATTTTGTGTGTCGATTGATATTCGTGCATTTAGTCAATCATCTTCATAGTATTCATTTATTTCTTCATTAGAAATTTCGTTTCATGTTATTCCAAAACTCTATTTTCTTCACAACAAAAATTTTTCTGGAAGAACAAACCACAAGAAGAACCTTGACAGTTACAGATGCAGAAACATTCCTCTTATTGCATATGTACAATTACCGATACCAAGCTACATATAACTGTTCATTGCAGAACCCCTGGATAGCAACGGTTCACTTATCGCAGTCAAAACACTCATTACCGTATTCGGCCTTCATCCACTCTCACCGAATATCCGAAGAATTCCCAATGCACTTACTTTCCCTTCAACGATCACCCAACAATGCGTTCACTTGCCGTTCATTTATCTACGAGCAATTCACATTCGAGTCTTTTTCAGTATTTATCCAGCATTTTCCGCTTTTCTTCCTCACCGTCATTTCTGTAATGGTTCGAAAATTCACTCACTATACTAATAGAATTCAAGTATGGACAACAGCTGTTCAAACGCAAATATTGGATTCCGCATCGATTTATTTATATAAGTCCACTTTCTTAGGAAAAGAAACCAAACCGTTGGTATGTCTGAGAAATGCACACAGAGCACTTGAACATTCACTCTCAAAACAATATTTCGTTGTATTAAGTATGATTTTTGCATTGATTTCACATTCAATTTTCATTCACTTTCAGGATCGACAGGCAGGGAACATTCTTCAATATTTAGAAATCATCAGAAAGATTAAGGAGCTGAAAATTGCCAATTATATTGGATTTTATCGAAGGCTATACCGTTCAGGAAATCACCCAGTTGACAATGAAGATCCTGGCACAGATGACTGCTTCATCCAATATCTGACGCAGCATTAGTCTGAAAAACAACTGTTTGAGGCATTTTTTTGTTCAAACAGGCCGTCACTGAACTTCTCATTTGTTTCCAAACAACCGAATGAAATTAAGCGTACACAATCGTTGAAAACAAACCAACATCTATCGCCACCGCCTACTTATCGTTATCGTGGACGACGTTCTCTAATCTCCTACCAAATGAAGAACCTCTTCGCATGATATCGTCATGTCACTCCGAACAAAGAGATGTTACTTTTCACGAGAGATCTCGTTCGATCTGATCTGCAGGTAAGTGAACCATTACCTACACTTTCCTAGTCGTAAACACACGTAGAAAGTTAATCGAAATACCTAGTCGTGTTTTTTTTCTATTCGGGAACTAATAAAGTATTCACGGGCGGACAAAATTTCGTTAATCCGCCGTCGATGATCGCTAAATCGTGAACGAACAATAATGGGAATATGTACGGGATTGTCGTTTATCTCCTCACCATCTATTATCCTATCGCAATCTGCGAGATCTTTTGTTATACGACGAAAATAACAATAAACACGATTATTGTTCGGTTACATCGTTGAATTTCACATCGAGGAAGTAATGGCTTGCTCCATTCACCACAGCGGGATATAGGTAGAGACCACAAATTCTTTCGTGGAAATAGCGATACCGCCATAAATTCTCATTTGAGGATCGTCAGAGAATTCAAGGATGATTTTCTTTACTACACACCTCAAGTTTGTCAAGTAAAATCCGAATATTCAGGCAGAATAAGTAGGAAATTAATTGGTATATACAGGGTGTCACTGAAAAAGTCTGACAAACTTCAAGGGGTGATTCTGCATAAAAAAATAAGGACAGGTGACTACATAACTTTTTTCGCAAAAGCTTCGATTTTCGAGATAAGAAGTATCAAAGTTTACTTAAGGATTGCTCTGAAACCGGTTGGGATATGCAAATGATATTTGATGGGTGTTGAGGGGTAAGTAGTTTCTGTGCATTTGTTGACATGCAATTGAAAATTTTATGATGATCAGTGGCGCGCATGAGGGTAATGATCTTAATGTTCTGATTTTCAATTATCAGGCTACAGGTGAATAATCGTGCAGCGATACCTATCGGATATAACTCAACGCCCAAATAGTTGTTCCATGACAGTTATATTAGTCCACTAACCTACTATTCAGGTGAATTGGGACTGCCCTGAACGAGTTGTTCCTGATATGATTTGATGTATAGCCAGTCTTCGAGTGTGCTCACCGACTGAAAGAAGTTTCGCAAATTGATGAAAATGTCTTCTCTTAACCGTTTTGGGGCCTATTATTTTATTTGTCGATATGAAATATATCAAGAACTTGCTTTTCGTTCTAAAAAAACTCAAATTAATCGTATCACAATGTGAAACCTATACAGAAAAATAATACAGATTATTTTTTAGGGGAAGTGCACCAATAGTTTATATAATGAAGTGACTGGTTAGCAAGTATTCACCAAAGAAATTTAACAAACTATCACATCAATTGCAGCCGTGAATTTAGCAAGAAGGTATGATTATTGGAATCTTCCAATGTGAGATATGTAGGTATCTATATCTCTTCCAGTTTCAGAACAACATTTGCAATTATATCACCCAATAAAAATCTAGGCCATCCAGGGATTTTACTCTACGATTGCTATCGCAGCACAAAAAATTTAGGTTATTAATGGCCTTCCAATTGGATTTGAAATAAACTGAATATTTATGATGAATTTTCAACCGGAATGGGTCCATAACCAACCATTCTGGGGTCTGTTTCATGAAAGTACAAGTCTTGTAGCTACAAGAGAAACACAAAGAAATACGATGCTAAATAATTGTTTTTTCTCGTTTTTACCTGTACCTACATTCCTACCTTGTCTTTCTTTTGTACCTACACGACTTGTACTTTTGTGAAACAGGCCCCTGGAGCATCGACTTGAATTTTTTTTAGTAGGTCGTACTTTTTCCAGGCGCCTTCGCCATTTCTTTGCATTTCGCTATCGATTTAAAACGTGTCTAGTAAGGTATGAGAATTAGCTCTTCATTCTTGATGGACTCAATACAAGTCGGACAGAAACAAATACTGGGAGGCAGAGTTTGAATTCGGTTAATTTCTGTGATACACTTGGAAAAACACTTTTCACTTCAAACGTCAAAAATGCATGGCGCTTTGTGTATGGTATTGAACGTTGAAATTGACGTTCTTTCAACAAACTCAAATTGTTATACCTAGGTTACATTGAACTGTCAGTGGCAAAAATATTCTTTCTACCTAGGTACTCTTGGCAGTCAAACTGACAGTTTCCATAATTGATCATAGCATTTTTCATCTTGGAAAATGAGACTGCATCACTTTCAGATCTCGAAGATTAAACTGCCAGCAAATTCAGTGAATGCACGATACATACAAGTTCTCGGACATCGATTGGTTGTTGTTTGGTTGGATTCACATGCAGGGGAAGCCCCGTAATGTTCAAAGTACACCGCGTGAAACAAGGGACAGGAGATTCAAAGAAAACCTCTCGCAAAGTCAGCTGTTCTATCGAAATGAGTTCCCTGAGCAAGAGAGGTTTGACAGGTCTCTAAGCTCACAACAAAACGGTGGGAATTCGGTACTCGTCGACTCATCCGTGTAGATATTGCCAAGGGTGGAACGATTGATTGGAGAGCACCGTGAAAATATCTATAGAAGAGAGAGAGAGACCCTTCTACGATGTTCCAATGGAGTGAGCGAGTCTGTCAGCGAAGAATTACCAACAAGACGGATTGCTTTTTTCTGAACAGAATCAAGAAGTTTCGATGAACATGAGAACTATATTCCAAGACAGGTCGTATCTGTGTCTTGTAGATCATCAGAAGTTGACGAGAAGTGAATTTTTTCTTCACACGAATTAGAAATCCACCCCTATAGTCCAGCAACCACCGCCTGATTTTTCGAGTGATTAATAACAGGCTGAATCTTCGTGAGTAGGTTCGGTTTGACGAGACGCCCAAGTTTTCCCTCTGTGAAAATTCTCGTTAGAGGTAGCTAACGTAGTGCGCGGGTGTGAAACATGTCGATTCGGCGGGGTGTGGAAATTATCGGACTAACAGTAAGATTTTTATTCACATATTAAGATAATTGAATAATACACTCGAAAAAACAATTGTCCTACAAAATGGATGGTTTGACTGGAGCGTCCTCCACTCCGAATATGTCGAAAAAAAGAGGTCATAAAAATTATTAATAACCTGCTGTTTTTTTGTAATACAGCTTAGTAAATACTTGTATAATGAAATGGTCATATAGTCCTACAAATTTAGTGGCACGTTTTCCCAGTCCTACGCTTTGAAGTTGTCGATACCACGGTAACAATTTTTTCATTAATAACCGTAGGACAAAGATAACACATGATAGGTTAGTGCATATTTTGCCCAAATCAAACAGTGTCCTACCAAAAAATGGGTATGTATTGCTAGTCCTACAAGAATACTGAACATTCGTAGTTATCGTTTTGGTCATTTGGGACACATGTATTCGTAAGTAGAATCAATAGTTTTTAAAAATAATCTAACTGTAGTTGCATGAACTGTAGGTGTATATGACCTGCTAGAATAAAAGTAAAAAATACAATAATAAAACTAATTAAATCAAATCTCAATCTTCGTCCGATTCTGATGTCGACGCTTCATCAGTTTCATCTTCATCCTAGTCGCAATCGTCAGAATAAATGTCATCTGCTTCTGTAACAAAATTATTAGGACAGTTAAAAATTGCAGCATAATCATGAATACGTAAGGAAAGTAATAATAGAGTACCTTGAACATCAAAAGTCAATTCTCCAAGAGATGGACTGTGGGGGCCATTAAACCAATGATAGTGGTATTTGCCATCAATTAATGCCCATCCACAATTTTCTGGAGTGTTTTTGGTGGGGCTGCGCATGTGTTCATTACACCATATACTGCAGATGTACGATGTTCGTTTCATCTGCTGCAATAGCTCTTGTTTGGTGCAGGCGAATTTTTACATCGATTCGACCAGATACCCCCAAAAAATATTTGATTGTCTTACCTTTAATAAGATAAATATTTAGCCTTATCTCTGAATTCCTTGTAGCAAGAGGAATGATATCCGATGATCTCGTCATCCCAACTGTCGGGCAGTACCACATCTTTATATTTGTGCTCGTGATGTATTCCAGCCTCCAAAAACTGTTTGCAAGAGAGCAGAATTTCTTCCGAAAACTTTTTTGTTTCCTCTCTTTTCTCGCGAAACTTCGGGTTCTCACGAAGTAAATTGCACAAAAAGCACTCCATATTCACTCATTGAGGCATAAGTTTTTGACGACACTTCAACTTAACGGCTTGTGCTGTTTGAACGCTTGTAATCGACTGGCTTGGGAAGGGAACCCAAGGGCAACCGACGCTGTCGGCGTCCCAAACTCTTTATGTATACAATAGCACGCGCCCGATACGTATCAAGAGAATCTCATTTCAGCGGTGACTTTGAAATTCGTTTCTCGATCTACTCTCACCAACGAGTTATACTGGTGAAATTATTTCAATTTTATGAAATGTACATGTTGACAGAATTCAGTGATTTACTCTGTAAAACTCCAAACTGCGAGAAATGCGTCGAGTGAGTTTTTAACAAAATGTATATATTCCTGGAAATACATACCACTTTTTGTGTAGGACAGTGGTGAAATTGTGTTCCACACTTTATTCCCGATATAAAAAAATTAAAATCAGGTTGTTATTAATGAAAAAAGTGTTACCGTGGTATCGACAAATTCCAAGCGTAGGACTGGGAAAACGTGCCACTAAATTTGTAGGACTATGTGGCCATTTCATTATACTAGTATTTACTAAGCTGCATAACAAAAAAACAGCTGGTTATTAATAATTTTTATGACCTCGTTTTCTCGACATATTCGGAGTGGAGGACGCTCCAGTCAAACCATCCATTTTGTAGGACAATTGTTTTTCCGAGTGTATTATTCATCATCTTAATATGTGAATAAAAAACTTACTGTTAGTCCGACAATTTCGACACCCCGCCGAATCGACATGTTTCACACCTGCGCACTACGTTAGCTACCTCTGACGAGAATTTTCACAGAGGGAAAACTTGGGCGTCTCGTCAAACCGAACCTACTCACGAAGATTCAGCCTGTTATTAGCCGTATTCGGGTTAGCAATAAATACTGTTCTGCGTCAAAAAGCCCCACCCAATTACCACCCACCATTAATCACTTGAAAAATCAGGCGGTGGCTGCTGGACTACTAGCGATCGATCTCACATGGTTATTTTTTCCATGAGAGATTATTACTGATCGTGATTCCTAGCATCAAGATTCTTGACTTGGCAGGAATAGTTATTGCTCAATGAGATACTGTTTCGATTCATCACAAATTGAGTGTTGTGTGCACATGAATGTGTAAATGATAATGTGAGGCAATGCCGATCTGCATCGATATTCAATAAAAGAAATATTCAAATATAGAAGTATGTACGATATTGAATAGGACATGGTCATATTCATACGCCGTATCATTTACCAACCGTTTGTTCCGAATAATCCGGTTCGAAATGAATGACGCAATTTTCTAGCACACCTGTCTCTCTATACAAATACCTCGATAGGTATTCGGTTTAGGCGTTTCTAATGGGATAATTTTTTTAACGGCACGTCGCTACGCTTTTAACGACATTCCAACCCACGCTACTGCCGGCTAAAGGCTCATTGTTTTTCTCGTTCCGTCATCTATTACGACCTTTACAAGTATTTATGAAGAGGTGTAACAGAGATTTAATATCGATTCTGCTGAACTACATTCCTCGTGTTCGGATATAACTCAGATTCGAGTTGTCATTAGGTATACAGCTGCATTATTCAATATTCAGCGGGGTATTCGATACTGAGAACATTTCGCACTTGTACTTTCTAGCCAATAAGAAACTATAATTTACTGCCTTTACAAATACTTACTGAAACTATTCCCGAAAAGTTTCGCTGTCATGAAAAACGAGTGAAACGAATAGGTATATTACAGAATATGTTTTGTGATACAGAGCACAAAATGTTTACCCGTCGGATAACTCATTCCATGTCATGGCATTAGCCAGGGAAGTAGTTGTTTTATGACAGATAGCCTATCAAACTATTGAATATCGCCAGTGTTTAAGTATGCTAACCGACTATATCGCGAAGTTTTTTGCTTTTTCTTTTACGAAGGAGTGCTACTGGGTATGCTTATGGTTACCTCATCTAGAGGTAGATGGCGCGATGACGGCTCAATTACTCATAGTCTACTTCGGGCTTTTTCGAGGTGTAATAGTCTTGTCCTGACGACATTTTAAATATCGAGAAACCAACGTCTTTCGGCGTGGTTGGTGCGAATAACTATCCTGCACTGACGAGTGTCAATATGCCCGAAACTTGCCTGCAAGTGCTCGTCCTAATACTTCAGAGCCTACGCAACGGCTCCAAGTCCCAGTTTAATATGGCAAAATGCTGATTCGGTACTTTTTTTACTAATCGTTTTTTTTCTAGGCATGAATATTCCTTTTTTTATTTTTTATTTTTATCAACCACTCCTACAAGTGTGCCTTATGCAGGAAAGCGTCGGCTAATTGTCTTGGTTGCCGTAGCGCTCTGAGGCGTCTTACTGATTGTCACAGTAACGCATTTGTTGTTTCAACAGTTGAGAAACTCGGAAAAACTGGGTCGATCATGACGTTTCTGACTTATACACCGAGTCAACCATAAAAAATTTCTGCCGTGACCACGGATTGAAGTGGCAGTGAGATACTGAATCGCCGTAGACAGCTCGGCTACCACCCGACCATGACCTCTATACTTGATTTTTCATGCAACTCTTTGTTAGTCTAATATGTATGATATCGAAAATATTACCTGGAAAAGAAGGTATCCATTCTCGTACATCCAAAAGTCTCCAGGATCACCTCTGCAGCCTTCCTTCCTCACGACGATCGCTATAATCTGCTTGAGTTTCACGCGGCAGTTGTAACCGCCATCCACCCCGTTTCGATTTGTATTCATCTTCAGGTGATCATCCTGCAAAAAAATTTCTTGTCAAAAACAAGATGATATGAAAATGCACGGTATGCGTTCATGGTTCTGTAATATGATTGCTAGGAATCACAACTCATAAGGTAAGACCCTGTTAACCTTTAGCTCAAACTATTTTCAACTTTAGAGTGTCTGCTGTTTCTGGTGGGGCATCAGCTGGGCTGTATGAAAACATTTCTTAAATGTGAGAGAAAAATAGTAATAACAGTGTTCATACAGGTTGATTATGATAAATTATGTTTGATCTCTCTCGATTTCCAGAAGATATTGATTGAATCAATTCTTTGTTTGGGAGTTGGATGAAAAGTTTTGTAAAAGCGCAAGGAAATTGTTATTTGTTTAACTAGGCGTCAAAGTAGTAGATTGACTGCAGCAGCTGATAGTTCATAACCGAGCGTAGCGAGGTTAGGAATTTAGCTAAGTTCAAGCCAAGGCCAATCTACTCTGCTGCCGAGTTGAACATGTAACTTTTTTCTCCGATTGTTTATAATGAGATATGTAGGATATCCTATTTGCAAATTATTACAATTGTCAAAATCTTTGAGTAAGTATAACTTCTGTTGCCGAGGCAGGAAAATTTTTTTTCTTTCGACATGTTCAACTGAAACTTAAAAGAAAAAATAAACGTGATAGCAACGATAATAATTTTTTATGAGAATCTGACTACAGATATGGACAAATTATTCACGGAAGTCATTATCCATTAGAATCTTGGTCATAAAAATATAGTAATGTTCTTATCGACTCACGACTGCTAATTAACGCTTCCGTATCCATCCAAGGTTTCCTCATATTTCATGAATGTTAAGTCAGATTTTCGTTCTGCGATCCATCTATGAATGAATGGTAGCGTGTTTGTAATTGAATCTAATAGATACGTACCAGACAGGCAATTACGACGTACCAAATTATTACCTTTTTATCGAAACGTTTCAATTATGAACCGTTTTGTAGGTATTCAGTGCTAGAGGTTCGCGAGCTGCAGACAGAACTATTGATTGAGAAAATAAATCAATTGAGGACAGGAAACACTCACGATTTGTTTATATATATGTACAGTTTGACACGTAAGGAAATCCTTGCAATGTTCAGAGAAAACTGCGTTGATCAAAGGACAGGACATTATAACTTTGAATGTTTGAAATTTGTTAGTCTCAAGAAAAACCTCCCTTGCGAGGAGTTTCGAAGTTCAGCTGTTCTATTCAAAAGAGATCCTTGAGTAAGAAAGGTTCGGCAGGTATCCAAGCTCACAACAAAAGGTGGGAATTCTGAACTCGTCGGGTTATCCGTGTTGATACTGGGTGGAAAAATTGACGACAATTCAGTAGGGCACCGACCGTGAAAAAAACGATTCCTGAAGTTTTACTGCTGCTTTTCAACTAGAAATGAGGTAAAATGGGGTTGTATGTTCGGAAAAGTCCATAATGGACGGCTTTCCTATTGTTCCTCGAAAGTTATTGGTACTATCGAAAAAAAATTACCAAGTGTTTGGTATTTTCAATATCCATCGATGAAGACTAGCTGCATGAAGATATCTATCACTATTTCATTGCAAAATGTGTTCTCGGACTGGACATTAGGTGAAAAAACGTAACTCAATTATATGAAATGTTCCAAATCTCATCCAAAAATATGCGTTTTCGTTAGCGAGCTGTTCGGTGAGCCAATTTACATTCCAACTGTTTTTTTATCTCGGTTTTATTTGTTGAATGTGAGATAATTTTACTCGTAAATAAACAATTCAGTTTTTGCCAACGTTTTAAACATTATTACTTTCATCACCAGTGTTCAGGAGCAGTGTGAAGTTGAAATCTAATTCACAGAAATATTGACAAAAAAAAAAGAACAAAAGCGTGAAACTCGTACACACAATACTATTGTATATCCTGAAAAATGTGTATGTGGTTGTACGTGTTTCACGATGTTAGTCTTTTTTTTAGTCTATGGTGTCTGTAATTCATCTACTTTTAAACCGCCCGCTCATGAAGAAAATAATTCATCAAGACCTGAGCATGAACTGAATAGTGCTACCAAAAACCGAATCTTTTATGAAAAAATTGATTACCCGTTCCAACAAACCACCAATTGAAAATATCCGTCATATTCTTTTATATTCCATTTCCATACAAAAGCGAATCAGGTGAAGTTCCACAATAAAGGGTCCAGATATCGTATCATGATGATTTTGGTGTATCCTATATTATGAAGATTAATACTATTATAATCGATTCGAAACCGTAAAATTATTTTTTAATTTGGGTATTTCGAAATGGCGTCTGAAAAAACTCAACTCAACTCTGAAAGAAAACAAAAATAATGTGATTTTATTGTTATGTATATTCATTTCGAGGCTGGATTCCTTTCAAAACTCGTAGAAGAAATACTGCTTTGAAATGATTATATTTCGCACCACTCGTTCAGAGTTATAAGAGACTAGGGCTAATTTCACAATATCAAGTTACCCAATAGTTACCAATAACTCAACTTAAAGTAATACTACCCCCCAATCTAGAAAACTAAGTGAGATCCGATTTTCAAAAACTCACACCCAAAGGTAAATTCTTTATTACTATGGTCCAAAAAAAAAGGTACCGCGGTCAGTAAAAAAAGAAAAAAAAAAGAACAAAAACGAAGAATCACCACTCCTCATAATTTTTCTCAGTTTCCAGAACTTAACTCTCCCCTCCTCCCTGCTCAAGACAAGTTTGTGAAGAAACACCTCGAGTTAACGAACGAAAGTTTCAAAGAAGAGATAGACAGATGATCTTGGGTGGAAAAAAAAGGCTTGAGGTTGGTGGCTCTGAAGAGGAAGAAAAAACGGTTCCGATCGAACCTGGTTCTGTTTCAGCAACAAAAAGCTCATTTGATTGGACTAAATCGTTTTGTACGTATCCAGTACTAACAGTTCGCGAGCCTTAATCATAGTAGATATCGCAAAACGAATGTACAGCCACGGATTCGTGAATCGAACACGGTATTTTCACGTGCCGGTTTCTATATCGATGAATGTGTATTAAGATCTCGACTTCTTCATTACGTCGACGAACAAAAAATTTAAATTGTTATTCACGCGGTTTTTTAATGTTGTGCGTGTCGGCCGCAGTGAACCTTTCTCTATGGTCAACCCAATTCGAGATATTTCTTTTTGGGTAGAGATACTGATACCGGATTGAAATAATGAGAAAGTAGGTCCTGTCTATATTTTTGTTATTTGCGTCCGATAATTGTTAAAATAAAATTTTGAGCCCCTTGAGTGAAAATGCTGTTCGTAGGTCAGATTCCTGAAATATTTTTCGATCAATTTTTACCAAGAAATGTCACTGAGTAGAAAAAGCCATTTGTGGAATATAAATATTGTGAAAAATTGGGATACTTCCACTAATAGTTTATTTTCTGCTTTTGTCACTATGCTGAATGTCACTTTGAATCTATAATTTGGTTATCGTGGCCACTAATCTGTCTTTGTTCTATACCTAGTGGTGAACAACTGGTATACCTTAAACTTTTCAACTTTTGTTTTTTTCTTTGAAGTTCGATACTTCTTACTTTTCACGTTTCGAATTATCTCTTTTGACTGAGGATTCCGCTGTGCTGACGGAGTACATAATTTCGACTTTGTATAGAGAGACTATGTCAGCGAAATATTAATTCAAATGATCAGAAAATGATCGATGATGATTTTCCAAGATGAAGATACATAATTATATCAGAAAAATACAGGAACTGACAATAAACTTCACCACTAAACTGAATCTATGTTTTGTTTAGATTGATTAAAAAAACGATAGTTCACAGTACACCCAGAAAGTACACCATACAGCGTAAATTTTTCAATTGACAGTGCGATATTAGCACTAGAAAATATGAAAAAAAAACGTGAACCCTAGTAAATACACAAAAAAATGTGTTACTTATTCATGTACTTTGAGATAAAAAAATCAAGTACTTGCTGATAAAGTGATGAAAACTCATTTCAACATGTGCTACAGAAAATAATAATGAATTCCAACTGAAAAGATATTAATACGATATTTCCTTGGGATCGTTTATCGAAACTCCAAACAACACTAAACTACTTTCATTACAACCCTTTATCACAACACAATAATATACAATCACTTGAATTGCTCAGCTAAAGTATCCAACGCTCTGTACTAAAACTCTCTCTACTGAAGAACTCTCTGATAAAACTGTACACTTCGTCTTCTGCACTCCCAGTAAGCTCCACTACGCTAGAAACTCTGATTAACTCTCTCTCTCTCTCTGATAAAAACTCTACTGTCCGATTAAACTCTACACTTCGACTTCTGTACTTAGCAATACCAAAGCTCTCTCCACTAGAAACTCCGAATAACTATCTCTCCGCGATGAAGTGTTTCCCTTTTATACTTGCGTACGCCTATGGAGAATCTTCCAGGGAGGTATCGAATTCTCCACGTGAACCGAGATTTCCTAGAAAATGGCGTTCTCTCTTCGACGCCTCATATTATTCTGTGTTTACGAGCGACAGGGCCGGCGCTGGGAGATTTCGTAACGATATGGTGTTTCATTGTTTCGAGTCAACCCTTTCTTAATGGTTTGTAGTCTGAAACGTCTGTACGAGACGGAAAATTCCTACACGGTTATCTGCTCCATGTAATTCAATAACATTCGAAGTATTCTTGATATACCGTCGACAAATAAGAATTTTTATACTTTTTCAATTTCTTTTTCGCGACTTCAAAAGTTCAGTCAACAAACTTAAAAAGCTCGAGAGAATACCACTAGGAGAATTGTTCACTGAAATTTCCCTCAAAATGGAACATCCCAGTAATAATGAATGATAATGATTATAACAATTAGCAACAATCGTCCTCGCGCAATCTCGAAACACCACCACGGGAATCGCCGTGAAACACTTCCCATTTCCGAGACGAGAAAGCAGAAGTGAGAACAATGCATAAATCATACCGAAATTGCTACTTGCAGCAAAATCCCCCATTACCATAATAATTAATAACTTAATTGTTTCGAACACAATCGCGGCTAACGGTATTCGTTTTAGAAGAATCGTTAACGATGTTATCGTCTGAGGCGGCGGCGGGATCATTAGCGCAAAAAGTAGAAGTAAAAGTGATGCAAGAATTTCAATGTAACGATGTGAACGGTGTGTGATGTGTGGGGCAGAAGCGGACTAGACGGCTAGACGTGAAAAATGATTTGTTTTGATTGTTGTTCGTCAAGAATTGATGATGATGCTGCAGACCTGTTTTTGCCCACTCTCGTCACGATAAGTATAGAATAGTATTGTTACGATATTTTCTGGGGGTTCGTTGATTAAAACCCCAAACAACACTAAAATACAATACAATCACTTGAATTGCTCCGCTAACTTTCCAACGCTCGGTACTAAAACTCTGTAATAGAAGTTCTGCCATAGCGGTGAATAGCTCCCGTATTTATACCCGATCGCACACATTGAGAATCCTTCCGACAAATCCCGATGATCGAATATTCCACACTTGACGAGATATCGCTCGTAAACGATCTTCCTTCGAACCGTCACACTAATTTGCGTTTATGAGCGACAGGGCCGGCGCTAGGAACTTCTGTAACAGTATATTGCTTGACGAGCAAGGAGTATGAAGTTCACGAGCGGAAAATTAGCATTACACGCTAATTTCTTTACTTTTTTCACGACTATAACAGATAATAGCGGTATTATTCAACAAATCACACGAATGTCGAATTGGATGTCATTCAAAATTCAAAATTGGGTACAATGAAATAAGTGGAAGGGCTGTTATTGTGAGAAAGCATTACGCTGAATAAGCATGTAAATATAGTGATTTCAGATATGTATAATGAAAATTACTTATACTTATATCGTATAGCAAAACACGTGTCACGATTTTGCTAACCTTATCATGATGAAAATCTTATAGCAAAAATTTTGAAAAAAAATTTTTTCTACTCCCGCAAATATGCTCATTTCTCTATAGTTTAGAAAACGGATAAGCAGGCGACTCCAGTCAACTGAATCGTTATGATTCCATATCCACACAAGGTACGATATAAATTCCATCAATCACAGAGAACAAAATACTTGGTTATTAGTGGAAACCTTGTAGAAAAGTCACAATTCTGATCTGTTTAACAAATTATGAAGAATTGCCAAGAAAACATTTTCAAAATTTGATGATTTCAGCGAATTATTTAAGTTTGAATTGTCATAAGTGATTTTTTTTTTTGGGGGGGATTGAAGGACCTACATCTACTCTTCGCAACAAATATTTAACTTGAATTGTATAGTCCAAATGATCGGTTGGTTGGGGCGTACGCCTTCTGGGACGGTACACTTTATAGTCGTTGGTTTGAGTCTTACCAAAGACAACATTTTTTTACTTTTTTCCAACGATTGAAATATCAACTTTTCAAGTACTAAGTATTATTTTTTGGAATTTCCGAAGGATGTCGATAACTATAAATATCGAAAATTACTCTATAAATAATATAAAATTATTTGCGATTTATTTTTTTATATTTTTATTATTATCTGTCGATTTTTTAACGATTTGCGGAAAAATAGTATGTTTACCTCGTAAAAAAAGACACATTTCTGGACTCTGTGTTGCTAAGTCCCGGCTTGCGCCTCGACTTCACAGTCGTCCAGGAATGTTGGGACTTTTCCCACCTGGAAAACAGTATATTATACCTTATCCAAACTTTGATACTGAAATACAGTGGGAGCTTTTTTGAGATGATGTATCGAAATAAATATTTTCAAGTGAAAGTAGTTTCGCTCGACAATAATTTCAGCCTGATAAAAGGTAAGAACCCATTGCTCTTAAGCTCGCACAAGTTTCGACTTTCTGAGTGAAAGTGGTTTGAAGGGCTAATGGAAATATCCATTTTCACCATATATCTTCACTAGTATCTCAATCATAAGTTCTGAGATTAACACTAGATATGATCAAACATCAATCATTTAAAACAGTTAACCAGAAGTTGAGTGACATTGACCACCATATTCTTTAAAGGTGGCTCTTGGTGTAATTTCACACTTTAATTGTCATTTAATTTACGAATAACAATTCAGATCTGAATACCTGAGATCTGAGTGGAATATACACATGGCTCCAAAATTTCCATAAATAGTAAGTAAAATATCGATGGTTACGAAAACGCGGCTCCTCCACCAAATTATAAAAAATTTGAGGGACGCATCCGCCAAATATTGAACACTGGCTCGTAACTATATAGCTAATTGAAGAACAAAAAAACAATAACCTTCAATGAAAATCAGTGAACTCTCTGTTGGTATGTGTATAACATAACGTAACATTAACAAAATTATGTACTGTGACGCATCTCCACCAAAGTTTCATAATTAATTCCCTCGAACATTTCTCGTGAAATTTTCGTAAACCCTATCTCGGTCCGTCTCTGTTTCTGCACTCACGCTCATTCTCACATCTATTGTTTGAAAGTCAAGATCGAGTGTAGAAATTTAGCTCGGAGACATGGTAAATATACACATATGGCTGAATTCGACGGCGGCTCTCTCTTTAATGTCTGCGAGCGATCGCCTCCGGAAACTTCGAGGATACGAGAGTAGATGGTCAAAATTATGCTCGAATTTCGCTAATTTATGCGCGAGGAAGGTGGACGTTCGTCGATAATTGATTTAATTACCAGGTAGTAATCAAAGGGAAATTTTACGGTCAGTTAATCGTCGTGAACTCCGCTCGATCGATGCTAGTGGGTGGCGTTTATCGACTCCGCACAAATTGGTTGGCTAATTGTCGACGATTTCAATTAATAATTGTTAGGTATCGACATCGCAGCTCAAGATTTACGATTCATAATTCATAATATCGATTTTTTTTTCGACTAGAGTGCGTCGGAGAGTTATTTCGAAACGCCGTTAGTTGAGAAATTCGAATGAAATCATTGCCGATCGAGTGACAACTCCCTCATTCCAGAATAGAAATTGATTATAGTGGACGGGATTCAGTCAGAAGAGTTAACGCTCTATTGAACTGAAATTTTGATTGATAATTATTTTGAAGAATGCGGAAATTAATCCAACTTAATTGGATGTCGTTTTTTGACCTCAGTAGATTCATTTAGCTGGGAATGATTGGGGCTAGGTCGAATAACTGAACGGCTATTATTTCGTTGCAGACGTTTCGACTTTTATAAAGTCATCCTCAGGGCACTACAAGGTTACAGTGAATCAGATACACATACATATAAGAAATTAATGAGATGTGTGGCTAGACCAATTCTCGGAATCAATTTTAGTCACACATTTGATTGATTTCACATTATATATATGTATATATATATATATATATATATATATATATACATATATAAACCGTGTGACACAGACTCATGGTACACCCCCGTTTTCTCCTTTGTTTTTCTAGCTATATTTTTGAAATTCGGAACATTGAATATGCTCACTGAACAGCTGAACAGCATATCTCGACATATCTGGAAGAAAAAAACAACGTCCAATTTTTTCGGAAATGACATCAATTTTCGATTCTTGAATGGGACACCCTGTATATTTTTACATGATCGACTAGGGATGTTCATGAGGAATCCAACTATATACCAGGTATTATGGTGTTACCTCCGATGACTACGGAGATATCGCCATTTATTCTATTCATAAGCTCAATGAGTGGGAGAGAGAATTGGATTGACCCGCCAGAAAAAGTTTCTCCCTCCTACTCGTTGAGCTGATGGATAATATAAATGGCGATATCTCCGCAGTCATTGGAGATAACATCATCAAACCTGGTATCGTTGGATTCCTCAAGATCATCCCTAGCCGATCATGTAGTTACAGGGTGTCCCATTCAAGAATCGAAAGTTGATGTCAATTCCGGAAAAATTGGAAGTTGTTTTTTTCTTTCAGATATGTCGAGAAATGCTGTTCAGTGAGCATATTCAATGTTCCGAATTTCAAAAATATAGCTAGAAAAACAAAGGAGAAAACGGGGGTGTAGCATGAGTCTGTGTCACACGGTATATATATATATATATATATATATATATATATATATATATATATATATATATATATCCAACTTGAGATTCCGTTGTCGACACTTTCATTATTTTTGCTCAAATTCCAGTTTTTTCAATTTCACAATTTGAATTCTCTCATATTTTTCCCCATTATTGTTCTCTACGTTGTTTTGTTCATGAGGAACCATAGAATTTGATATTTATAAGAAAGACACGAACACTTTCAGGTACAATCCTAACGACTCGAATTATTGTACCCAGTATAAAATGGCAGCATTGCAATTTCCCTTCCATAGGCATATACTTTTCCATTCGAAAGAGATTAATACGTACAATGAAGGAAGGGACTAGGCACGTAACAGAAGCGTACGGTTTTAACCCAGATATAGTTGAGACTAGAAAATGTTGAAAAATGTCAAGAAAAACGCTTCGTGAATCGTGGACTTTTCGAAAAGAATGCAGTGGTTAAAAGTTTTATAGCAATCCCATATGAACCTCATTACACTAGAGGACTTCAACAGAAATTCGATACAGTAAATATGAAAATTGCATATGAAACTCCTTATAAATCACAACAACTTCTTGGTAATCCGAAATATGAATAAGGAAACACAGAAAAGTCAGGACTAAACGAACGAGCTAAACAAAACATACTCTGGACAATGACCATATAGTTACTAAAAGCAATCTGAGATTGATCAAGGATGTGCATGATACAAGACTACTCGATTCATTTGGTAATCTAGAAATTGTTAAAGAAGTATTGATAGTGACAAAGGGCCTATCCCTTTCAGACCGCTATTAACTTCATTGTCAGGTAAACGATTAGAATAATTCATAATGAACAATAGTCCATATCGGACCACAACCTTCACATTTAGTTCTCACACTACCTTAGATTGTCCTATAACAATTTTTTTCAATCAGTAATTTTTTCAGTCTGGATTCAAAAACGTTTAGATTTGATGCATTTTTGATAGAGGCATCTAGGTGATTAAAAATTTTACAGCCCATATATAAATAACTCTTTTGATATAGGGTAGTCCGATGAGCAGTTGGAGATTTTTGGAACTAGTGGCATACTGATGATCATTTGCATCGGAGAAGAACCTATCTTTATTTTTGAAAACAGACACACAGTTCATATAGGTATAAACCTATCACAGTTAAAATTTTCATTTTTTTGAATGTAGCTCGACATGATTGACCCCATTCCAATCCAGCAATAATCCTAATGGCAAATTTTTGCAGTACAAACTCTCGGATGTGGATAATGGGCTACTAAACCATGGGTAAAATGTCATATTAAATGTTTGAAATAACAATAATAATGTGTACATCTCTTAAAAGTCATAGAAAGATGTTATTCCTTACTGTTGACCTGGAGTGTCGCTCAAAATTGCTTGACAGCAATTTTTTATGAATGGTATACCCATTTTTGTATCGTTATTTCTGACTGATTTGCAAAGAAATAGTATGCATACTTCGTAGGGCAAGCCACATCTCCGGGGTCCGTGTTGTATATCTCGGCTTACTCATCGACAGCAATCTTCACAGTCATCCGGGAATGTAAGCCTTTTCCTATTGGATCAACAATATCTGAAGAAAACCGCGTGAATCGAGGAATAGGAGATACGAATTAACATTCACTTTGAAGTTTTGAGGTTTGTAAGCCTCAGGAAAAGTCTCTCTCGGAAGGAAGTTCTAAAGTTCAGCTGTTCTATTGAAACAAGATCCCTGAGCGCGGAAGGTTCGACAGGTCTTCAAGCTCACAATTGTCAGGTAAACGATTAGAATAATTCATAATGAACAATAGTCCATATCGGACCACAACCTTCACATTTAGTTCTCACACTACCTTAGATTGTCCTATCCGATCTGTTGTTTCTAACGAAGTTATAATGATACCGAATACCCTATTGAGAAATCCCACCTTCAAGACTGAAAAGCCTATAATTATTATCATCGATCATAATCTTCCCACAACTAAATGATCTCCCCTCTTGACAATCACTCACTACTAGATGTTCAGCAGGCACTCTTCAATAAATTACAACTAATAATGTTCATGCAACAATTCATTTCCACTCGAGTACCATTCTAGAAAACCTAGCATTACTGCCAGAAGAGTAACTCCAAGGTTACTCTTAGTGAACAACAATATCCATTACAATCACAGAATGTTTGACTGACACTTTCCCAGGCATTGTCCGAACCGACCAACAACAATGCGCTATTCACAATGATCCATTTTTCACTAACATAAATACTAGTCAAATGATGAAATTATCTTTGTAGTCCAATCAAATGAGACTTTTATTTCTGAAAGAGACGTATCAGGTCCACCACCGCTTCTCAGATAAAGATATAGTAACAATTAGGTTGAACTTGACTGAAGTGAAAACAATAAATTCCATTTGAGATAATCCTATCCATAGTTAGTCAAAAATTCGAAATATAAAAATTTAAGAAATTTTCAAAAATGAGTTCAAGAGAAGCATAAAATGAAAGAGAACGAAAAGGCGGGCACGGATGCCTGTGGTTGGGGGAGGTGTTTTGGTGTGTCCGTAACCTGTGGGGGGGGGTTTTGAAATATAAACAAGAAAATGGAATAGAATATAAAATTACCAAAAAACATCGAGAAAAAGTGAATGAGTAGAAATTGAGCCAAGAAAATATCGAAATGACTAATAAACATAAGCGTGTAAAAAACAAAACTAGAGAGAAAGTAAGAAAGAATATTGATAATTTGACACCTCGATATATTGCAGGTCTTCAATAAAAATCGGACTGATTTTTTTTTATATTATCACCATCAATGTGATTGTTTCAATATTCTTGCACCATCAACACGTTGGTCCATATCGATATTGGCTCAATAATAGCAATATCTATAAACGAATCTTTTCTCACCGGAATCTTTCCAGCCTGAAAATAGGTGTTGTCATACCACTGCATAAGGGTAGAAACCTCGAAGATCCATCATTTTTCCGACACATTTCACTACTGTCAACTCTTACAAAAGATTCCTAGAAGAGCTGGTCTTAACACGAATACTAGAATTTGTGAATCGGCATACTCTAATATCAAAATACCAATTCGGATTTCAGAAATTAAGAAGCACCAATGATGCTATTTTTTCTTTTCTAGAACAAGTCTATACGAGTCTGAATATTGATGAGGTTGTTGCTGTGGTGTGCTGCGATTTCTCAAAAGCATTTGATTGTGTGAGCAGATCTCTGTTCCGGTAGTTGAACGTATATGGACTCGAAAGTGCCTCTAAAAAGGTTCGAATCCCACCTCCCTGACAGATATCAAGTGAAAAAAGCTAATGATCAGACAAGCAGTACACTAGAGATCACCAACGGGGTTCCACAAGGATCAATCCTTGGACCACTACTATTCCTGCTGTATTTGAATAATTTGACAAATATTGACATTCAAGGAACTTTTACATTATTTGCAGACGACACTTCCCTTATTTGGCGTGGTAAAGATATTGAAGCTTCAAAAAATCTTGTATACCACGACTTAGGTTCAGTGAAAGATTGGTGTGATTCCAACAAAGTGTGCTTCAATTTCTCGAAAACAAACATCGCCAAATTTAAATTAGACCATCATGACTTGAATCTTGAAACACATCTCATCCAAAATAAAACCTCCTACAAGTTACTTGCATTGACAATGAATTGAGGTTTCAAGAGGATGTGACTGTTTTAACAAAATAACTTTCCTCTGGTTGTCATGTGATCAGAATTGTTGCCAGAGAACTAAACTTTGACATAGCAAAAACGGGCTTACTTTTTGTTAATAGAATCTTGGTATGGAATGCCTTCCTGGGAATTTTCCAGTCAGCAGCTCTTAAATTCTGTCTTCACTTTTCGCAAAATATTAACTCAGGTCAGCCTGTTCATTTTGGAGATGATGATCAATTGTTGTGAGCAGATATAACACTGGTTGTGTAGCATGCATTTTGTTCATGATTTGGTTGAGTTTTTTAATATCTTTATAGTATTTATCAACCTGTGACTGTAATTCATGTAAGCCTCATTTAATATATGACTGTTCATGATTTATTGAATTTTAACATTTTAATATCTTTTTAGCATTTATCAACCTGTGGCTGTAATTCATGTTACTTCATTTGATATATGACTGTACTACTTGCGGCTTCTATTTATGATTCGTTTTTTATAATCTTTTACCATGCTTCGTCTAAGAGATTTTGTATCTTTGACAATAAAGAATACTTGATGAATATTGAGAGTATAACATAGGCCATGATAGGTTCGGGCATGCTTCAAGAGAATTATTTCATCATAAGTAAGTACAATATAAAAACTGAAAAATATTGAGAATGGATTCACTCGAGGATGGACTATCACATCAAGTTTCTTGATTATTTGATGGAAAATGTTCTTAGAGGTCCCCAACGTAGTCTATCTCATCCGTATTGTACTCGACATCGAAGTTGTTGATGACGTTTCAAGTATCAGTGATAACTGAAAATGAAAGTTCATTCGATCAGACTAATTTGTCTTGCAGAATGTTCTGCTTGCGCTTTCCCAGGCATTTTCGAACCGACCGACAACAATACCCTATTCACAATGATCCGTTTTTCACCAACATACTCGTTCGAATAACGAAAGTGCTTTGTTTTTTCTTTTTTTTTAGCGTGTAATTCGCCATCTAGACATACGATCCTGCGCGAATGTCCTTTGCGGAACAGTTTCTCACACTTTCGCCTCGCATGTTTGCCAGCATCAGGATGCCAGATCGTGTATAATGAGGGGACCGGGGATCGAATTACGAATCGATTTTATATTTCTATTATATCATTTTTTTTTCGTTACGCGACCGCAAGATAGATTTCGAAGATACGGTTCGAAGGTATGTCATGAACAATGATAATCAACAACACGGAAACGAATTTTGTTACGAGGGAGGGCGAATATTTAGTTTTTCTTTACTTGAAAAAATGGGTTGAAGATGGGGTTTTTCGTTAACCAGCTGACGTCTTCTTACCTCAGAAGTCGAAAATTTTAGAGTCTAACGAGGTCTTACTTTTCAACGTAGGATTCCCAGCACGGAAGAGGTTAGAGCCATACGGATACTCGACCAAACTCACAAGCCATATCAGTCTTACATCGGGCATTTTGAAACTCTTGAAGATTTTATTGCTTTACGATTTCGGTCAAAACATGACTGTGAAGCAAGGATGCCAAGTGTCTATACGAAATCGTTCGTTGTTCTAAAATTGTTCGTTTCCGTTTACCAGCTGACGAACGTCAACCCTCAGAAGTTGAAACTTGTGCGAGCAATGGATCAACGTGCGATTACCCAGCACGGTGGCCCGACAGGGAATCGAACCCAGGTCTTCCGCTTGAAAAGCAAATATGCTTACCTCTACACTACCGATGCCATGCCACGTTGGTCCCTTATTTTCTATCCTCTTTGCTAATTATGTTCTTCAGATCAGATAGTTCCTTGTGATAATATCAATGTATTACCTACACGGAATTTGATATTAAAAAATAATTCAAGTGAGCATTCTGTGCGAAAAAGCAGTTCAAGATTGTGTACATTTTTAATACTCGTTTCTGTTTCAATCATATATTTGTGTGCGAATTCTGGGAGGAAAACCAAGAACAGTAGGGGAAGTTTTAGGTTATAGCCATAAAAAAGCTAATTACTTCACTACAAGGAATAGTATATTTTGGTACGAGCACGGGCAGATTCCATACTACACTTTTTCTTTGACTGTTGTACATATATGACTAAAAAATAGTGATCTCGGGCGAGAGCCATATTTGGATAAAGAGGTTGTCGAAAACAAATACAAATTATAGTATTTATGCACATTCAATGCACCTTATGCTGACCATGGATAATGATAATAATAATAATAATACAATAATAATAAACTTCATTTTCCAGTTGAAAAGTACACACAATATACAATAACTGAAAACGACGTCGGAATACAAAAAGAAATTAAAAAAACAACAAAAAACATTGTTATAAAAAACTATAAAAACTGACTACAATGACATAAAAATAACAAATTTGCTCGTACTGGTTTCAAGAAGTACATACTCGATATATTCACTGAAAGAGCTTTGTCTGATACAAAGTTTCAACAAAAACTATTGAAATATAATGATGTCAGCTTAAAAACTCCTCAATAGAATAACAATTTTTTTCAATCAGTAATTTTTTCAGTCTGGATTCAAAAACGTTTAGATTTGATGCATTTTTGATAGAGGCATCTAGGTGATTAAAAATTTTACAGCCCATATATAAATAACTCTTTTGATATAGGGTAGTCCGATGAGCAGTTGGAGATTTTTGGAACTAGTGGCATACTGATGATCATTTGCATCGGAGAAGAACCTATCTTTATTTTTGAAAACAGACACACAGTTCATATAGGTATAAACCTATCACAGTTAAAATTTTCAGTTTTTTGAATGTAGCTCGACATGATTGACCCCATTCCAATCCAGCAATAATCCTAATGGCAAATTTTTGCAGTACAAACTCTCGGATGTGGATAATGGGCTACTAAACCATGGGTAAAATGTCATATTAAATGTTTGAAATAACAATAATAATGTGTACATCTCTTAAAAGTCATAGAAAAATGTTATTCCTTACTGTTGACTTGGAGTGTCGCTCAAAATTTCTTGACAGCAATTTTTTATGAGTGGTATACCCATTTTTGTATCGTTATTTCTGACTGATTTGCAAAGAAATAGTATGCATACTTCGTAGGGCAAGCCACATCTCCGGGGTCCGTGTTGTATATCTCGGCTTACTCATCGACAGCAATCTTCACAGTCATCCGGGAATGTAAGCCTTTTCCTATTGGATCAACAATATCTGAATAAAACCGCGTGAATCGAGGAGTAGGAGATACGAATTAACATTCACTTTGAAGTTTTGAGGTTTGTAAGCCTCAGGAAAAATCTCTCTCGGAAGGAAGTTCTAAAGTTCAGCTGTTCTATTGAAACAAGATCCCTGAGCGCGGAAGGTTCGACAGGTCTTCAAGCTCACAATAAAGGGGTGGGAATTCTGTACTCGTCGGGTCATCCGTGTAGATGAAAAGTGGAACGATTGATGACATTTCAGATGAGCACTGACCGTGAAAATATCTATAGAAGAGAGACAAGTCTCCGACACTTCTACGATGTTCCAAAGAAGTGAGCGAGTCCGTGAGCGAAGGATCACCAACAAAACGTATTGTCTATCCCTTAATGGAATCAAGAAGCTTCAATGGATGAAAACTGAGCCTTGTAGATCATCAGAAGCTGACGAGAAGTGGAGTATTTTCTCGCGTGAAACAAAAATCAAAGCTTCTGGAATACACCTTTAGCGATCGATCTCACATGGTGTTCCCACGAGAGATTATTACTGATCGTAATTCCTAGCATCGAGATACTTGACTTTGTAGGAATAGTTACTCCTGACATCTGAATACTTGACGATGAAAGATCGGCTTTCCTTGGGAAGAGACATGCCTGCGTTTTCCTAGCATTAAATTCCACCAAGTTTATGTTACCCCATTCCATTATTTTCACCAAGTCATCGTTAATTTTATTGACGTGACTGTTTCTTTGAATTTTTGTTTCTCGTGCTGGTATGAGGGTTATGGAAGAGAAACTAGTATGAAGAGTACTGTCGTCTGCAAAACTATGCACTGAACAAGATGTTTTCTCCAACAAATCATTGATATGAAGCAGAAACAAAGTAGGCGCCAGAACTGAACCCTGTGGAACACCTGCATTCATCGGGAGAATATCAGACGATACTCATACAACCACATATAGAGACCTATCAGACATGAAACTCTTCAATAAAGCACACAATTGAGGAGGTAAACCATGAGATGGCAGTTTAAAAAGGAGACCCCGATGCCAAACTGGATCAAACGCTTATTAAATGTTGACTGCAATAGCTAAAGTTTCTCCGAATTTTTCGATGGAATGCTGCCAAATATGAGACACATACGCCAATAAGTCACTGGTTGATCTTTGATGACTAAATCTGTATTGTCGATCATTATTATAATAATAATAATGTTTATTCATCTGAAATATGATACAATAATTTTTGAAGGAATGCTGCGTATAAACAGGTGAACCACGGAAGCTGAAAATTTCAGCTTGTGAGATCATAAATCTAAATTATGTAATATAATGAATGCTGTAAAATTGGTATGAATGAAATTAATTCATTACTACAATAAAATTGGTGAGACATTGTCAGATATGACAATTAAATATGCAAATCACTACAATAGTGAAAGCTTGTTTTGCACAAGCTGAAAATTTTAGCTTGTGCATAGTATAAGGAATCTAAATTATGTAATGTAATGAAGGTTGTGAAATTAGTATAGATAAAATCAATTCATAACTACAATAAAATCATTGAGACATGGTCAGATATAACAATAAAATATATAAATCATTACAACACTGAAAGCTTGTTATATATCAATTTATAAGAAGAGTACAGCAAAATGTGTATATATAATTATTTCTGATTTCTCTAGATGAGCTTCAAATTGATTGCTTTTTCCACGACTCTGGAAATGATTGAAAGCAATGCAATTGGTCTATGATTATATGGTAAAGTTTTCTTTCCTTTTTTGGGCATAACAGTCTGCATGGAAATTTAGAATTTATTATGAATATTCAGACCATTCTTGAGCACAAAATTAAGCAAAATGAATTTATTTCGGAATAATCCCGATAGATAGCTATTCGCTTGTTGAAAAGTTAACCAGTCCCTCGTACAACGAAAATTCGCCTCAAAATATCCCCTCTGGGTCCTCAATACTTTTCTCATCATCACGATAAATGTTTCGAAGGTATCGAACAAAAAAAGATACAATATCATTACGAGGAAATTGCAAAACCGAACATACTCATTACCAAAACGAAACGTGATTATGGTATTATTAGTAGCCGGGAGCTGTTTCTCATGAAAAAATCGTGTCAAATAATAGGATCGTTTAGGTCGACGCGATGTGTGAACTGGTTCAGAATATCATTATTTACGAGCATCGACGAATAATTATACCGTCCGACGCTCGATATCGTTAATTTTCTTGATTAACTGATGAAGGATCGGTGCATTCTTAATGCTCTGGTTTTGAGGAAGTGACAAACCTTCTACAGATTAATTTTTTCGAAGTTCACACGCTTCCATCATTTTCTCCCAATATCGTAACATATAATTATAGCAATTTTTCTGGGGTGTGGCAGATTTATTTCCAAGCAGAGCAAATAGAAAGGAGAAGAAGAAATTTCTTATCGACGACATACTGCGAGCTAATTACGACAATAAAAATTTTTATTAGACATCAGTAAGGTTTTCGAACTATTCGTTACTTTTGAAAAAATTGAAGTACATCGCGTACATTGTGATATGATAACAATGTCAATCTTCATGAGATATTCATCTCACAGGTAACCGTGTTTCAAGCTTTGAAGCTATTGAGAGAGGCGTACCTCAAGGTTGATTTTGGAACCGTTATTATTCTCATTATACACTTTGGATTTCCATTCTCATCTCAGTCACTATAAAGTACATAAATAAATAAAATAAATAAATAAACAAAATAAATAAATAAATAAATTTATTCTCCTCACGGACCGAGGTGTATAGGAGTAGTCAGAGTTACTTTTGACTTACGTAGGCTAGTACATACGGCTGTACGTTCTAAAAAAAAAAAATAGTGTCCATGAATTTCTTCCTAAAACCGTTTAGCTAACTTGAAACGTTTCAGAACTATTTGTACTCAAGGACGCTCATTTCAAATATGGAATTTTGCAAGTAGCATCTGGAGTGTTTGATAACTAAATATGGATTCAGATTAATACTAATCGTTTTAAATATTTATAATTACAGCTTTTCCAATCTATTTTGGCACAGAACTGATAACGTATATGCCTAGCAGCCTCTGTGAAGTATATTAAGATAAAAAAAACACCTATTATATGTGTTCACTGTTCTGAAATTTATTCCTAGAAGATGGTTTTTCTTTCGTCATGGTCTACACTACCACTGTGTAACTGGAAAAGTATCTGAGTTTGTACCAAGCTGGATTGGATAAGCTGTATGTAGATAGATTTTTTAATTTCCTTCTTCAGACTCTAGTTTTCTTCAAAAAGGCAACCGAGAAGAAATTCATCAAAATACAGTCATTCCAAAACTGTTTGAACTAGAATCAAAATGGTGATCCACCTATATCAGAACTCTATAATTAGCAATCAAATAAAATCCTACTTTCTAGGTATTCTGTTCCAAAAATTCAAACAAATACGTTGACAGATCACGACAGTCGACAGTGATGTGTCAAGTCGAGGTGTTTTCACTTGCTAGGGTGATTTCCACCTGTTGATTGTGTAGTTTTCATAGCATATCTACAAGAATAAAATTTCCAATACAATCGCTTTATTCTTTCGAATCTCATTTTTTTTGCTTTTTATTGTCTTCATATTGTCTTCGATTATATTGAATTCTTTGTTGTGGAAGTTAAAAATTCCAACAGAGATACGAGATACGCTACCCTACACTGAACTTTGGTGTGAGAGTATTTGATCTCTGCAAAGTTTTCTTTGTCACATTCAAAAATAACTTCATGGAATGTGTTGATCTTTCTCTTTACTGAGCTGATGATAATCATTTTATTACTGATAATTTATCAGCTCATTTTATTCAGTTTATTCAGCTATAAAGCTACTGAATACAATTATATAATCACATCAAATCTATAATAATTAAATATTGATTATCGTCATGAAAAATAATAGTTGGAATATATTATTTTTACACGTACCCTTTATTTAAAATTCAATCAGAATATGTCAAGATCGTTATTTCAATACTTAATGGTTGATTTATTCTAGAGACGAGAAATCCAAATTGTTCAGAAGTCGATGTTCGTTTATACAAAAATTGTACATAATCTTCGGAATTTTGTTAAACTGCCACAATTTTTTACTTCTAATGGCATTTCATGGGAAGTTTTCAAGCCTTTCTAAAATAGTTGACTTTGTCCAAAACTTGAGTTATACCTCTTCAATTTGATGTTCTAAGATATACAAGTGTAGAAGGGCGGACATATATTCTACCCGGAAAAAGTTGCTGTGATGATGAAAACTCTTCCTTTCGAAAAATGATTGCGTCAGAATTGGTCAGCAACTTCACATATAATACTCAAAACTGATTAACTGAGGTAGAACAAAGTCTTCACTTTTACACTTTTTCAACATCAAATCCTCAATTTGTGATACCAGAAGAAGTACGGAGAGAAAATGCAACCACTACAAAAAAAGCTCAAGTTTGCTACAACGTTGTGCAATTTGACAATATTTTGTAACATCCCTATAGCAACATCCAGATTTCTCTTTCAAAGATAAACATCTATCGTGCTGTTCTTCTCGATAGCAAATTTAATTTCGACAAGTATGACTCGACGCATTACAACACAGAGTCCCAGCAAAAAACTGCATGTCGCATTATAACGTAATTGTCTCGTGTATGCAGTAGAAAAACCGACTTTCACATCATTATCTCCTACCGAAGACAGAGTAGAGAGTCCGTGAAAAAATCAAACGGAGTCACCTTCGGAGAGGATCGAACGCAATAGATTCTGAAGGATAATCACTTATGGTAAAGATTGGAAGCATCTGCCATCGATTTTCTCCAATAAGGAGATATTGATATCGAGCGAAAGTACAATAAATTACGATGAAAAACCGCTACTACGAGATTATTGCGCAAAGACGGTTGCAGTATTGCACAAATCTGCTGGAAACACACGATCATCGAGAAATTGATTATATGTTATTTGCTACTGTTGCCTCTCGAATATCTATAATGAAATATCGATATTGCTGTATAGAGGTAGCAGACGATAAAATATGAAATCAGTTTTTTTATTTCAGTGTTCAAGCATAGATATTAATAATATGACTATCGATAATGATGACGTTTTAATATAATTTTCTGCAAATACTACTTCTACTACTAGACAGAACAGTGTTTATATGTCAATGACTGCAAAAACGCTTATGCTGTGTTCCATTCGCATGGTGAATTATTCTTTCGAATATTTTTCAATAAAATCCTAGAATGTTGTGAGAGGAAAAAGAGCTGAATGACGAATTCAGTTGATTAGGATAATATAATTTCACACGTATATTTTGTTGAACGCTAATGAAGAAATCGTTACTTGATAGAACAATGGTGAATGCCTTTTTTGAAAGGGAAATTTGAGATGGAGATTAGAATAGAAGTAGGTGGTCTCGGAATAAACAGTTGGTACAACTATTAAAAAAATTAGTGATGTGAACCATAAGAAAACCCATAAATCACAAACGTTTTTCATCAAGATATTACCTTTAGCCTTATTCCACTAGCTTCTTCAACATTATTACCAGAAAAAATAATTTTTTGTATCTAGAAATGTACAAAATATGAAGTGGAACATGTCCCTTTCTGAAATTGAAAGAACCATAACTTCCGAAACAAGGCAGACGGCCGCGTTAAGACTCCAGATTCGTGTTCTACGCACCAAACTACGTAAATACGATCAAAAACCATTTCAAAACTGGGTTCTGTTCGACCAGCTGATGAACGTCAACCCTCAGAAGTCGAAACTAGTGCGAGCAATGGATCAACGAGGCCTTACCTTTTAACGTGCGATTACCCAGCACGGTGGCCCGGCGAGGATTCGAACCCCGGCCTTCCGCTTGATAGGCAGATATGCTAACCACTACACTACCGAGACCAAACTCTATTCCATTCTATTTGATCCTCATGACCAATGGTATCTGAAAATGGCAACTATTGTTCTTGTTCTATTCTTTTATATTTCATACTCCTACATTTGCTGTTCAGTACTGAAAAGATTTTCTTTATGTCGGTTATCCTGCCAATATGTTATCAAGAGTTGCAATCCATTCCACTTCCAAGGAAAACAAACGAAATGGTCTGATCTACGCTTTCGTATCTCATGCAATCTTGACTATTGATTTCGTGAGTTCCCGACTTTTCTGTGTTGTCTAATTCATCTACTGGATTACCAAGGAGCTGTCGTGATTTATAAGAAGTTCTAAATGCAACGGTCATATTTGCATTATCGAATATCTTTTCCAATCCCATAGTGTACTGAGGTTCATATGGGATTACTGTAAACTTTTTACCACTCTCATCTTTTCGAAAACTCATAGATTTTCGAAGTGTTTCCCTAACTTTTTCTGATTATCTTATCAACTATCACTGGATTAAGGCCGCTCACCTCAGATACGTACTTAATCACTTTCTTTCCATTAGTCGCAATTATCTTTCTTCAGAAGAGATGTTATCAACATATTGACAAGAAATTGCAGTGCTGCCACTTTATATTGTGGACCATGATCCGAGTCGTCAGGAATGATCCGGATAGTGTTCGTGTCTTTCCTATAAATGTTCTAAAATTGTTGTTCTTAAATTGTTCGTTCCGTTAACCAGCTGATGAACGTCAACCCTCAGAAGTCGAAACTTGTACGAGCAATGGATCAACGAGACCTTACCTTTTAACGTGCGATTACCCAGCACGGTGGCACGGCGAGGATTCGAACCCCGGCCTTCCGCTTGACAGGCAGATATGCTAACCACTACACTACCGAGACCAAACTCTATTCCATTCTGTTCGATCCTCATGACCAATACATCTGAAAATGGCAACTGTTGTTCTACTTTTTCATATTTTATACTCCTACATTTACTGTTCAGTACTGAAAAGATTTTCTTTATGTCGGTTATCCTGCGAATATTTTATCAAGATATCTGATCCAGATCCTAGGGAAGCAACTGAGTTCTTTCCTAGCATCGATTTAAAACCATATTTAATATATTAGTCTGTTCTCGTATGTAGTTTTGTTGCATTTTTAACAGCCGGTTGCACCGACTTTTTCTTATCGGAGCATTATGCCAATGGGCCGTTGAAGGTCATCGCACTGTAGCGATTGCAGCATAGTTTAGGAGATTATCAAACACCCATTAATAAACTCTCACCTAACTTAAAGAACCCCTTTGTTAATGGTTTCATAACAAAAAGTCGGTGCAATCGGCTGTGAATCACCAAATATCGAGCAAGAAAATTGCTAATGTTGTTTCGATACAGTATCAGCTTTTTTGGAAAAATTCGAAGAAACACGAGGCGCCTTCGCCAAATAATCGATATGGGCTTTTCAATCCCGAACGAAAGTGATTCTAATCCTTTTCCCTTTTTTTAACTCTACGAAATTCGTGAGATTCACTCGATTCACACATGGCTGACGGTTGACGCTGCGTGAAGGTAGTCTTCATGACCCTTGTTTTTCAAGCATAACGCATCGGCATTCAGCAGGTGGAAAATAAGTGTACCATGAAGGTCATGGTTACAAAATGCAACGGAGGTGAGCGATGAACTGAAATGGGAAAATCTCAACGCCGGAACCGACTGCTGACTAATAAATGAGTAATTCGAAGTTGGATACATCATTTGGTTTGGTACTCGGATAAAAAGGAATTTTATGCTGTAGAGGAGCGGTACAGTTTTGAATATGTGTAGGATTTTTTGACAGAGCTTGATTATCAAAATCTAGATATACGCGAGAAAGTCATCAGTGACATTCTGTCTGTATGAAAATAATCGGAACTCTAGGCGGTAGATCGTCTTTACCATAAGAAAAGGCCACCTGCCGGATCCTATCACAGGCGTTTCATTTGTCAGATTTTTGTCTCATTAATATTTATTTTATACATTTTTTTCGAGCTCAAAGTATTAATTACTTCAGAATTTACAAGGATAATCGAAGTATTCGGTAAGAGAATATCATACCATATTGAACTTCAACAAATTATTTGAAATTCACGTTTCAGCCTTTCAAAGTACGTCGAGGTAGGCTATGGGTTACATTACATATTTAACAATTGAATCGAATCTGCCTTGTTATATCACACTTAATTTAATTTATTGTAAGAGCTTCAACAAAATGAATCGATTCGGTCAGGAAACTAACGAAGTTATTCATTGGATCGACTGAAGTTGCATAGAGATATAAGATATGTTTTCAACATAATATATTTGTTGCCTATCTTGGTGAAATCTTGCTTGCCAGACCTGCCACTTCCTGGTATTCTTGTGAAACATTTCAATAAACATAGACGACAAAAAGTAAGCGACATCTTATTTCAAACAAAATATTATCAAAGGTAATACCACGAGTCCTTCAAATTCAATCGATAAATTTTCATTTTCCACAAAAACTTTTTTATTTGGCAAAAGTATGAAAACAAACCGATTGATAAAATCATGAGTCCGTAGGACGAGTGATTTTATCTAATTCGATTTGTTTGAATGATTTTGCCTCAAAATAAAAAAGTTTCGAAAATAAAAATTTATCTGATTAAATTTGTAGAACGAGTTGTATTTGGAGAGATTATTCTTTGAACAAATAGAAGGAAGAACAATTTAATCGATCAGTATTTCATTTGCATAAGAAAGAACGGAGAATACGTGAAAATTTTACAAATTTGAAATGTCAAACAACGATGTATGCCCTCTATGATCCAGAAGAGATATGATGCTTTCGCATCGAATATGATAATGCTTGCCGACGATACCAAGAGATGGCGTCACACCTCTCATTGTACAAGGTTGATAATTGAAAATTTCTTATGAAATGAAAATCGCGCCAGAAGGAACATAAAATCATTTGTTATGTCGTTGTATCAAAATCTTCATACAACAGTTTCTTCTCATACAAAAAAAATGAATTGTATTTAATAGAAACTAATTGCATGCCATCTTCTTTTGAGTTAAGGAAACCTTAAATATTTGAATCGGTCGTTCGCTATCGCTATATCTGTCATAAAGTTGAGGTTATGAGCTATTTACGTGTTTGAGTGTTCATTGAAATGTGTTATGTTATTATTATGCTGAAAAAGTGAAAAGTGAATGACTATTAATAATAAGGTAACTCTTCATTCATGATAATTAATATAAATATGAGCCAGTTCAATAGAATCGACGCGGTAAACCTCATAGTTTTGACAGTTCAAAGGTGAACAACGTTTTATCGAAAAAATCGAAAGGATCACTGACCAGGCAGTTTTATCGGTATAATACCCAATGATTGGCTAGAATAACCATAGAATAACCCGCTACTATTGGTTGAAATGCCAAAAACGTCACATTTTGACAAGTGAAAAACATAATCACTTTTAATTACACGAGAGCTTTTTTTTGTGGAAGTAAACTTGAAATTTCGATGGGAATTTTGATGCCTGGTAACTCAACGAAAAAAAAATGCCTGTGAAAAAATTACGAGTCCGTAGGACGAAATGGGAAAATCTCAACGCCGGAACCGACTGCTGACTAATAAATGAGTAATTAGAAGTTGGATACAGCATTACGAGTCCGTAGGACGAGTAATTTTTTCTGGCTGTTTTTCGAGTTAATTTTCCGGAAGGCAACTAAACTCGAATTATAAATGTCAAGTTTTCTTCGACAAAAAAAAGCTCGAGTGTAATTCGGTACGACAATTTAATGAATACAGTTTAGTTTATTCAATTTAACGGAAAAGTAAGTACAATAGTTAAAAACACAATTCTTATATTTCATTCTCATAGATCAGATATACTCTTTTGACAACGCAAGACGCCGTCAAAGATTTGTTTACAATTCTGGTTGCCATGCTTTCAAGAGTTAGGTTCCGTTTTGTCGCTGAAAAACTAAGGGCAATATTTTTTCGCTGTCATAATGACAAAATCACGGCGGCTTATGGAATATTTCATAAATCAGTTAAATTGTCGCTCAAATAATTTTCACTATAATTCGCTGCAGGTTACCCACGCGGAAAAAATTCCGATAAAATGCCTGAGTTGCCATGGTAACGCCATATAAAAAATACGTATTTCACTGGTGAAAAACCCTCGGTGTAAAAATTTCGCTGTAATATTGTATTTGGTTGCATGGACTTCAATTTTTTCTTCAGTTTTTTGCACTGAAGGAAATAATGGCCCTAAAAGTGTGTTTTGGTTGTGCAGACTCCAAATGTTTCTTCAATTATCGCATTGAACTGATCATTGAGATTTGGTATATACTGATATTCTGTAAAAAGTTCTGAAAGTTAAAGGTCAAGGACGTTCAAATCGACGTTTGTGATCATTGCAGCTGTTGAAACAATGAATTGGAAAAACTGTCAATTGATATGTAAACATTGAGTAGTATACTTCGATGTGTCAATTATTATCCATCGTGGAAAAACTGTTCGTGGTGATTTCCTCATGCAAATCAGGCATTTATCACCTATTTGCTAATGTTATAGCCAACAAAGTTACCCATTCATTTCACTTCGTTAATTTCTGCCCATTGTTGATAGATTTAATGATTGCTGGCTGTACTGTTACAAGCGATTGAACATGAATGAATACGTAAATATGGTGTTATAATAAATAATGCGATTTTTCGTTTTTAAATTGGTGTTTCATGGTTAGATAAAACCTCAATTCGTGGATTACAATGGGTTTAATACCCAATTTAAATTAGGCAGCAACTTTTATGAAGACTTACCGTAATGATTTATTTAACGAGGAATATGAACTTTAAGGAGATCTAAAATTGATGGTATGGGTAGGACAATTATCACTACACGACTGGTAATGGTAGTAGATCAAGGAAAATGAAATGACTCTGATAATGGTAGTAAAATGGAATACTAATCCCGTTTGGTTGTGATGAAAACAGACCTTCAAATGAGTGCAAAATGATTCATGTCGAAAGCAGGTGTATTTGAATATCAGCAAATAGTAAGTATCTGATATATGAACTGATATGTATAATTAGGAAATGATAACACAATTTGAACTGGAGTACTTAGAGAAAACCACTTTAAATTCTATATTCTTTTCGATCTGAGAATCATTACGCTACTACTATTTTCAATACGATATTTGGTTTCGTAAACACTATTTCGGAGTTCATTTCACTTTCGACTGATCATTCGATAGATATAAGTTCATTGATGGCATTTGAATAATTAATCATTCACTATACAGGAGTGCCTGCACGAAATATTGAATAAGTTTCATATCAACGAAGTTTGCCAATAATATAAACAATCTAAGATAAACGACTCAACCTGTGCTCATATATATCTCATAATTGTTCAATGATTCACAAATGATGCAACGTCCATTTTGTTTTCCGACGTGTTGCTACATGACAAGCCAGTTATTAGCGCAGATACCATCATGAAAACGAATTGGATGCAACAAACTGTGGCTCTCAGGCTACGACGTACAATTAAAACGAATATATTTTCGTTGCGATGAAAGTTTATACATACATGAACATTTTGTAAACGCCTGAGAACATCTATGGTAATATGCGAGCGGCGATTGTTCCATCGTTCTTATCAAAAGTTGGATCTTTCTGACAAGACTGTTTGAATTCCAACAATGAACTCATACTGGGATTTCACTATTCTTTCGCAACACTTCTTCGGTTTCTAGTGTTGGCAAATTTTTAATTAATTGGTATCTGAACAAACCAGAGAAATTCCATTGAATTTTCGAGTGGAAAGTTTCTTTCTTTATTGTAGTTTTCACAATAAATGGTATTGACTGAAGAATTATAATAAAACCAATTAGACCCTTAAGTTGTAAAATCCGAGATGCACATCATAAATGTAAAAGGACCGGATTCAGGTAATTTTGTTTCTCAGAGAGGAATTGTAGAGGATTACAGCTTTCACTTCTTGTTCATTTTAGTCTTTGTATTTCATTAGAAGTGTTCACTTGTGTTACGACGTGCAATAATTTTATAACATTTATTTGTTATTACAGACATTTATAGCAAAGATTTTATACCCCAACGTACAAAATAGGCAGTATGTGGCGTCCGTGGATAAAAAGTAATAGTGATTCTTCCAGTGGTTCGTTAAAGAAGAATCACTTATCTTGTGACGCGAAAATCATTATAAAAAAAGTGTGTATAGTTCCTTACTTCAGCAAGGATATAACGCGGGTGCTGCAGCAGAAGTAACTAGTAATTTGACGAAGGTGCCTCTTACTTCAGTTAGACGAATTGTTGAAAATTTCATGTAATCAAGAAAAAAGCGTAAAGATTCCGGTGTCACAAAAAGTCTAGACGACTGGGAAAAAGATTTGATAGGGCGAAAAATCTACACTATGTACGATGAGCAGCGTGTCCCTACAATCAAAAGTCTGAAACAGCGGCTCATCAATGACGAAACTCACATCAACTGTGGCCTCACTACTCTTTGGCGAGCTCTGTCTGCAATGGGCTTTAAATATCGCAAAATTGACAAGAGACAAGTAATAATGGAATCCACACGTTTAATAAACTGGCGTTCTGAATATATAACGTCAATAAGAAAATACCGGTCTGAAAATCGGCCAATACTCTACCTCGACGAGACGTGGTTTGACACGCATGACACCCCTTCCAAATGATGGTCTGATTCCTCTGATAAGTGTAAAACAAAAGCACCATCAAATAAAGGGAAGAGAATTACAATATTACACGCACGATCAGAAAATGGTTGGATCCCAAACGCTTTGCCAAAAATATTAAGGACTCTTGTGTTGATCATCACGAAGTTACGACAGCAGAGCTTTTTGAAGATTGGTTCAAAAATTGTCTGTTACCCAACATTCCGCCAAACAGCGTTATAGTAATGGACAACACAAGCTATCATAGTCGACAATTGCGAAAAATTCCTGGCTCAAAGAATACGAAATTGGAGATTCAAAACTTCATGGCTGCAAATGACATATATTTTGAGGATAATTATACAAAAAAAGAACTTTTACAAGTGCTGCAGTCATTTTCAAAAAAAAAAAAACGAACTGATGTTCGTGATACAATTGCAGAAGAATTGGGACATACAGTGTTACGACTACCTCCCTACTACTGCGTGTTCAATCCCATAGAGCTTATGTGGCACCAACTTAAATCGAGCGTGCGCGGAAAAAATATTTCTTTGACTTTAAGTGGTAGTGTGGTAGAATTAATTAGGAACTGTATGAATGACATTCCTACCGAGAGTTGGAAAAGTTCTGTTAGTCATGTTATAAATATAGAATAGAATTGTAACATTAAAATAAATTTCTTGTATATCTCCTACATTATGAAAAATTCAAATTTCTTAAGTTCGACCCTGTAGCACATTTGCATCTTTTACCAAATGATTTTCTACACAATTGGATTAAATCGGGTAGTTTATTGCAGTTAATAAGCCAATACCATTCACTGTGAAAAATACTATACTTCCGGAATGGGACCTGTCCGAGAAATTACTTCTTCAGATTCTAAGACCTAAGATATTCTGTTGGCTGTATTAATTTTCAAAACACGCCACCGCCCTCTGTTATTCGTTGATTTCATAATGAAACATATTCACCAGAAAAATACGACAGTTTGGGGTTTACAAAATTCACAAAGTTCTCTTCCATACCATGCAGTCAACAAATTACTAATCTCCTCGGTATCGTCTTCGCGTTCCACAACAAAAGCTGCTTTCCCAAGAGTCATTATCGAATAAAAAATACCGCGGAGAACCCCTAGAATAAGCTGGTGTAATGAACTCGTAAGTGGAGATATGGTATGATGATTTCATGGGAAAGACTTTTGTGTAACAATAAGTCGGTACGTGATCGTCAAGATTGTTGTAGAACTCGCCCAGGAGGATACACACAATTGTTCCTATCTTTGAATCAGCAATTCGCTTTGTGGTATGTCGCAAAAAATGTTTTCGCATTGTCTATGCGAACTGGACATGTGGTTAGGACGGATGTGAGGATTTTTGCCGGGTGGTTATAAGATGTGGATGGATTACAACTTTTCACGTAGTATAAAAAAAACTAGCCTGTTTGAACATTCCTAGCCATGTTTTGATATCATCTGTTAGAACTGTTTGAGAGTCTTTGAAGCTGCTGAAAACAGTAGAGACATACACAAACTACATAATCTGTATGAAACATTATATCTTGTGTCACTCGATTATTTGAATAGATAAAACGAAACGGCAATAGGTATAATGTTAGAACAACATTCAAGATACCAAATATCTCATGTTCGATATTGACAATTACTGAAGCGAATACCACAACAGGACAAAAAAGTGTGTTTACCGATTTCTTGGGGGGAGGGGAGGGAGTTAGCGGCTCACTCATCGACTACCCGAGACCATAGGAGAGGAAGAATTTCCAAGAACGAGGCCTTCAAACCCGGAGGGTCCCGTTTCTGTTTGTGCGGTCAAAAAAATATATCGGAGAAACATCAAGACCTCTGGAAATGCCGAAGAGAAAACACAAGATTTAGATCAAGAATGTACAGATGGGTGGTTCTTAATTATCAGAACATATTTCCACTACCGATAAAGATCAGGAGGCAAGTAAGAGCATTGACAGGAAACGAAAATTAAAGGAATCTGCTTTTATCATGCAGTCTGAAGAAAGTTGCATCTCTATGAGTTCACTTGATATAAATCGCACCTGACTAGTGCTCTTGAGAGACAAAATATTATTACGATTGTTATGTAATACCACAAATCACATCTACTACTACTATTATTTCGAATATCAGATTTTTGACAGATTGTCAGCAAAGAACATATAAAAAAAATTTGTAAATAAGTTTTGAGAACGGAAGCGAATTTGATTTTCGAAACGTTGAAAAAATATGTCTATGATAATTAGTGTTTATATTTCTTGATAGGCAAAACTGAGTTATATGAAAAGTTGTTGACTAATTGGACATGTTCCATTAAAAAAAAAAAAGGTTTTTGAATTGACACAAACCATTTTTGTGGTCTGCTTTTCTACACTTATGTACAGCTTATCCAATCCAAAAAAAACACCTTCTAGGAATAAATTTCAACATAGTGAACACTTATAATAGGTGTTTTTCATTCTTAGTATACTCCACAGAGATCGCTGGGCATATACGTTATTATTTCTGTGCTGTGATGGATTGGACAAGCTGTAGCTTCCAATATTAATTCTTGATTTTTTTAGATTGGTGATTAACAATCGAAAAAACTACAAAGAACAATTCATTTGAAAATTAATCGAATATGAGAGTTCTGATATGCATATATATTGCACAAGAGTTGATGGGATCATCGAGTTCGAGATGAATAATTACGAGAGAAATCATTAGATCTGAAAGTATGAAAGTTTGATTTAACATATTATATCAATAGTTCTAGAATGTAAATACAAGGTGTAGGTGAATTTCGGAGTTATCTAAAGGACTTTCTGAAATTTGAGAAGAAAAATGGCACCGGGTTTCATCTACAAATGATATTCTGATGGAGAAACAATAACAACACAAATTCACATGAAAACTAATTTGATATAAAACCGATGAAATAATAGTTACGTGACAAGTGGGATATAGACATTATTAACGCACGCATGAGAGGATTGCACGACGAAGCCGTAGCCTGAGTCGTGTAATCACATGAGTGCGTTAATAATGTAGTATCCCACTTGTTGCGTAACAAATTTCATCTACAACTGTCAACATTTTCATAACTATCTTTAAATCTCATTGATATTCCACTTAGACGTACCTACTCATGACAGTTTTCTGATAATTGATAACACAAGTTGCGTGTGATCATTTTTGTAACCGTAGCAACGGTAGGTATAAACAAAGCCGTTTATTGATGTCAAATTAAATTGTCAAATCGATATCCAGAACCATCATTGAGTTTCTTCAGTGAAAATGTCTTCAAGTGAAGATGATCTACCATCCAATATTGAAAATGCGGCGAGAAGTGTTAACTGCACTTTACATATATGTATAATAAATAAGTTTTCGGCTATAATTGCACGAGTGCATAAAAATTACCGATTATTTTATAAGAAAGCGTGATATTTAAAAATTGCAAGTTTATTTTCATATTTTGGCGAAAGTGCCCGAGTCCGAATGACGAGGGCTCTTTTACAAAATATGAAAATAACCGAATGCAATTTGTATAAGATATCACGCTTGAATGCAAAATTATCTGGTCATTTTTATGCACGAATGTAATTCATTGGAATATTTCACGAATGAAGAAATTCTCAAGGAAATGTTATTTTTTGTTCATTTATACTTTCCTCTATATATTGTATGGAGTACTAAACGCGAAATGTTTTTCTATTTTTGAAGTCTATCTGACATTTATTCGTGTTGTTTACTGGCATATAGCGATACGGTTTCAAATGTGTTGTTATGGTGACTTGATACAATCCAGTTACCGCTGTAAGTTTTCGATAAATGCATTGCTCTTATGGGACATTTTATATATGAAGGAAATATTCGCGTAAATTATGAGTGATAATTACCATTTTGCTCCATGTTTATTGTTATCATTTATGAATCAAGTAAGTTTTCATGTAATTCTTGAGATAAAAATAACGTTTTGTTGAATTCTCATCGTTTCCTATTTGAATTTTCTTTGTATTCTTTCAATATACGATTTATTTTGGTTGAAATTTATTTCTATCTCATCACCGCACTAGTGCGGTAATAGATTATAAAAAACGAGTGCGGTAATAAACGTTATTATGATTCAGAAAAGTGTCAAATCATAATCATACTTAACAGTTGTAGATACATATGTTCAACCACTGAAATTTGCATTTTCACAAGTGAAGACGAGACAAATCTGCAGTGCCTTCAAACTCTGAATCAATAATTCCATACGATGAGACGATTTCTCAAACCAGGAAGAAACGCCAGCAATCAACCGTATCACTCTTCCCATACAAATTGCTCAATAAGGAGAGTAAATAACGCAGATAAAGCATAACCTGCCTTATTTGACTTTCATATTTTCGACAAATGAGTATAATAAAATGTGAAATCACATCCAATTTGCATGATTCGTATGCAACGTGGTCGCTTTTGTGATTCCATTTTATATTCCATTTACAGTTAACGTATCTATTTTCATCTGCTACATCCTCGCTCCGAAGAATTTTTTACGGGGTCCCAGATTGAGACGATGTTTTATAGTCCTCAATAAAAATATATAATTATCACGTGGCTTGTTTATTGCCGGATTGGGAAGTGATAATTATCGCCTGAAGGGACAGGTGTGTTCCAAGTTAATTATTTCAGAGTTGACCTGTTGAAAATATGTCATAGACTCACGTGCTTTATCGGTCAGAAGAAATGTACGAAATGTTCCTGACTCATGACTCACAATAATTCATTTGTTCGTGAATAATATTCGTTTTAAGATGATATCAGAATAGGATTAACTCATAGATCGAAGGTTTACTCAGTAGTAATAATATATTACGTAACGAGGAAGATAAGTAGCCTATTACGAGTGCACGTAACTTAGCCTTATCCTCGAGTTGTCTACAGTACTTTTTCTACTCCCACCATGCTTTGCGATAATTTCTGCTGGTGTAGCACAAATTTCTCTCTTATCGCTCATCTTCAGTGATCAACGAGATGCTGGATGACAGCGAGTAGGTAAAACAATTTCTTGCTTCTTGGATATAACTAGATACAGCACCAACTGTTCAACAATAGATTTCCTAAAAATATAATTTTCAATTCAATTTTATAAGGAATTCAAAACAAAAATTCGCTGAATTCGATTTTCGGGCCATTGAATGTAGCCGTGAGAACAAATTTATCGGGTCAAATGTGACGTATCCCATCGTTAGCAAAATGTGTATTCCATCACCTGTCAGCTGTCAAACATGTAATAGACGGTTTGGAATAGTGGGAGTACAAAAAGGTACACAATAATATCATGGATTCAAATTCTCATATTATATTTGAATCATTTATTTGTTCAATCGATTTCAAGTAGTCTAGTTATATGTAGTGAATCTTCTGCAGTTGCAGTCAGTTGTGTTGGGCCATATCACAAACAAAACTCTTTGTTATTCGTCGTCAAGCTTTCGGCAATCTTTATTGCCTTCCTCAGGAATATATATATATATATATATATATATATATATATATATATATATATATATATACATATATATATATGAGTAAATCCGTAAGGGTCTGCAGCGGTCTAAAAGAAGACTCTTGAGTTTTCACAAGCTTTCAGAATGCTTTATTCCATCATCGGGGAGACTACAAGATGAAAATTTAATACAGATTGTAAAATTCAAATAATATATCAGTGCTTACATCTTTTCAGAGGATGTTTACATATGGGTTCATTGGTTGAAAAACAACATATTTGTTCAGTTTTCATTATGAATAAAACAGAAGTGAAATTTTAGTTTTATAACCATAACCATAAGAGTCACGTAATTTTTTTTCTTTTCAAAACAAATGAAATTATAATCTGACATGTGGAGTTGAGAGTTCAGAAAGACACTAGTTTATGACATTTGACATTATTTCATGTGGTGAAGTTTCAATTCACGAATCGAACGGATTCCCAAGATATAATAAAAGATGCCCCAACCCTACATTCCCAATTCGAAACGTGGATTAGAGAATTTGGTTGGTTTCATTATCAAATAAGTAAATAGAGCTGTTATTGCCTGATATTTGACATTTCATGCATGCGAGACCTGATTTATTCTATAATATTACATACAACTGTAGCACAATTGTTCTAAAAAAATGTGGCCTTACCTTTTAACGTGCGATTACCCAGCAGTTATGTCCGTTTCTTCGATATTTGATAAATTTGAAAGGTATCGGGAAAAATATTACTTTTCATTCATCGAATCTCTTACTGTAATCGAACGTATTGCACTAATGAAGCTTACATTATCAGCAAATAATCGAAATGTTTGCTGTTTTTTCTAAAAAAATATTTGCCTATTTCTCATTTGAAATTGGCAGCCGCCCTTGCCCAATTCTTGAAAAAAGACTTACACAAGTTACAATAATTGCAATAAATGGAAATGAGCCTTCATAATGGAATTGTCAGCAGTAACAGGTAGGCACAATTTTTAACACGATGCATAATGCAAATTGCAATACGTATGTTTATTATTCCAATTGAGTAATTATACCAGCGGTAATAACAGTCATTAACGAACTTCATCACCATATTTCATTCAGAAATGAAATCTCTCATTCACGACTGAGCTCCAGCGAAAAAACGTAAATGAATTATAAGACGTTCGGTTAATGAACGTTAGCAATTATTGCTTCCTCGTTCGAAACGACGAATCCAGCCGGTTGCAAAAAACAACGCCATGTCGAAAACGGTATCACATCATTGACCTTGTAGAAGTAATTAATAATATAACTGGAATTTCGCCTCAGGTTGCTCTACATCGCAATTATTCATTGTCACAGGTTGCCGTGTGTAAGTAGAATTACAAGAGCACACCAAAATTCGAATGTTTACTTCCCAGACGTTTCGTCGAAGAAAGTCGTTTTCCAGCGAGCGGTTCACTTCTGAACATAAAATACAGTTTCGAAGACCAAAACGTCTTACGAAAAACCTGATTAACATTTTTTTCATCTGAATGGTAGTTTATTCGTTATCAACAACAACATTGTGAAATTGAAACAATGTCAAGTAGCATGACAAGGGTGGATGTCTTTAGGTGAACGGCCTTCGAGATATAAATATAAAATGAACGAAATATAACAGTTCAATAAAATCATATCTCCAATGCTTCCAAATATTTTTCGAAGTTACATATCATGTGCTCTCTCTGTATAAGTTTTATATGAAAACGTCAAAGTTCTCTGTCATTTCATCGTAGAATATTCTTTCTTTCAAATGTCAAGTTATTTTTTCAAATCCAAATAATATATAAATATATATATATAGGGAAGGTCGCTTCTCGATTTCGATGGCCTCGCGAATTATACGAGCTTGTAGTGTTTTTGCTGTGGCGATGGTCTTAGTGTTCGCAAAGTCTATGTTGTGTCCTGTCTCTTGATGATGTTTGGACAGAGCTGAAGATGGGTCTGATTTTCGGACAGCAAGTTGATGTTCGTATACTCTACTTGTCACGCGTCTGTTGGTCTGGCCTATATATGTTCTATGGCAATCAGAACATGGTATTTCATATATACCCTGTGATTCGTTGACAATTTTGTCCTTGGGGGAGCGGAGGAATGTGGAGATTTCATTGCTGGCTGTAAATATCGTTTTTATGTCCTGTTTTTTGAGGATTCGGCTGATTTTGTTAGTAACACCTTTAATGTAGGGAAGAAAAGCTTTGTGGGGAACGTTGTTGTCTGTTGGGTCTCTGGGAATGGAATGAGAAGTTTGATGGCGGCGGATGGATCTGTCAATTTGATGGTCTGTGAATCCATTTTGAAGAAGGGCTGATTTGAGTTGGGCTAGTTCCTGTGGTTTGTTGTGGAGGCCTCTCCACACATTTACCTCTTAAAAATGGCTCCAAAATCGGAGCCGAAACGTCGAGAACAAAACTCCAGACGCGGTTCAACCCGAACTCAACAACAACATATATATATATATATAATATATATATAATATATATATATATATATATATATATATATGTATATGTAGAAATTGATGTTTTCACGGATCTTCGATATGCAAGATGAATTTTCCGTGGAGAACAGACAATTGAAGTCTTTGCTTGCTCTTGCTTGGTTGCTTCGTAAGGGGAGTGATTGACCAGGACGGTATGGACAGATATTCGTCTCACAGTTCTTGAGAATGAATTCAAAATGGAATTCGAAACGTCGAACAGATCAAAAGATACCTAACGGATAAAAACCCAGAAAAAATTCATCTTGCATATCGAAGATCCGTGAAAACATCAATTTCTACATAATACCTGGATGGGCAGGATGCAGCCTTAATATCGGACCAAGTCGGATAATGACTGAGGAGAGTCATTATAAATACCAGTTTCCGTGGAGAACAGACAATTGAAGTCTTTGCTTGCTCTTGCTTGGTTGCTTCGTAAGGGGAGTGATTGACCAGGACGGTATGGACAGATATTCGTCTCACAGTTCTTGAGAATGAATTCAAAATGGAATTCGAAACGTCGAACAGATCAAAAGATACCTAACGGATAAAAACCCAGAAAAAATTCATCTTGCACATCGAAGATCCGTGAAAACATCAATTTCTACATAATACCTGGATGGGCAGGATGCAGCCTTAATATCGGACCAAGTCGGATAATGACTGAGGAGAGTCATTATAAATACCAGTTTCCGTGGAGAACAGACAATTGAAGTCTTTGCTTGCTCTTGCTTGGTTGCTTCGTAAGGGGAGTGATTGACCAGGACGGTATGGACAGATATTCGTCTCACAGTTCTTGAGAATGAATTCAAAATGGAATTCGAAACGTCGAACAGATCAGAAGATACCTAACGGATAAAAACCCAGAAAAAATTCATCTTGCATATCGAAGATCCGTGAAAACATCAATTTCTACATAATACTTGGATGGGCAGGATGCAGCCTTAATATCGGACCAAGTCGGATAATGACTGAGGAGAGTCATTATAAATACCAGTTTCCGTGGAGAACAGACAATTGAAGTCTTTGCTTGCTCTTGCTTGGTTGCTTCGTAAGGGGAGTGATTGACCAGGACGGTATGGACAGATATTCGTCTCACAGTTCTTGAGAATGAATTCAAAATGGAATTCGAAACGTCGAACAGATCAAAAGATACCTAACGGATAAAAACCCAGAAAAAATTCATCTTGCATATCGAAGATCCGTGAAAACATCAATTTCTACATAATACCTGGATGGGCAGGATGCAGCCTTAATATCGGACCAAGTCGGATAATGACTGAGGAGAGTCATTATAAATACCAGTTTCCGTGGAGAACAGACAATTGAAGTCTTTGCTTGCTCTTGCTTGGTTGCTTCGTAAGGGGAGTGATTGACCAGGACGGTATGGACAGATATTCGTCTCACAGTTCTTGAGAATGAATTCAAAATGGAATTCGAAACGTCGAACAGATCAAAAGATACCTAACGGATAAAAACCCAGAAAAAATTCATCTTGCATATCGAAGATCCGTGAAAACATCAATTTCTACATAATACCTGGATGGGCAGGATGCAGCCTTAATATCGGACCAAGTCGGATAATGACTGAGGAGAGTCATTATAAATACCAGTTTCCGTGGAGAACAGACAATTGAAGTCTTTGCTTGCTCTTGCTTGGTTGCTTCGTAAGGGGAGTGATTGACCAGGACGGTATGGACAGATATTCGTCTCACAGTTCTTGAGAATGAATTCAAAATGGAATTCGAAACGTCGAACAGATCAAAAGATACCTAACGGATAAAAACCCAGAAAAAATTCATCTTGCATATCGAAGATCCGTGAAAACATCAATTTCTACATAATACCTGGATGGGCAGGATGCAGCCTTAATATCGGACCAAGTCGGATAATGACTGAGGAGAGTCATTATAAATACCAGTTTCCGTGGAGAACAGACAATTGAAGTCTTTGCTTGCTCTTGCTTGGTTGCTTCGTAAGGGGAGTGATTGACCAGGACGGTATGGACAGATATTCGTCTCACAGTTCTTGAGAATGAATTCAAAATGGAATTCGAAACGTCGAACAAATCAAAAGATACCTAACGGATAAAAACCCAGAAAAAATTCATCTTGCATATCGAAGATCCGTGAAAACATCAATTTCTACATAATACCTGGATGGGCAGGATGCAGCCTTAATATCGGACCAAGTCAGATAATGACTGAGGAGAGTCATTATAAATACCAGTTTCCGTGGAGAACAGACAATTGAAGTCTTTGCTTGCTCTTGCTTGGTTGCTTCGTAAGGGGAGTGATTGACCAGGACGGTATGGACAGATATTCGTCTCACAGTTCTTGAGAATGAATTCAAAATGGAATTCGAAACGTCGAACAGATCAAAAGATACCTAACGGATGAAAAACCCAGAAAAAATTCATCTTGCATATCGAAGATCCGTGAAAACATCAGTTTCTACATAATACCTGGATGGGCAGGATGCAGCCTTAATATCGGACCAAGTCGGATAATGACTGAGGAGAGTCATTATAAATACCAGTTTCCGTGGAGAACAGACAATTGAAGTCTTTGCTTGCTCTTGCTTGGTTGCTTCGTAAGGGGAGTGATTGACCAGGACGGTATGGACAGATATTCGTCTCACAGTTCTTGAGAATGAATTCAAAATGGAATTCGAAACGTCGAACAGATCAAAAGATACCTAACGGATAAAAACCCAGAAAAAATTCATCTTGCATATCGAAGATCCGTGAAAACATCAATTTCTACATAATACCTGGATGGGCAGGATGCAGCCTTAATATCGGACCAAGTCGGATAATGACTGAGGAGAGTCATTATAAATACCAGTTTCCGTGGAGAACAGACAATTGAAGTCTTTGCTTGCTCTTGCTTGGTTGCTTCGTAAGGGGAGTGATTGACCAGGACGGTATGGACAGATATTCGTCTCACAGTTCTTGAGAATGAATTCAAAATGGAATTCGAAACGTCGAACAAATCAAAAGATACCTAACGGATAAAAACCCAGAAAAAATTCATCTTGCATATCGAAGATCCGTGAAAACATCAATTTCTACATAATACCTGGATGGGCAGGATGCAGCCTTAATATCGGACCAAGTCGGATAATGACTGAGGAGAGTCATTATAAATACCAGTTTCCGTGGAGAACAGACAATTGAAGTATTTGCTTGCTCTTGCTTGGTTGCTTCGTAAGGGGAGTGATTGACCAGGACGGTATGGACAGATATTCGTCTCACAGTTCTTGAGAATGAATTCAAAATGGAATTCGAAACTTGTCGATATAGATCAAAAGATACCTAACGGATAAAAACCCAGAAAAAATTCATCTTGCATATCGAAGATCCGTGAAAACATTAATTTCTACATAATACCTGGATGGGCAGGATGCAGCCTTAATATCGGACCAAGTCGGATAATGACTGAGGAGAGTCATTATAAATACCAGTTTCCGTGGAGAACAGACAATTGAAGTCTTTGCTCGCTCTTGCTTGGTTGCTTCGTAAGGGGAGTGATTGACCAGGACGGTATGGACAGATATTCGTCTCACAGTTCTTGAGAATGAATTCAAAATGGAATTCGAAACGTCGAACAAATCAAAAGATACCTAACGGATAAAAACCCAGAAAAAATTCATCTTGCATATCGAAGATCCGTGAAAACGTCTATTTCTACATAATACCTGGATGGGCAGGATGCAGCCTTAATATCGGACCAAGTCGGATAATGACTGAGGAGAGTCATTATAAATACCAGTTTCCGTGGAGAACAGACAATTGAAGTCTTTGCTTGCTCTTGCTTGGTTGCTTCGTAAGGGGAGTGATTGACCAGGACGGTATGGTACAGATATTCGTCTCACAGTTCTTGAGAATGAATTCAAAATGGAATTCGAAACGTCGAACAGATCAAAAGATACCTAACGGATGAAAACCCAGAAAAAATTCATCTTGCATATCGAAGATCCGTGAAAACATCAGTTTCTACATAATACCTGGATGGGCAGGATGCAGCCTTAATATCGGACCAAGTCGGATAATGACTGAGGAGAGTCATTATAAATACCAGTTTCCGTGGAGAACAGACAATTGAAGTCTTTGCTTGCTCTTGCTTGGTTGCTTCGTAAGGGGAGTGATTGACCAGGACGGTATGGACAGAGTATTCGTCTCACAGTTCTTGAGAATGAATTCAAAATGGAATTTGAAACGTCGAACAGATCAAAAGATACCTAACGGATAAAAACCCAGAAAAAATTCATCTTGCATATCGAAGATCCGTGAAAACATCAATTTCTACATAATACCTGGATGGGCAGGATGCATGCCTTAATATCGGACCAAGTCGGATAATGACTGAGGAGAGTCATTATAAATACCAGTTTCCGTGGAGAACAGACAATTGAAGTCTTTGCTTGCTCTTGCTTGGTTGCTTCGTAAGGGGAGTGCTTGACCAGGACGGTATGGACAGATATTCGTCTCACAGTTCTTGAGAATTAATTCAAAATGGAATTCGAAACGTCGAACAGATCAAAAGATACCTAACGGATAAAAACCCAGAAAAAATTCATCTTGCATATATATATAGATATATATATATATATATATATATATATATATATATATATATATATATATATATATATTATATATATATATATATATATATATATATATATATATGGCAAAACTCAAGAATATTTCTTCTGGAAGAAAACCGATCCTAAAGGAGTGCTAGTAAAAAAAATTTTCAGTCAGTGCCAAGAAATACTCTTTACTGTTTCCAAATCTGAATTGAAATATTCGATCTTGCTGATTGAATCCTGGGGAGTCTTAATGATATCTTATACACGAAATACTCAGTGTGAAATGTTAGTCTTGAAGTAAATAAATCAGTATTTCTATTGTATTGATGTAAACAATGGGTAACCATCTCAAACATTCACTTTCTTTGAAAGCATGTTACTTTTCCAATTTACTCTCCAGAACAGCCGAAAATGTTGCCCAATAAACGTGAGAAACAATTGCAAGTGCTTTCCGGAACTTTGTACCCAATCGTACTCATTTCGACTAATCGATGCACATTCGCAACATTTCTATAATTGCATAATAAAGCGCATTTTTAATGATCCTAATCAAAGGTGAATAACCTTCGCAGCTACAAATAGAGTGAATGTTTACAAGTAGAAATTTATTGAAATATTTCCCCAAATAGTTTCAACACCCATCGGCTTATATAATCCAATTCATTTGCCGAACTTTTTACCAAAATAATGACTTTTAACGATCGTTCAGAATCGAGGAACCGCAACCACCAAAAAATCTGCATGACTCACAGTTCCATGAAAAGTGAACGTCGATCTTTCAATTACGTTCCTTGTTTGGTAGAAACTGCCTACTTGACTTCTGGTGTACACACAAACACACGGAATACGTCCAAGGCATCGCCGAAACATTTGAATATCATCGGAATACCGTTAGGAAACGAAAGGTCAACGGATCTTGTGTGTGTAGCTCGAGGAATATTAGTAATTGCCACGAAACGAATATTACGGTGTAAATTGTTATGCTCGAAGAGGTCTGTTTCGCTAGCCCATGGCGTAAATGAAAATTTGCATGATGAAGCAGTTTCTTAACATTCAGCGTCTTCAGGTGTTCATAGAAACAAATTTCACTATCATTTATTATTTATTGAAACATCCAGGATTTAGTAGTTATTGAACATTAATTATATGTGTTCAATTATTTTCAGGGATTGATTTTTGGTTTTTTTCTCTCCAAATTTTAATGAAACAGAGAATACAAAACTTTTATAAAATGAGTAATGTCAAATATTCAGTAAACATTTACTGTTGATATGTAAAATGTGATTTATTCAGAGAAGATTAAATTTTTTGATAATGCTTGTTGTATATAGCAAGGAAGTTCTTTCATTCATATTTTTAGAATGTTTTGAGGAGGTATAAATATCCTGGAATCCATCAGTTTTTTAGCGCAAATTGTTATACAAGCCCCGATCCGTAGCTGCAATATAATAAAAAAGGAAAATCAACTGACTATTTTGTCAGTAACATATCGATTCGTTTATAAATTTAGAGACTGAATCAAAAAATATGTAAAAAAATCATATGCTTCCTCTTGGTGAATGCCTCTTCAGAAAAGAATCGAAATCAACATTTGGTACGGCTATATATGTTATAGTCATGCCAGAAATAATTTCTCACTGTTATCACGATAACCCAAGTCAGTCATGAATTGTTACATGTCAGATTAATATGACACGTTTAAGATGTCTAGGAAACCCTGGTGTATCTAGTGGTTCGATATTGTTTAGAATTTCTTGGCGAAAAACAATCGACGATTACGAAAGCTTTCTAATTCTTGTATAAAATCTGTCAAATGTCGGTTTTGTCAGATTGACGTACCGAACTAACAACTGAAATTATTTTTTCGCGTTCAACAGTGTTTAAAAGTCTATATAAGTAGAATGAGTTCTAAAGTTATTACAAGTACTTTTTCACGATGTGTAGAGGATTTTGTATTTTGTGAGGACAGTCAAAATCTGGCGATTCGGATATTCGTCTTCATTCAGTACGTGAGGTAAGTACAAAATGAATCGCCCCAAAAAAAATAACATGAATGTAGCGTCGTAGCTAATTTTATTCGTTTCAGCTTGAGCGAAAGTCTTATATCGGGGAGGAATCATCTATAGCTCTTATCAATGAGAGATTGAAAACAAAGTGTTGTTTAAATAAAAGAAATATCGATGTGATACGTATTTTGAACCATTGCATAATTGATGTGTGTATCCCCAATTCCAAGACAGTCTATCACTTTCGATACACTAGCATGTTTTTTTAACAAAAGGCAACTTTGTCTTACGTTCTCAGGTGAATGGGCAAAGTATATTTTCTCGGAATCAAAGTCTAGTCTTACAAACTGATATAAAAACACTAAAAACTTGAAGAGGTAGCAGGTGACAGTTACAGGATTGACAGGTTGTTAACAGTAGGTTTCCACGTTACATGCACATTTTTTGAAACGCATTTGATTGACAAAAATATATTACAGTTTCCTGTATGATTTTCACTTACCCATTTACCATTTGATTGGCTGTCAGGGCTGTCAAAATCTCAGTAGGCAAATAATAAACAGTAGTAGAATATTCGGTTGCACATTTCTCTCTAGTGAAAATTAAGCTTCATATGGTACATGACTGATCGTCATCTACAATAGCGATCTGAAGTTTTTATGATCTAAAAATCAAGCAATCGGTTTTCGCCAAGTTTATCTCAAAATTATTCAGGTATAAGTAGATACACAAGGGTTTCCTAGGCATCTTAGACACGTTCTCCATTTTGACAACGCTACGCCGACGATTCGCGTGCAATATCCAAGTAGCCCATTGTTGACGTTAACAACAGAACCTAAGCACTGCATAATTATTGCTGTCAACTTACCCAACGAAAACAGTTTTATTGTTGACTGTTATAATACAAACAGTTCGGATTTATTAAATACTGAAAACAATCGAATACAAAGATTTGAAGTTGGAAAATATACCTCCAGAAGTTGTTCAGAAAGCAATAGATGTTTGCAATAATTTGCTACCAAGCACATCAAGAGAAAAATATGAAATCGCTTACAGAAATTTTATGAACTGAAAAATGAAAGGCAAGGTAAATTCTTGTTCCGAAAATACCTTGTTAGTTCATTTTGAAGAGTTATCAAGAAGATTGAAATCATCAACATTATGGTCTCAGTACTCGATGCTGAGGAGTATCTAAATTATTGAAAACTGTGTTGATATATCAAAATACGTAAAACTACGTGCATTTTTGAAATGCATATCTGAAAAATATGCTCCTAAAGAGTCAAAAACATTACCTTCTGAAGAAATTCAACAGCTTTTAAAAGATGCATTTGATAAAAAGTATTTGCTGATAAAAGTATGAATCGAGAATTTTCAAATTGTTATCGAAAAATGAATGTTTGGTTTCAGGCTGCTTTAGGTATTGGCCATACAGAGGCATGCCGTTATGATAAAGTTCGAAAATTAAAAATTAATGACATGGAAGATCTCAATTCGGCCGTTTCAATAAAATTACCCAGTACTAAAACCAAGGTACCTAGAAATTTCACAGTCACAGGAGATTTCTATCAAAGTTACCAAAAAAAATGTGAAGCTTCGACCATGCAGAAATGAAGCACTTTTTTTTTAATACAAAAAGGAAAAGTACTAAACAGTATGTGGGGATGAATAAATTTGGCACCATGGCGAAAGAAATAGCGAAATTTTTGGAATTACCGAGCCCTGAATTATATACTGGCAACTGTTTCCGAAAGTCGTCTGCGACTATATCAGTTAATGCAGGGGCAGATCTTTCATCTTTAAAACGCCATGGGGGTTGGAAATCCAGCAATGTTGCTAAATCTTATATCGACAACTCCATCGCTAACAACCTACCAGGAATTACTTTACAAAATTGTTCAAATATAGCTGTTAATTACTATTTCAAATTAAATATGAAAATGAGTTTATGACATACAAGTATAACCACATATGTATTTCAATTTTCAATACTTGAAAACAACGCAACCATAGAAAAAGTACAGTGTACAATGCGTGAGAAAATGCCATATTTCTCACTTGTTGTCTCGATGAAAATTTCAAAATGGATTGAAAAAGAAGGCAGACTAGCTTCCGAAACGTCGCCAAGGGAATGTATGAATTTTTAATATATTTTTAATTCAGTGCCCGTCATGCCATATAGGCAGGGAGGTAGCTGTTTTGGATGGACTCTTCCTTCTTTATTATGAATAAATCCAACGTCTATGAATTATTGACACATATCAACAAAGAGTTTTGTTGAACATTTAATGTTACTTTTTGTACTTTCAGAAGTTCAGTATTCTTTCTGCAGAAAAAGCCTCAAAACTTCCTTCTCTACACGAAAATAATCATGTTTCCTTATAATTACCCGTTAGTAAAATGATTGCAACTTAGCCTTCTTACAAAAAAAGCCAATTGGGCGTTCCTTCATATTTATAGTAAGGCAATATGATATATCTTTCATTCTCTTTCATACTTTCATTCGAAGATCGCATTGAAACCACATATTATGATCAAGACAAGAATACGGCTGTGCTAGATGAACTCATAGAGATAATGAACCACACACACAGAAGACTTGGTTAACAAAATGAGCATCGAGCGCGATTCTAATCAATTTGGTGTTAAGGTAATTGATCTCTGTTTGAAGTTTCTACACTTCTTTACCGAAGGTACCACTCTTACGGGTTTTTGTGTGTTGTTTGTGTTTTTTGTTTGTGTTGTTGGGTTGGGCGTGGGTTTTGGGCGTGGTTGTGGGTGGGGGGTGGTTGTGTTTTTGGTGTTTGTTTGTTTTTTTGTGCTGCGGTGCTCTTGGGCTGGGGTGCGTGTCCTTGGTCCGTCCGTCTCCGGTTGCCCAAATATGCAATAGCCTTCTCATTCTGTCACTGCTCGTTCTTCTTTGAATAATTCAAAATAGTAGTCAAAAATATATTTAAGAAAGCGTTTTAGTGGTTTGGAAGACACAGATTTTAACTGATATTTGTATATTTTACGCAAGCACGCATATCTCATATTTTTCATCTTTTGTTAAACTACTTGCTTTGTTTTATACTTTTTTTTTAGATTTTTTTATGTATGACTTGTTACATGTAAGCTGTTTGTAACATAAGTTAAAAAACGGTTCTGACCACGATTTGTGCAAAATGTTTTGTAATTAATTCATCTCATAACCATTTTTATAACTGTACTATTTTGACTTGTTCTATATTATGCTAGACATAATCTAAAGAACCAATAAACTATTATTATTATTATTATTATTACCAAATATTCAGAGTTATTATCCTCAACTTGAATAACTCTACGAAAATTATATCTTCCAATAATAAATTTGGTTTCATGACATTAGGAACATAATTCTTCGTTAATTTTATCATTCTGTACACAATGAAGAATGAATAGATTTCCCCCGCGATTTCTTTACCGAATTTATAAATACTTTTGATCAAATAGCGATACTGTTCCAATATCCAGTCAATATGATCAACGAGTTAAGTCTGTGACTGCGTTTTACGTTACACCAACCTTTCAAAAGGCCTTATTTCCTTCACAGTTGGAGAAGAGAAACTAATCGGACTGAATATAAAAAAAGTTCATCGAACTACCATTAATATTTCAAGATATTCGCTTTCATCGGGTGAGATTCGGAATTCAAAAGGTCAAGATGCAAATATAATTCATTATAAAGGGGAGATTTCACATCCGCATGAGTTTTGGTAGGGTTCATCTCATGTATCAGTTTCTCCGATATAGTAAATAATTTTAGTTACATAAGTATGCTCATCTGAAGGTTACTCAAGCTGAATGTGAGTGAAACATTCGATCTCTAAACCGTTGGTTCAAATCTATAAACTATAAGGTCATCAGATATTGTAGAACTGGCCCCCAATCTGCTCTTACTTACAAAATAGTTGAGGCTTATATCACTACTTTTATTCGGGTTTGAAGGCCGTCGTCAAACCCGAATAAAAGTAGTGATACTGCTCTTACTTACTTTCAAATTCACTTTTTCAGCGCATCTGTTTAAAAATTTCTCAACTTAACGAACCTCAACAGGAAATGAATGTATTAAAATGCCTATTGAATCAAGAGAAGCGTTGAAAATCGATCAGTCTGAGTCAACCCCTCCATTAGGGCTCCAGACGTGAAGATTTTTCTAATGATTCTAAAAATAACAATGAAGTATCGGTCTCTCGTTCTAAATTTAATACCCTTCTACCGGAAGGCACTGAGAGATTCGGGTATTTTATATTACATTTTAGATAACGAATCGAAATGCTCCAGAAATCCTGTGCAGAATTAACTTTAATATGGAACGAGATGAAAACGGCCAGGAGTCGAACTATATCTGAAGACATATATTACAATAATCGTAGCTATTATTTTGATAACGGATTATTGTTATCACCATTTTTATGAATATTGTGACTCTCCCTTTTATTCAGTAGGACTTGGTTGAGACATCCATGAGTTTTTCCATTCTATGTTTCCTTTTCAGAAACCTTTAATCATTCTTTGATTTTCACAAATAATTCACGTGTTGTAAATACAAATTCAGAACGAAACCTGAAAGAATAGGAAGAAAAGATGCAGTTTGACTGTTGTCGAACTTCTTTAAATTGCATTTACTTAAATAATGAACAACCTAGGTACCTATACTTTCCCGATAAACCAATGACAATGTATGTTGTTCTTCATTGGTTTTTAAGATGTTTGATCCAAACTCATATTGTATTTTTGCTTTTTATTTTTCTCTTGTTCTGTATATGTGTGTGTCTCGTGTTTTGTGCTCTTGTTATTATTGTCTAATTGCGAACCCAAATATTGTACCAATGCAAAAAGGGTATATCTATTTTTTTTTCTCAAACCTTTTATAAGTCTGTACAAATATTGTACCACAAGAAGTAACAGAATTTTCAAATAATCAATCCAAACAGTTGGAAATTATGGAACTTATAATTCAAATTTTGAGAGCTCTCCCAAAGTTTCATGATACCCCGTATGCGCGCTACTCTCTCTGCTTCAACATCTCTTGCCGAAATTACAGTGCAAAACTTGAGTTCATCTCAGTTACATAACAATTCTCATGCTTTATGTAAGGTTAAAAAGATTACAGCAATTTCGAAACACTTCAGTGCTGTTATGCATACGAAATAAATGCTTGCTAATTTTGGCAAGAATATCATTGGTGGGTATCTTATGTTGGCAAAAGTCCTGAACCATTTTTTTTTCTCGCAATAACAACAGATGAAAATGAATTTGAAGAAACCAGCGGAAATATTGGCCAAGTCAATTATCATAAGCATTTTAATTCTGTAGTTGTGTATAGTTGAAACTTGTCCTGAAACTTCGTGAGATTGAAAAAAAAATGAAATGGAATTGATACGTCTATGCAAGAAAATTGATATTGTCAATCTGAGTAATGATATAACGAAATAACAAGATGTCAAATCTCAGTTATTTCACCTATTTTCCAGAAAGATACATAGATTTGCAGAATTTGTTAAGACTTTTTGAAAATGCAACAACTTTTCGGAGAGATTAATAATCCGCCCTTCTACACTTGTATATGTTCTAATATTAATTCAAAATTTTTTCATATTGTACTCAATAATGAGAGTTATCAGTTTTGTCGCTGTGAGATATCACCTCACGTTGTGATCATAATCCGACGCATAAAGACAAATGTTTTCATAGATAAAAATTCATAAAACGTGCCTTTTCTCCAGAAAAATATGTACCCGGAGATCTTTGCAGCTGAGATAAGACAATAGCAGCATGTTTCCGAACAAACGACTCACGACGTTGTTATAAAGTTTTTCAGAAATGTTTTGTCTCGTCCGGGGAAGCATACTCGTGTAATAATTTCATTGTGAAAGTACCGTTCGGTAATGAATAATCTTTGGAAATCGGAGATTTGCCATTAATATGATCGATTCATTAACTGCATTTCGACATTTTGCGAGTTGTTTAAATCTCGACTGAGGTAATTCACAATGATTGCTGGGGATGTAATTATGTAACGACAGCTAAACTATGCTTTTCCATTTCTTTCTGGTAATTTTTAAATTCCACATTATGCAGTACTTCCTGAGACTACGCAATATGAAAGTTTCTTTTATATTCTTCGTGGGTTTTGGATAGATAACCTACTACAATGTGAAAAAATATGGAATCGATATTGTAATCTATACAAGTGTAGAAGGGCAGATTTACAATCACCCCGAAAAGTTCGAGCGTTAATAATCATTTCTCTTTTATACTCATTTTCGATCATCTGTCATATTTACGAATCGATTTCAGAAAAATTGATTTCAGTTGATGAAATCATGGATATGCAGTTCTGAGAAGTATAATACTGTATGCCATCGCTATTTTTCGTCAAATATTGATATGCTTCAGCAAGTTAGTTGAATGACAGGCTTGGCAAAAACGCATTTTTTTAAATCAATAATTGACTTTTTCAACCCATGTTCCAAGAATACCATTTGATTTTACTTCTACGGACTATATTGCCATTTCAGATTTTTAATTATTTTTGAAAACTTTGAACTTTTCCTGTATGAAATATATTTTCAGTGTTCTTAGTGTACACGATCAAATCAGTCTGGCATAACCTTTCTCAAATTGAAGTATAATTGTAAAATTTACTTAAGTTCATGTCTCATCAAATAAACGCCAGCTCAATATTTAAGAAAATGTCTCGAGTATTATTTCCATCAATACAATCTTCAACGACAGGTTTCTCGAGCGTTCATTTGCTTGAGTGTTTTGGTGAAATGATTTGCCTTTGTTTGTAGGGGGTTGGTTCCTTCACTCTACTCGCATTCCGATTTATATCGTTTTATTCGAGTATCAAAAATACATGGTATAATTTTCATCTAGAGATTAATAGCTGAACCAAATCAGCCCAAAAATGTCCAAGACTTGCTAAAGCGCTTATCAACTTTGTCGGATTCAATCGGAGAACAATATGACAAAAAAAGACTTTAATTTTGCAAAATCACACTTTCGAAAGATATTTGCAGAATTTTCTTCTCTAGTTTTTCTGGTTCCTTCGATAAAGTTTCAGGATAAATACTAGGTAGAAGTTCTGAAAGGTTGTAGACGTAAAATTTTCTTGATGAATCATATAATTTCACGTATAACTAGTCTCTAACAAAACTCTCATTTCACTATCAACTAGAAGAAAAAAATTGGAAGTGCGAAAGAGTAAACACAAGATGTACATCAGGAACAGACAGATAGGTAGTTCTAAATTATCAGAACAATTATTAGAACACGTCCTACTGTGTGATGGAAATCACACAGTAGAAAGGAACGACACAAAAATCATGACGGAAGAGAGCAATGACAGGAAACGATAATTAAAAGAATCTGCTTTCATCAAGCTGTTTGGTGAAGAATTCATATCTATGAGCTCGCTTGATATGGATCGCGGATGGCTGCCCCTCCTGAAGGACAGAATGTTGTGATAAATTCGAAATATTTGACAAATGTCAATCACGAAGATTGCCAACAAGAGATATTTGCATCTGAACAGGAATTTGCGTTTAACTCTTAGAACGGAAGCGGATTTACCTTCCGAAACGTTGACGATAAGTATTTTCATAAATATATTAGTTCCTATCATTTTTTTTGATAGGCAAAATTTAAGATATACGAGAATTGGACTTGTTCTATCCAGAAAGAACTATTTTTCAATAGACGCAGCAACTTTTCGGGGTAGATTAAAAATCTGCCCTTCTACACTTGTATAGATTCCAATAATAATTCTCATTTTTCCAGATTGTGGTAGGTTACAATCCCAGAAAACTACGGAACAAATATTGATCCACCACGAAATGATGATGTTCAAACAGTAGTTAAAAAAACCTAGTTTACCTACCCACTGACTGAGGACGTTCTTCCTTCCTACTTGCTACTTCCATAACATCGTTTCACAATCGCCAACATAACAAACAAATAACAACTAAACAAGCAGCAGTGCCTCCTATTTCATAATCCGTTCGATTCACACAGAAACCGCGACCTTTTTTTCCGTAAACTCCTCGACGTTCTCTTCGATAGAAAAACCGCAGGAGCGGGTAATTGTTTTATTTGAGAAGCCGCTAATTTTTTGCTTGGATTGCCAGCGGCCAATCCAAATAAACCATCACGTGGGGAATCGCATAGGATCTCAGGGTCGAGCATGGAAACGTCGAGAAACTAGTTTCGTAGTTTCAACAAGATCAACTTTATGGTGCATCAGCGTAGGATTTTGCCACACCCATCGTGCGAAAGTGCAGCAGATGCGAAATGCATGTTTTTACTTTATGGGGAACAGCTAGAGATAATGAAATTGAAAATAGGAGAGACCACAGAACATTGATACTACGAAAAATGTGCAGAAAGACGTGATATGATAAAAGGATATACTTCATTACCCCATTAAAGGTGAATTAATAAGGCTCAAACAACATAAAACTAATTTATAAGAAAAAAACCTCTCCATATTATGCTGGATCAAAGTTTTTCAATTGTCTACATTTTTATTTCAAAACAGTATTTATCCAGTATCAAAATATTCAGAAAAGAAGTGGTAGGTGTTATATTTTCGGTTATAATTGCACGAGTGCATAAAAATTACCGATGATTTTGCAAGAAAGCGTGATATCTAAAAATTGCAAGTTTATTTTCATATTTTGGCGAAAGTGCCCGAGTCCGAATGACGAGCGCTCTTTTACAAAATATGAAAATAACCGAATACAATTTGTATAAGATATCACGCTTGAATGCAAAATTATCTGGTCATTTTTATGCACGAATGTAATTCATTGGAATATTTCACGAATAAAGAAATTCTCAAGGAAATGTTATTTTTTGTTCATTTATACTTTCCTCTATAGATTGTATGGAGCACTCACCTAAACGCGAAATGTTTTTCTATTTTTGAAGTCTATCTGACATTTATTTGTGTTGTTTACTGACGTCTAGCGATACGGTTTCAAATGTGTTGTTATGGTGACTTGATACAATGCAGTTACCGCTGTAAGTTTTCGATAATTGCATTGCTCTTATGGGACATTTTATATATGAGGGAAATATTCGAATTTATTTAGTTATTGTGTACGAGTATAAATGTACATGTGATGTGAATATAAATGTTCATAGGTATATATTAATGTCTTATGTTTGAAGTGTATTTTAATATTATATATGTACTGTATTCGTATCCATGGTATATATGTTTATTTTTATAACTTTTCATTGACGATTCTTGTATCACTTCTGTGATCTATAGTTAATAAATAATTTGAATTGAATGACCACTACAATAGTGCAGGTTCGATAGAAAACAAAGTGTCCTAATTAAAAAATGGTAAAAGACAATACAATAAAAAAATACGAACATTGTAGCTAAAATTAAATATTATTTTTGACACTGATAATGATACCTACTACGGCATCGAATAATCTTATTGTTACAGAAAAAACTACGAAGCTCGAATTTGGAAAAACACAAAAGAAAATCAAGCAGTTTTCAGATGACTGGTCAACCAGACAAATGTGGTTCATTTCCGATTCATCATACATATCACGTCTGTAGAAGCGGATTAAAAATCTGTATTGTAATGAAAAATATGGATTATAATGAGCTCATTCTGATACGAATTTTCAATTACAATACAGATTTTCAAATCAGCATTTCCAGTATAAATTCTATTGAGACTAGCAATAATGGAATAAATGTTAATATTCCTTTCTTGTTCCAGATCAGTGGGACCCACGATCTCACGAAACTCACCTTCGGCTCGTTTATCTAGCATTAATAACCATCATTACATGATCGTTGCATAATTAGGCATTCCAGATCACGTGATGTCTGGGTGGCAAACACCAGTGTTACCATGGAAATCACACCTATTTGAAAAAAAACAAACGAAAGTTTCGAGGGGGGCAGATGCCGCCGTATTGGTTCATTTCATCATATAGCCACCTAAATTTTGTCATTTGACAAGTATCTGGGATGCCTAATATACTATATTCAATAACCTTATCATTACTGTTGAGTGGCTGCATATCGAAAAACTTTTCTAGCGCAATGTTATTCCGACAGATCGGTTATCGATTGAATAATCTTGCCTTTAAAAAAACTCATTCTTGATTCGGTATTGTATGAGATGCACTATCAGAAATTTCGAAAAACAAACAAACTCTTTCTGAGATGAATGAAGAGCTGCGTATTCTGAATGAATGGATTTTGTACATCCCCTACTGAAGAGTAGAAACAGACTTTGAATGATGTTGGCTGGCCAATCTACAAAAAAACTAATAATAATTAGGTATTACAAAGAAGGAGAGCACATTATTTGATTGGGATTGGATAGAAAATGAAAATATTGACGGTATGATGGCTTCAATTAGTGATTTGAATTTGAAAATTGAAAATCTCATTCACTTTTGAAAACTTTCCGGCACACTGTTCTCAGATAATTTCAATTCATCCCATTTAGCTTCTGGATCTTGAAAATAAAAAAGCAATATGTTTCTCTCTAAAAAATTCGCTGACTTTCAACACACTACATTTCTCTTGAATACGATCAAGACTCATAATGTCGTTTATTCTTGGTCTACATAAATTTCCATGGTTTCGGCGATGTTTTTTGAAAATTACAGAATCTCGTATTCTTTGTGAAGTATTTCAAAAGTGTAGAAGTGAACATTACAATGCAAATTCAATGAATTCATATGAAATTCGTCACTCAAGGAACGAACAATATTATTTTACCTAGTGCCTGATTTTCCGAACAAGTCTAGCCTTGGAGTTTCGATCCAGCTTGGTGGATTGAAGAAATATAACTTCTCACAATGCAATGTGTAAATGTGAAATATTTATGTCATGTGGAATATCGAGACCTTGAAGTATGAGAAACAGGAAAACAGGTACATTGCACCGTTCAAGACAAACCCAAAAACGTCAACAACAATGATACCTACTTTTTTTTCCGTGAACACTCCTATTGTTCGCATCTTCACGATCGGCATTTTCCTTGAAAAAAATCGTGCCCAGATGATAATAACAATATTTAATACTGCGATACTTAGTGAACATTCTTTCTTAGTCCAGGGTCAATAACGATACTTTCGAATTATGGACGGTTCGTTAGTCTTTTCCACGGCTTTTGTATTAGGGACACAAAAGATTCATTCAACCGACTGCAAATTATACGGTGGTGAGGAATATTAATAAAACCAAAAAAAAAAGTACTGTTACGTTAGCGGCGTAATCAAGGAAATAATGGCTGAGAATGAAAGGAAAAAATTCAAATTAATAACTACGGTCACATTTATTCTTCAGATCCATTCAGAAGGAATGGGACATGCCTAAAGGCTACTTTTCGAGAAGTTCTTTATTCACTATTCCAGTATTGATTGAATAATTCTGAATGAGCTTAGTTTTCCTGTTATCCATGCCCAGCTGTGTGATATTATGAACTTTGGAGCAGAGCTGAAAAGCACTTGAGAAAATTACTTGAAAAAAACGTGAGGACAAATCCTTTTCATTTATACTTGTACCAGTACTTTGACAAGGATATTCTCTACGGCCTATTTCCAGAATATTCTTTACGGTATACAGTTAGAATATTCCTTACGGTATATTTTCAGAATATTCTTCATGGTATATTCATAGAATATTCTCTGTGGTATATTATTGGATATTTAGGTTGGCACTTTTCAGTTGGTATCGCTGATATTACTGTAAGAGGTTTGAGCAAACCCTTCATGTATTGATTCAACGTTATGTGATGAGTGGAATGAGGTGAACACAAGGGCATTATCACAGGACCTCATTTGGGAAACTGCTTGTTTCAACAGTGTACATCGGGATGGTTGCCTTCTTCTTCTTTCTGAATATTCTATTTATATTCCCTGAATCACATTAGCATCCTCAGGATATTCATGGAATAATTTTCGAGTAATATTTTCAGAACAACCCAAAGGTTCGCCAGGAGCATTTCCAGGAAATATGAAGGTTGAAACTTTTCCTAGAGATCAATTTCCCTAACACCAAACTGATATTTTTGCACTCGACGTGCGTTTCGCTAACAAGGTAGGCATCTTCAGGAGAAAAATTGATACTAAATCTAAAGCTAGGGTTGGTTGTTTATTTACCTAAAATGTTCCGTTCCGATATGGACTTTGTTTGTTACTGTTAATTATTCTAATTAATTTCTCGATACTGAACTACTGCAAAGTTTGTTTGTCCGTCATCTGTTATTATTGATCATTCTGATTACTTTCTCAACAATAAATTTAAAAGCGGGCTGGAAGGGGTAGGTCCCTTATCACCATTTATGCTGTTTTTACATTTTGCTATTTATAGACTCTTACATGCATCGAGTAATCTTGTGTCATGCACATGCTTGATCAGTTTAAGACTGCTTCCATCAATTTTATGGTAATTGTCTAGAGCCGTGTTGGGCGACAATGGATTTTTCTACCCTTCCGTATTTGATCTGTGCAAAATTCTCTTTGAAAACGGGTTTTAATAGCTCGCCGGCTCTGGCCGATGTATTTGTTGTTGCAATCTTGACAACTGATTTGGTAAATTCCCGACTTCTCTGAGTTTTCTAATTTATTTTTTGGGTTACCAAGAAGCTCTTGTAATTTGTAAGAAGTTTTATATGCAACTTTCATATTTCCTTTATCGCATATCCGTTCTCTAGTGAGGTTCATATGGAATCACTATAAACTTTCCATTTTTCTCATCTTTTTGAAAAGTTGAGGATTTAGGAAGTGTTTCCCTAAATTTACATTTTCGCGTCGAGTGCAAAAAATATCAGTTTGGTATTAGGGTAATTGATCACTAGGAAATGTTTCAACTTTTACACCAAATATGAAGGTTGTATATATTCCTGGCATATTCATAGCATAAATATTAATGGCCAAAAAAAACTTTAGGGACTTTCATGAAATATTCATTGCTGAGTATCTATGTATGTACTGTTGAAATATGTCCTAATTCTCAACTTCAATATATGATTTTTTAGATGTGAATGAGGTTGATACAGGTCACTGGAAGTGACAACGGAATAATATCTATTATTTTGGGGCCACCATTATTTCCTATAATAGATTGTACGAAAAGGTACACTCATTAATTTTTTGCTCAGAAAAAAATGGATCCATCACCGACCGAACCAATTTCAGTAATTATTTTCAATCAAAGTTTCATGTAAGCGAAGCAAAAAATCTTAAGTTGTTCAGCGAACGCCCTCATTTTTTATCGCTCGTAACAATTCAATAATAAACCCCAGCAGGACATCTCTCTATCAAAAATTAGCACGCTCGTCAGTTACAACTAGCACCCTGACCACGTTTTTTTTTTCAGATGAAACTTTCACCAACCCCCTGGGGAGTTAGCAGCGTTTCGCTTCCGACAGACGAATACATTTTCGCAGTCATAACGATAAAACAAGACAAGCCTCGCTTTGTCGCATGCGAACAATGAAATAGTTCGACTCTATATTCGGCGCAGAAAAGGCAGAAATAATAACGTTTCGTTCTGGTGCGTGGCAATATGTCGCTGCCCTATTAGGAAACTTCTATCTGCCATCGGAGGCCGAAGATATTTCCTCATTAAAATCCGGCGTTATCTCTTTGCGCTCGTATACCAGGTGGGAGCGAAATCACTGTACAGGACACCATTCACTAGTTTCAGCATTATTTATTGGGTATAGAGTATATTTATTTGACTGCATATTTGTTTGTAGCATGTCATAAAAAACGACAATAGCTAATTGCTAAAAATATATAATACATCACAGACAATGTACAGCTTATCCAATCCATCTTGGCACAGAACTAATAACGTATATGCCCAGCAATCTCTGTGATGTATTCCGAGTTGAAAAAATACCTATTATATGTGTTCACTGTGTTGAAATGAAGGTGTTTTTCCTTTAGACATTGCGACATTGTCTAATCTACCAGAGGGCAAATGGAAAAGTATCTGTGTTTGTGCCAAGATGGATTGGATAAGCTGTAAAAATATTATTATTTTTTTTGTAAAAATATCAGAACATGAAAAGATGGTTAAAAAAACATAAACATGAAAATGAAAAGTTGGGCGAGACGAATTATATTCCCTATAAGATCCGAAATGTCCAATGTACTCGTCTGTGGAATAAAAGCAATGCGTCAAAAGCAAGTTTTTTATCCTTACTTTGAGTAAATTGATACTCGATGATTTGATTTTGTTGAAATGATAATTCAGTGGATTTTTCTTGGATTTGGTTAGGCGGAACCTCAGGTTATCTGCTTGCCTGTAGCATAGCTATGAACGTCAGATTGCTTAGTGAGCATCAAGGAGTTTTTGTGAATCTTCATTAGAGGAAAATGTAAAAACACGGCAAGGGCATTATTCTGTGCTTAATAAACAAAGGTTGGCAGCGTTCCAGATAGCTTACACCGGATTAGATCCTGACAGCTTTTTTCTGTAAACGAAAAATTGGGAGAGAATCCGAAGAACCACCCCAAAGAATAGTAGCGTAACTTATGTGCGAATGAAATAATGAAAAATATGTTGTTCTGAGTGGATTTGCATTGATTACAGTTTGAAGTTGTCCGAGGACAAACAGAGCACTGCAGATTTTACTTTTCAATTTGGTAATATGAGGTTTCCAATATAGATCGCTATCCAGAGTTACTCCTTGTAAGCTTGCAGAATGAGTTTCTAAGGCATTCAACATTCTAAGGCATAGACGAAAGATAAAGAGACTGTGATTTATCGTTGTTGACTTTGAGTTTATTGGCTGCGAACCAATTTTCGGATTCATCAGCTAAATCTTCCTGAATTATGTTCAGATCTGATCTCACTTTACCACAGATAACATTATTTAGCAGGTTCGTTCCCGAGTCATGTCTTTTCTTAACATTTTCCTTACACATTTTCTTGATCACTTAAACATACTGCCGAAAGATGGCAATCAATTCAGATGAATTCAGGATCTTCTAACTTTTTTGTCTCATGTGTTAGGGTATTGGCATTGTTACAAGAGATTTAGAATAGTTGAAAACGTTCCTTGCTAAATAGAATTTTTACCAAAAATCCATTTCAACATTTTTGTTTGGATTTGATGGCCTTATTTGATGGCCTTTTTTTTATCAACAAGTTTCAAATAGAGTTAATAATACAGATAATGCAAGTACGAACCAGTACCACTTTTCGTTGTATGGAGATTCACACGAAAGGAAGCCCTGTAATGTTCTAAGAACACCGCGTGAATCAAGGGACAAGAGATACGAATCAACATTCACTCTGAATATCTGAATTTTGTAAGCCTCAGGAAAACCCTCCCTCAGTAAGGAGTTCCAAAGCTCAGCTGTTTCATTGAAACAGATCCCTGAGCAAGGGAGGTTCGACAGGTCTCCAGGTTCACAACAAAAGGTTGAGAATTCTGTGCTCGTCGAGTCATCCGTGTAGATATTGCCAGCGTGGAACGATTGATAACAATTCAGAAAAGCACCAATGAAGTGAGCGAGTCTGTGAGCGAAAAATCACCAACAAGACGAATTTCCTTTCTCTGGATAGAATCGAGAAGCTCAATGAATATGTTGGTGGCGAACTCCAGGTCTTATCGGAGCCTTGTAGTTCATCAGAAGCTGACGAGATATTAAGTAGTCAGCCATGTGGAAAACTCATTTGACGGGATGAAGACTACGCATAGATAGCATCAGTGAGTTCGTTTCCAAGCCATGTCTTTTCCTTTATGGAAGTCGTAACTTGAATAGCAAATTTTCTCGATCACTTTAGCATATTGCCAAACGTGGCAGTTAGCAATCAATTCAGAAACAGAAGTGCAATTTTTTATCAGGATCTTCTAACTTTTTTGTCTCATGTGTTAGGGTATTGGCATCAGTGTCATTATTCAGAAACAGAAGTGCAATTTTTTATCAGTGTCATTATTCATATTTTGATAATAATTTTAAAGCTTGCACCTTCATTTTCTTTGTGAACTCCTTTTGTCAACATTATTCTGAAGTCTCATTATCATTCTGTCAACATTTCAGAAAAATTGATAAACAGAAATCTGCACCTTCTTTAACCCTTCAGAAAAGAATACTGTCGAACATTGTCAAGAATCAGAAATATGGAGATTATTTTGTATGAAGTTACATCTAGGCATCTGCCATCTCATTCATCTGTGAACAATGGTTCCAGGGTTAGAAATCTGATATTTGGAATAAGAGTATATTTCATAAAATCCTGTTCGAAATATGTAAAACGATAAAGAATGACGCTATCTATGAGTTTGAATTGGGGAACGCTCTGTGACGTCAGTACCCTTATTGAACGGCACTAGAGCATTACACTGTTGTTGTTTACCTGCTTTGAGGACTGCGGTCGTTCATTTTCATGTTACATGTTCAAGTTGGAAGTGTGACTATCAGTTGGCTATAGTCTGTTACTATTTCAATCGAAAATGCGTATGAATGAGTAAAGAATTACAATTTTCCCGAGTTTTCGTCAACAACTGCAATAATTTCGTCTTTCATTATTTCAAATGGGAAGTAATATGCAACTGTTTGTGAACTGTTTATGTTCAACTATTTCGTTGCCGCCCGGTATATCGCTTCAATGCAGTTGGAGAAATGTAAATATGAAGCTTTTCATTTAGCCACGTTTATAACTCTCCTGGACTTTCTAATGCTAATGCAATAATTGCAGATGCAGATGATAAATTGCGAATTAAAGTTAATGCCGCGATAGGAAGTACGTTTATTCGTGATTTGTAACCGCATAACTGTTCCCGGTAAATTCAAGCGTATTTGGTAATGCTAGCCGCGTTCAGGATAATAAATATATTTTTGTTGGGAACGGGTTCTTTTAATCTTCAGCTCTATAGAAACTCTGTAATTATGTTTATATTCCTGAGTGCACCAAATTTGTTCGGTTAAAATGTGTGCACTTCAATGATTTTCGACATTTTGCCTAGAGTCCAGTAAAGTAGGTAAAACATAATAGAAGGTGTTCGTGCTTGCTGAAGGCAGGCATTCTGACTTTTTCATGTGTTGTTAGGACCTGAAACCTGAATCAATATTAGAAAAAACAGGTTTGCAATTTCCAAAGTGCTGTACGAGCAGCGGTTTATCTATAAAACTATGAAATTTCAAAACTTATATCTGTTTTTGCTGAATATTTCTGTGAAGGAAGGATCTGATCGGTATAGTCACTCTATGTGCTTCAGAAAAATACGTAATTTGCTACAATAAAGGTTCTGTTTTCCACGATACATCTCTATAAATGAAGGAAATTTTTTCTGAAAAAATATTTTTTTTTCGATATTGTTCACTCTGATATCTTTAATACGCATCCAACATTCATATGAAATTCGATGTGAGATGCGTATCTTTCACATAATAAGTGGAAATTTCGAAAAAAGTTTTTTTAATGGTGTATTTTCGAAGAGCTGTATCGTGGAAACCACAGCTTTTCCAGAGCTTCCCCCAGTCTTAAATTGTAGCAAATTACGTCAGATCTTCCTTTCACGGAGATATTGAGCAAAAACTGAAAAACGTCCCATAATTTCATGTTTTTTTTTTGGTAAAATGTTGCTCGCACAGCACTTAGGAGATTGCAAATCTGGGTTTTTAATATTGGTTAAGGTCCTAACAACATATAAATAATTCAGAAGACCCGATCGATGTTCCTGGCTGCCGTAGTGATCTTGGGCGTCTCACTCATTTCTCATAGCACATTCACCATTTTAATTAAAGGGGTCATTGCCCGGTTGATCACCAACCCGTAAGGTGAAGGAATACAGTTCAAAAAATCCACAATGCGGGTTACTACCTGAATGAAGGCGATAAAAAATTATGCAATGAAACCAACTATTTACAGTATGCAGAGCTGGTACATAAATTTCAACCGTGAATATCTTGCTGCTAACTCTTTGATAATGTTGACTATGTTGCATACCTGTACACGTGTATGTCTCAAATAAACTCAAGTTACTCTTGACATACTACGTTAAACTTTATTAAATCGTTCCATAACACTTTCATTCTATCGTAACTCGCCATGTGCCCTTCAAAACAGGACTCCGATAAGTTTTTGAAATAGTAAACATAGTAAAGAGTATATAAGAAATGAAACAGAGTAACCGAATTAGATACAAGGATTTTAACGGTATGCATATTGGTCAGAGCTGGCGAACTATAAAAATTCGTTTTTGAGACAATTGTGCGGATATTCGATGTGGCCCAGCTTGCCTTTAATGAAGCTTACAAGACCAGTGGAAGCAATTTGAAATTGTTTAATATAGTCGTGAATCGTGAAAGTTTACCAATTCATGCAGCCCGCTATATGATCCTAATTTCAAAGGTTAATAAGATTAGGAGATCAGCATCTCTGTCAAATAAAATAGTTCATCACCGAAAAGATTTGGGGGTACTTGCGAAACATCTCATACTCTAATAATACGCATATGGATTTTTCTGGAATAATTTATTTCAGGGTCCTGTTTCATTAAAGTAGCTACAAGAGACACACGATGTTAAATAGTTGTTTTTTACCTGTACCTACATTGTGTTTCTTTGGTAGCTACAAGACTTGTACTTTTATGAAACAGGCCCCTGAACTCCACGTTCAATTTGGGATAAGAAAATCCTCCTTTTTCCTGAAATACGCCGATTTTTAGTGAAAGAATAAAATATCCTGTACCTGAAATTATTTAAATTGTTGCATCATTATTTTTTCATGTAGATTCACACCATTGACTGAATATTGAGGAAACTGAATATGCAACGATATTTTGTCGAAAATGAGTCCGAAATAGTATGCTCAGTAAAAGATGTCAGGAATAACTATTCCTACAGAGTCAAGTATTTCGATGCTAGGAATTACGATCAGTCATAATCTCTCATGGGTAAACCATTTGAGATCGATCACTAAAGGTGCTTTCCAGGAGCTTTGATTCCTTTTTCGTGCGAAGAAATACTTCTCGTCAGCTCCGAATGATCTACAAGGCTCAGATACGACCTATCTTTGAAGATAGTTCTCATGTATGGAGTTAGTCAAACATTCATTGCGGCTTCTCGATTTTATTCAGAGAAAGGCAATTCGTTTGGTTGGTTGGTGATTCTTCGCTCACAGACTGGCTCACTCCATTGGAACATCGTAGAAGGGTCGGAGACCTGTCTCTCTCCTATAGATATTTCCACGGTCGGTGCTCTTCTGAATTGTAGTCAATCGTTCCACCCTCGGTAATATCAACACGGATGACTTGACGAGGCCGGAATTCTCACCCCTTTGTTGGGAGCTTGAAGACCTGTCGAACCTCTCTTGCTCAGGGATATTTTTTCAATAGAACAGCTGAACTGTGGAACTCCTTACCGAGGAGAGTTTTCGCTGAGGCTCCTGTCCTTTGATTAACGCGGTGTTCTTTAAACAATACAGGACTCCCCATTCGTGCAAATCTGTATACATAAAAAAATCACACAAAAAAAAAGACTGGAGGAAAGATAGTGATCGTGTGGAATAGAGATAATTCTGAAGCAGGGAACTAGCGATTAGATACTCACAGGATAGGTTGTATCAGGTTTGCAACGACAGTTTTGAAAGATTTTACTTCCTAATTATTACCAATCAAAGTGTTCAAAACCACAGGATTTTCCTATAGATCGAGAGTGAGTTCGGAATATTGGCATATGGTTGAGGAACACCCCCTATGAACGTTGGAAAGAATCTCGGAAAAAATAAATCGGTTGGAAATTCGTCCCGACTGGAAGTTCGTTCGCATTCGACCACCCATCAGGGTCGTTCTCCCAGAAAAGATTCCGGACCCCATAAAAGGCAAGGCGCCTGTGTTTCGACCGGCCGTGCCACTACAAATCGCCCGACACGTCGCAACAAGTAATCGCTTATGTGTTTCGTCCGTGTGGTAGGTGAACGGACGGACCTCTGGTGAACACTCGCGATGCCACCCAGCACCCACCTACGAGGGTGGTAACGAAAGTAATATGTAATGATAAAAAAATACATTTTTTCGAGTCCCAGATATGTGAAATTCATAACCACTTCAATCTCAGACACCATCTCTCATCCGGCAGATATACTCATCCACAGATTCACGCTAAATGAAATAGTTATTTGTTTTACTAGGCATAAAAGCACAAGATTTAATGCCGCGGCTGGTGTTTCATAGCCTCGCTACGCCCAGCTATGAAACCAGCCAAGGCATTAAATCTGCTTTTCTGCCGTGTGAAACATATAATTTTTTCTTCAAATTTGTTCCAATTCCACGCAAAATCGACTTTTTCATATTTAAATTGCGTTCCATTATTAATAATAACTAAATTATTTTATCAAAGGTAACTGGGCCCTGCCTTACTATGTTTACCGCTGATGACGTTTGTTGAATATGTTTGTTTACTGTATACTTTGTCATTGTCAATTTTGAAAAGTTGTCATGTTAGAAATGGATTTACTGCAGTGAGGATGAATTTATGCAATTAACACCATCTGAGATAAGAGACCAGGCGCGAGATGTGGAATTTAACCTTTTACCGGAAAAATCAAGAACTGTATATGAACTCACATACAGCAGATTCATGGAATATAGACAAAAGAAAAATATAGGATCCTTCCCTGAAGATGTGCTGATTGTCTATTCTTTTTCCTAATGTCATTGTCAATTTTAATAACCAGTTTGATATCAATTATTACTTGGAAGGTTGCCTAGCAATGAACTTTTTCTGCCTAGGCAGTAAAAGTGGACTTTTTCTACCTAGGCAGAAAAAGTACAACTTCTAAGCCTGCCGAGTGTCATTAAAAGGCCGCTTTTAATGTCATTTGGAAAAAAAGGATTTTTTTGTAATCTCAGTTGTTCACTTGTGCATACGCATGCACTTTTTGGTACAATTAATGGTTTTTACAATATTTCATTGGCGAGTTACGGATTATTTTCGTTTATGGTAGTATTAAAACGTCGGTGAACATGAAAAATACGCCACTTGTCCATATTGTTTGAAGTTTGATGAGTTTTATGGTGTGGTTTCACAGTGAAACCACTATGATGAAAGGAATATTTTACGAAAAGTTTTTACTGAATTGAAATTTCGGTTCCAGATATGGAAAACTGCTCTTCGAATGAGTTGACTTTCTCTCAAGTTATCCTCTTGTTATCAGATTGATATACAGTCCAGAAAATGGTGACATCAATTATTCTGCCATTTTCTTGACGTCACAGTTGTCAATTCCTTCATTTTCTATCGAAACCGTCAAAATGCACAAAAACGTACTGTTCCATTGGAAATTCCAAAGTTGGGATAATTTATAATAATACTGGTTGTGATAACAATCTGTGAAAAATATTTCATTACATTAATGCTTTTATTGTGTACAGGAATACCAGGATTTTAACTTTAAGTGACTTGTCTTTTTTCTCTCGACGTGTTTCATATAATGTGAATGATTTTGTGGACAATACTATTACTACGATTATTGTTGATACAAAAATGATATCAATGAATCCAGTAGGTGCAAACCAGGTTTATGCTACATCACCCAAAACCTAACACTGATAACTAGTAACTGAGCCCTTCAACTTATAAAGATATTCACGAGGGCTCAAAATAAATTTGAATTCCTCAAGCATTTTTCATGTTCACTTCATTTTCGAAGAGCTTATTTTTTTTTATCTTACGACAATTAATACTTTTTTCGACAAGTTCTATGAGAAGGCTATCATTAGTTTTCATTTTCATCTGGCACATGCGTCCTACTTTTTTTTATCAAGAACTTAGTTCTTAGTTAAAAGCTAGCTAGCTTTTATGTAATCGTCCTTAATTCTAGGTACTAGTCATGATTGCGTAAATGCCCTTGACGAATTCGAAGTTATTAGTTCCTAATCATAGAGTTACTTCTTGGGAACGTTGCATAAACCTTCCATGAAACATGTCCACCTACTAGCATTGATTATAGAGAAATATGTCAGCCACTGCCTCTAAAGAATGGATTTGAAACGTTTTTGTTACGCCACCTACACTATTTATTATGTCGATACCCTTTCATTTGAAATTGCACTGCAAAGTTTCCTTCTCCGGAGGGTAAAATAGTTACAGAGTGTTTCATCCAAATATCCGAAATAACCAAAAGGGATCTCCTGTGTTTTAAAACATTTCTATTGTTGATTAAGAAACAAATTTTTTTGGAACTGTCGTAGCAAACTTACTCTAACCTATCCAGTGACCATCTAATCGGTAGTTCCCTGCTTCGTACATCATGAACCTATTCCAACATTATCACTATCGTGATTCTTTCTCTCGGTCTTTATTTATTTGTGATTTTTTCCATATACAGATCCACACGAAAGGGGAAACATGTATTGTTCGAAGAACGCCGCGTGAATTAAGCGACATGAGATTAAAGCAAGCAAATGGTATTGGAAGTGGCGACCTCTATTACTAATCATACGAATTACGATTTATTTCCGACCAAAAATCCTTACTATAATGTAAGTTCAATGAAGATACGGAAATCTAGCCAAGCTACATCCAATGCTATCTCAAACTTTGACACAAAACATTTTTCCTAACTCCTCCATCTTATAGTTTTGATGGAAGTTCAATGTGACAAGTACTATATTTTTGGAAGCCCAGTTTAATGTATGTCAATTGTTGCACCCTACACTGCCATTAGAATTTTCAGTCCACCCCTCGTAAACGTGAAATTATTTTGGCGAGGGCGCGAGGTCACGGGGTCAAAACTCTCGCAAAAGAATCCTCAGGAACGACAAACGACTGCAACGAGCCACTTTTGATTACCAATGCATGTAATTATGACATTAGAATGAGAGCAAGTTGACAATAATTACGTCTCACAGGTTGCGTATGTCATTTACATGGTAATAAGCCAACGGAGTGATTATCAAGAGCTAGATGGAGAAAATCGAATGAAAAATTTCTCGACGGTTGACGGTGATTTTTTCTTCTCCGGTGAACAAATTAATGAACAACAGCTGGAATGCTTGGATTGCAATTGAAGTAACTTAACAAGTTGAGAACCCACGTATGAACATAACATTATACGAGAAACTCAATGAACAAATTGCGTCAAACAAGCAATATCTGTATCAATAAAAATAATAATATGCTAATAAAATAGGCATACTGATCATGAAAATTTTTTCACTAATAAAAAGCTACACTATCCAGGAGTGATGTAGGTTATATTATATTATGATTCAACAAGAAAAATTCAGTGCCATATAATATTATATATAAATCAAGTCGGAGAAAAGCGGGCGATATTTGATGCTTCATCGGAGTGCGCTGTCTAAAAGCTAGTCTAGAATGAACACAAAGGTTTCTGTCAACAATCTATGTACAACAGTCCTTTCTGGACTTTTTGCAGAACAACTAAAATTGTTCTAAAATTGTTCGTTCCGTTAACCAGCTGACGAACGTCAACCCTCAGAAGTCGAAACTTGTGCGAGCATTGGATCAACGAGGCCTTACCTTTTAACGTGCGATTACCCAGCACGGTGGCCCGGTGAGGACTACAGGACATCACTCTCTTATGATATTTTTTCAGAATTCAAATACTTCAATACTAATTTGAATTCGATTTCTTCTCAATCAGTTCTGAAACATTCGAAATATATTATTCAAACGTTTTTCTCCAGGTTCAGTGATATATTCAAAACTTCGAACTAGTTGGGGAACATGTTCCCTAATATCATTACTACGGCTTGATTTATAGTAATGTGCCGTCGAAATTTATTCAAAGCAGCTCAAACTCAACTTATTCAATAATGTTTGTTGTATAAATTGAAAATGTTTTATAATTTATCCATTTGCTCCCATAGCTCTCCCTGATCGTATCAAGTTTGTTTGAGTTTGCGAATGAAATTAATTTTTTTATTTCCGATATATGCATTTTCTGCAAACTACTATCTATTTGTTTTGGAAAATGTGACTGCTTCAGACAGACTCTTGCTTCCTTTTTGTGAACGATTCAAAAGTCTATGCATGATTTACACATATCAACAGAAGAAGTTTTGAATTATTTTTGCATTGCCAAAAAAATAAGAGTAGAAAAAGGCAGTGGTATATGGTTTAACGATCAAGGAATGATAGTCATTTTCCAAGAGTAAGAATTTTTCAGCATGAGCCGTTGGAGAATGCTGCAAATTAAACGAGTGAAAAATTAGCATTCCATACGAATTATACACTATACTTTTTCTACGGCTATGGCAGATAATCGCGAAGTGATTGAAGAAATACTTGACATGACCTTCAAATTCAATATCAATTAAAATTTCCATTTAGGTACAATTAAATAAGTGAATAGAGCTGCCATTGCTTGAAAATATACATTTTTCATAAACATAAAAATATTTTTTTAGACGTAGTTGCAGGTTCACACTCTCCATATTTTCTTTCTCAATTTTTGAGCGCTATTATGGTACTATGCAGCATAAATTGAACGAAGCACAAATAAATACGTTATACTGCTATATCTAGGAAATGATAAAGGACAAATACCCGAACACTCCTACTTGACTCGCTAATCGAGTCAAAATCCCCAGGACAAGAATTATTTTTATTGTGACTCACCGATGGCTATTGAAAGCAGTTTTGCAGAATAGACTCACCTGGAACAAAAGAACATATAAGAATTGAGAATTTCAATAATTGCATAGTTTAAAAGTTACTGTATTGTTGTAAGGAACTATCATCAGACTGAAGCATAAGGTGTAGCAAATGAATCTAAAAATGATAAATCCCTGCCAAATATTCATTTTATCTAAACCTCCGAGGATTGACGTTTGTCGAAAACCAATCAGATAGTCGAAAATTCAAGAAAAAGAAAAAAAAAACAAATTGTATGTAGAACGGTTCCATCAACTCAAAATAGGTTTTAACTTGTGAAAATCTCTTGGAAATTGAATCTATTTGAACCATTTTATAGAAATTTGGAAATTTATTCCTAAAAAAATTATCTAATACATAAGTGTTTTATCACCCAAAGTTTATTAATTTTTTTTCTACTCCCACTATATTAAACCACTTCTATAACGTTTTTTGACATCTGTAATAGCTCATTAAAAATACACGTGTACTCTGAATTAATGGCGGCCGCTTCCGGAAGTATTTTTCAAAATTAATGGGATATGTAACAATCGACCTGAAAAATTTGATTTCAAGACCACAAATTGTCCAATTCGAATTCTCTGTGAAAATGAATTGAGAATCATATTGTTGGTAAATTAATTGTCCAACAATTACCAAGATGAATAAAAACCCTGGTGTGTTGACTCATACCTAATAGATTGTAAGCAAATTTTCTCGACTTTTCGCTGTCTTGATTCTGATCAATTTCAACTGAAGAGATGCCTTCAAGAGTTTGCCAGCAGAGGCGCACCTTACGTGATTTTAATTTAATCTGTGATGCCACTGATATCCGTCTGCTCGACGGTCATTCGATTATACATTTATAGGTTATGTTTATTTCATGGTCTCATGTTTTGCATGCAATTTCTTGCTTTCCCGGAAAATGCTGGAAATTATGTAGTCATCACATTTTGACTGATCATCAGGTATTCCTTTTGCTTTCAATTTGATGAAAAATAAATCAAAAACTCAGTGATTGTGATGTGATTTTAAATCTTCCGAAACAATAGTTGTGAGTGAAACTGGAAAGTATTGATATCTTATTTTTCTACTTTCTGAGGAACCGAAAATTGGTGAGTACTTTTTTCTTCATAGTGTTGAAAAAATGCAATTTTAATGTGATTACGAGCCGATGATATGAGGGATAAGTAATACCTACACGTTAAACGAGTGTTTTATTTTGAGCTTTGTAAATCGGTTCATAATAAATCTAACTATCACTATAAAATCAAACAAATACAAGAACCGCAACGATAAACACTTAAAAAGAATATAAACAAGAAAAACGTGAAAAGAAACAAGAACTAGGTACAAGATTTTGAATATTAAAGGAACTTTCAAATGAATTCAAATCGAACTGTCAAACATTTCAAAAAAATCAATAGCTTTTTATTAGACGAACTTGACCTTACGTATTTTGTACACTGATAATTCTATTGGTGAACGAAAGATCCCACAAGAGTTTATCCAATGAGACCGCCGGTATCAAAAATCACTAGTAAGCTGACGCCTCAATGAAAATGTACCCTTAGAAAATCGCATTTGTATCACCACTTCAACACCACCTACCGTCAAAAAATGTAACTTCACTCTTCGATTTCTCAGGTCGAGAGGAATTGGCTAAACAAAAGCATATCGGTCAACGCATCAGGGTTTTTATTCATCTTGGTTATATCCATGAATCGACAAGCAATTGTTTTAAATACTTGCTGCCTCGCCGATCATTGAAAATGGTTGATAACGAAAAAGAATGTGCTACTTATCTTTCTCGTTATTCAATATACTATTAGAGCGTTGGCTATTATATTAATTCATTGAATTCATCAGTATCTACCACATTTCCTCAATGAATAGAAAAACCTAAGAAAAGTTACTTATAATTGACCCTGGATCCTGTCGAATGATTGAGAATCCAAAAAGTGAGACAGACAAATTCAAGTGAAATAATCATTTATCTGTTCAAATCACAAAAAAAAAATTGTATTCGTCATGTAGGCCAATTAAGAATTTCCTCAGACTAACATACTGTTACTCAATAATTTCTTTTAATTGCAGACACATGATTCGCATTCATTATTTCCAATGATGTATGATGATGCAACCTTGGAGTTATCAAGATGTAGAAATGCCGTTTCGATTCCGTCCGCATTATTAAAAATCTAATCCAGCAATTAAACGATGCTGTTTACCATTAAATCAACAGTAATGAGCTGTTCACTAGGTGAACCGGAAACACGGCCAGTTTCTGCCTTTGAGATCGTTATATGTTTCGACTTTGTACATGGAAATAGTGGCATTATGTCGACCATTGCTACGAAACGAGCATTTCATGTGAGAATAATAATTGTGAAAATTTGCTTGTAGCTCTGTTATGGACGTCTCTTTAGAAAATCATAGGTGATCTATTCTTGCTATACTCCTCCATGAAGCACCCAACAGATGTCACTATTGGTAACTGAATGTCATTTACCAGGTTGAAAAATTGTACATGAATTTGAATTTTTGTTTCGGTTTAATGAATGTGTTTGACACCGATAATATGTCACAAATCTTAGTTGTTTCACGGGTATTGCTGCAAATAGGCAATGTTTGGATCACTCGCTGAGACATTAGCGGCAAGTGAACAATAAAAATGGACTGGTCCTGATGAAAAATAAGTGCGAGGCTTCAGTTATTGAAAAGGATTGGGATTTTCAGGGAGAAGGTGAGTACAGCTTGTCTCTGTGGAGTATACTAAGAATGAAAAAACCTATTATATACAAGAATTGTCCTGGAATTTTGAGTTCTAGAGCTTTCGACTGCATTCGCGGCAGCCATCTTCAGCGGCGTGGTTCCTTTGAGTCTACTATGACCAATGGCCAATCTGAAGGTACTTGTTTGTTAATATCTTGTGGTTGGACCTTGTTCTGTCGTACGTCGCATTCTGTACTTCTGTCTGGCTTTGTCGTTAATGTCTCAAGGATGGGATGCCAAATTTTTGTTTAAGGTCAGTCCCTCTTCCTTCCTGTTGAAGTTATCCTTATGTTTATATATCTCAATTGCTTCACGGTATAAGCGAGTGGAATAATGTGTTGAGAAGATTGAGGTTCATCAAATTGAATATTATGATTATCTAGAAGGGCGTGTTCGGTTACAGCTGATTTTTCAGTTTGTCCCAATCGACATTTTCGACTGTGCTCACTAATCCATGTCTTGAAACTACGTTTAGTGGTTCCTATATATACTTTTCTACATGAGCACGGAATCCTATATACCCCAGCATTGTAGAGGGTCTCTTGCATCTTTAGCATATCTCAGATGTTCCTGTATTTTCCTCTTGGGCTTGTAAAATGTTTTGATATTGTGCTTTTTCAAGATTTTTCCAATGCGATCTGTGGTTCCCTCCAGGTAGGGCAGAAAAGCAGTTCCTGTTGGTGGAGTTTCGTCCTTTGTTTTAGGGTGTGGGTTCTTGGTAGTCTTCTTGGTAACCATCAGCTCGTAGAGTGTTTCTTAAATGGTTCAGCTCATCATTCAGAGAAAACGATTAACAAATCTGTTTCGCTCTATCGACCAGTGTTTTTATGACGCCTTTTTTTGTCTTGGGTGATGGTTGGAGTCCCTATGTAGATATCTGTCGGTGTGAGTAGCTTTCCGATATACTTTGTGGCTAAGTTTACCGTCATTCCATCTGGTAACACGTCTAAGAAAGCGAGTTGCCCGTTCTGTTCTATATCCATGGTGAACTGAATTTTTGGATTCATATTCATTATATGGCTGAGAAAACTCCTGAGATAGCTCCTTCCACTCCGACCTTTTTTTACCTATTATATGTGTTCACTGTGTTAAAATCTATTACTAGAAGGTGTTTTTTCTTTCGTCATGGTCTACACTACCAGTGTGCAACTGGGAAAGTATCTGAGTTTGTGCCAAGATGGATTAGATAAGCTGTACCTATATCACTTTCGTATGTTTGGTACCGAAAAAGTTATTTCCTACCTCGTTTTCTTCTGAGTAAACAATTGATTACTTTTTGAAAAGCCTGAAGATAGCTCCTTTCATTTCGGCCTTTTTTTTTCAAAGGAAAATGAAGAATGATATAAATGGATAAAAAAAAAGCAATATCAATATTTATATTGGGTTCTTTGTTATATATCCCTTGATGACAATACAGGAAATAAAGCACCCAGTTCTTGCACAACGACGATTAGTTCTCCTTATTTTCCCTCGAAATATACCGTGCTCATAAATCTGATGAATATCTCACTTATGTAAGCATTGAACAATGAAATACAAACATTACAAAACATTTGTTCAACTCCTTTGCGGTGAACAAATACGCGCCATTAAGATAACATCTTGTACAAGCAAGAAGAATACTTCGCTCCAAGGTTAAGAGGACCGGAATAATCGACGAAATATCTGAGCGAAGGCCGCATTTTTCACAAACTTGTCCCCGAGAATAACGATAATAAATTGATATGAACGGCCCAGTGCGATTTTAATTGTTTGTTGCTCCAGTATCCTGCTGATTGATCACTTCAGGGGTTTGAGGGTGATACACTGCTACGCATAAAACCTGAACAAAGCTACAACATTGTTATTGTTTAATATTGTTCGTTCCGTTAAACAGCTGACGAACGTCAACCCTCAAAAGTCGAAACTTGTGCGAGCAATAGATCAACGAGGCCTTACCTTTTAACGTGCGATTACCCAGCTCCCAGCATATGTATGATATTCAATAAAAAATGGTACAATATTGTTTTCGGAGCTTATGATCCTATTGTCTACCAGACTGGAATTTGAGTACACTCTTTTCTGTGTCCACTCCCTCTCTCTCTCTCAATTATATATTTGAGTAAATGATGAATATCTGGAGAAGCGCCATTACTGTAGAAATCGTTTGTACCCACACTTTCTTCGACAGGTCAATGCTACGTTGTAATTCATTTTAATTTATTTGAAGCCTATGTTGCATTCATTTCTATTTGAAACTTTAAGAGTGGAATATTGTGCTGGTTTTAGGAAATAAATAAATTTTCAGAACTCCGAATAAGTTCACTTGGTATACAAATGTTTATGAAGTTATCTATTGCTATTCGATTTCTTCTGGTCTCTCTCTCTTTAGTGCAGGGTTTCCCAATCTATGGGTCGCGATCAAATTTTCATTGGGCACTTAATAGGCCGCGGGCATGTGACGTCACATGACATCTGTCAATCAGCCTGCTGGACAAAAAAATCGTATTTCCATAAACATCAATAGCAATTTAATGAGAGTATAATCGCGATTCTGAGTAGATTTAACTTATCGGTAGTTAAATCTGCTCTTCCAGTTGCCTGAATCCACAATTCACGCCTCTTCTCAGCAAGAGGATTGATATTTTTTCCATTGTCGAGAATAGAAGGAAATCGATGGAATGAAACCTTATCTCTGCGGCTTCTACTTCCACATACTTCAAAATTGAGGCATTATCGAGAAAAAATATTTTCGAATAATGACATAAGAGAACAAATAGGCATTTGTAGATCCGTGAGTTTGTCTAGCAGGCTGGATTCACAACTGTCATTTACTGTCGTCTGTCAGATATGTCCGTGGTCTATACCGAAATAAATTGGACATATCAAAGCACTGAGATGAAATCTCAAGTTGAAGTTGATGTCGAAACTGTAGTGGCAAAACAAATCCATCCTTCCCATTGAAATAACTTTTTGATTTAGTCATTCAATTACATGTGAAAAAATTGTATTCGCTGAATAAAATACGCAGATTGGATTTTAATATTTAGAGACCATCGTTGCAATGCATGTTGGTATTGAATTTTCAGAATAATGATCCCCAGAAAATTATTTTTTGTTCTGTCGAAAATCATGTGAGTGGTTTGTCAATTTCTCACGCAACTATGTACTCAAAGAAATAGTTCAATTTTAAACTCCAAATATGGCAGTATTGTTCTGGAGTATTGAATTTTGAATATTCAGTTTCGACCACACATGCAATACTCCAGACCGGTATCAGTTGAAGAATCGCTTGTCACAAATATAATCTAGTGAGCATTTTCAATGTTCCGGCTTCCAGAAGAAGAAAAGCTGTGGAAAAGAATAGCGAAGACTCAGATCTGTACGTATCCCATGGTATATGTATCAACGACCAGAACCTTCGAAGTAACGATGAAGGTGTTTTTGATATGCATTGCAGTTGCCGATGCCGTCTTGCCAATAACAGTACGAGCTCCAAAGGATTGAGATTCGCATGCTTTAAGGCGAGAACGTCAGCAACACAATTACCTTTTGATTAACGAATATCTCATTGTCAATTACTGCAATAGAAGTATTACCAAAGAATTTTATATTTCAATGATGATGCAAAAATAAGAGAGAATGAATGAAATTCGATGAGGAAATTCAGTGCTACTGCAGAATGGAGTTTGATGCATCACACTACGATACATATTCAACTGTACCTCAGACTCCGATTTTGGTAACTTTTACATATCTGATGACACACCAGAAAAAAGTTTCCTGAACCGATAATAATTCCTCTGAAACGTAACACCGCCTCGACGTGCTGCAAAAAGATCGACTACGCTGACCCCGGATGATCCTTGCGGTAAATAAAATATCTATCTCCTTAGATCTGTGTGTATTCGAGTGAGAAATTGGGATATGTATTTCGATACACCTCTCACATTTCTATTTGATACCGATTGCACCGCAATTCATAATCGAATATTCCGAACGAACAGATTGAGATGTTCGAGAACCAGTGGCGTCATTTGGGGTGGCCCTTGCCACCCCAGAATTTCACCAATTCACAATATGGGGGTGAAAATCTCGATAATTCACAAACAATTGAAAAATAAGTGCAAAAAACTTCTGCAGGAGTTTTTGAGTAATACCGGACGGGAGAAATGACATGTGCAGTCCCAGAAAGCTGTCTTCAACTTTGCGACTCAGCAGCATGTGCCATTGTAGTATGCTCATTATACTTTTATACCTCTCGGGACCAGTTTCACAATCAAACCAGATCACCATACTTACTGAAACTGGCTCTTAAGGTAAGCGTCCATAGGTACGCATCGTACGGATCGTATAAAACGGATTTTAGAATTATTAGTATAGTAAGTTATACATATGCGTCCTCTGACCGGCAGCGGACGGATCGCACGTATCGATCCATCGGTAATGCCAATGAAATTTATCGAAGGGGCAACTTTTCATGCGGATTGCCGATAAGTGGACGCATGTCACAGTAGGTAGTCACTGGTCGCCTCACAGATCATTTGAATTTTGTTACATTTCGACACTAATTACACACACGTGCTTTAATTATATTTGTTATTACGCATATCATGGAGCAAATCAGTGAATAGTGTATGATATTGTGATCTTTTTTTGAATATGTCATGTATCCACAATCTATGTCTTTTCTTATTTCCCCTCCTTTCTTCTTCATCTAATAACAAAGCAATAATGACAAGTTCTTCATCACTTTCCATGATCGGAAACATTACACACTGTGATGTTTCCGATCATCCACTCACAACGAAAATGCGAATGTTACTTAAAAGCCGACCGTCGCATCGGCAATCCGATCGCTACGGATACAGTGGACGCACTACCACAAATCGATCCGTTTTATACGATCCGTACGATACGTACGATGCATACCTATGGACGCGTACCTTTAGTCCTCAGACCTTCTGACATATCGGGGCAACAGCAAAGACTCTCTAAGTGAAACGGAGGTGGTGGAATAGGGGGTGAAGGGGTATGAAGGAGTATGAGAACAGGGGAGAAAAAAACATATTATATTGAGGAGAGAAACAAGGAAAGGTACAGTAATCGAATGGCAAATTCGACGAAATGATAACTACGATATATCAGAATAGATGAAGGACTCATTATAAGATGGAAGGTAAGGCTCACAAATGAAGAAAAGAATCTATCAAGACCTAGAGCCACGACAATAGATTGACGAGATAGACTAAGGCCTGGGTAAATCGACAAATATCCACTCTTGGATGATTGAGTTAGCCGGCGTGGCAGAGAGGGGGAAGTTTTGGTGTTTTACGCCAGTCACTTGTGGAGTCGGTCCCGGATATCTGAAGGGATTTACACTCGAAGAAGAAAGACCTTTGCGATAAGCAGTGTGATGAACGAACATGTGGAATCTGTAAGAGAACAGTACAATCTTTCGAAGGAGATGAGCTTCTTATAACCTCAATCACTGCACAAAAATGACTGGCAAGTACGAAATTTGATTGGCCAAGCTGCCAAGAAATGACGAAATTTCCCCATAAAGATGGACTAAGATTCAATCATATGTCCATATTTGAGACCTGAACTTGTACTGACTGACAAGACACTACCATAAACCACAACATGTCTTCGAAATGCAGGGGTTTCAAAGAGTAAGATGAAAGCGCAGATAGTATCATATCCAGCAAGTACAGACTTGAGAAGTATACCCAGCGAAGAAATTGTCAAATTTTGAAGAAGTGATTTGTGTCTTTCTCCACCGAATCTATAAAAATAGAATACCCTAATTCCTGCGTGAGTTTGGTTAATCGGAAATGGTACTCTTTGGGTTGCGTATAGTAGATATTTGATTACTAGACTATTTGATTATCGAATAATCATTGAAGTGACCAGAATATGTTAGTAATCGAGTATTCTTGAGTGGAAGTATTATGAAAAGCTTTGAAAACTACCAATCCTACTCATTTTTTTTTCATTTTGCATGCCCCCCAGTTGTAAATCATCAATGACGCCCATGTCGAGAACGAGATATATCTCGGATCATGCAGCAAACCTCCAGTTTCGTTTTTCAGCTTCCGCTTCCTAATCGTTCAAACACGCGATACCATCAAAGTACAACTACCCGGATCGTTTACAAAACAGCGGAACCGTTTCCTCCTTGAAAGTTTCGGTATCGATGCTGCAACGATTATCGAGGGCGTTCATCTTCCTAAGTGCGCTCGATTCGTACGCCACAGCCGCCTTAGAACCGTTCTTTTGTTAAGGGATTTTTCAAGATGCTTGTCGATTATGATCTTTATATTCAAATATGAATGTTTCCACGATTTTTAACTGTAGTGTTATTGAGTTGAATGTTTATTCGACAGATGGTCTTGTAATTTCAACTCTGTTTAAGTAATTTCCACTAGCACAACACAACAGTAAATACATCGGGCAGAGCCGATGAGCTATCAAAACCCGTTTCAGGGAGCATTTTGCACACATGAAATACAGAAGAGTGAAAAAATACAGTGTCGCCCAACACGCCCTAGACAATGATTACAAAATTGGCATGTGCATGACACAAGACTACTCGATGCATGTGAGAGTCTAGAAATAGCAAAATGTAAAAACAGCATGAATGGTGACAAGGGACCTATCCCTTTCAGCCCACTTTTCAATCTATTGTTGATAAATTAATCAGAATAATCAGTAATAATAAACAAAGTTCATATCGGACCAAGAAACTCTAGGTATATAAACAGCTAACCCTAGTCTTCAGATTAAGTATCGATTTCATTCTCCTGGAGACGCTAACTGTGTGAGCGGAACGCGCGTTGAAACGAAATGTGAAACCTTTACTTTCCGGACTATTGTGCCAGACGGATATTGAATTTTATAGAAATATTTTTCTTTTCCCCTTAATCTGTACAAAAAACACAAATCAAGCAGATATATAAAGCACAATAAAGAACATTACATAAACGAGAAATGATTTTTGAACACGGAATCTGGAAAAACTACTTTCCTAATTATAGTGCCTGACAGGTATCGAATTCTAAAGAAATCACTTTTTTTTTCTCAATCTATACAAAAAAACCACTCGTGAACTCAAATCAAGCAGATATATAAACATGCATAATAAATAACAATATATTATCGAGGAATTATTTTTAAAAACGGAATCTGAAAAAACTACTCTCCTGGCTATAGTGCCCGACGGGTATTGAATTTTACAGAAATCACTTTTTCAATGTCAATAAATACAAAAAACACTTCTGAACTCAAATCAACCAGAAAAATAAACATGCATAACACATAACAATACTCAAAGAAGAAATGATTTAAACAAAAAGAAATCCGAGAAAACTACATTCCTGACTGTAGTGGCCGACGGGTATTGAATTTTATAAAAATCACTTTTTTCCCTCAATCTATACAAAAAACACTTCTGAACTCGAATCAACCAGATAAATAAACATGCATAACGCATAACAATACTTGAAGGAGAAATTATTTTAACAAAAAGAGATCCGACACAACTACTTTCCTGACTATAGTGCCCGACGGGTATTGCATTTTGTTAAAATCACTTGTTTCATCTCAAACTGTACAAAAAAAATCTGAACTCAAATCAACCAGATACTCGACCAGATATATAAACATGCTTGATACACAACAATACACAAACGAGAAATAATTAAAAAACTAAATCTGATACAACTACTTTTCAGACTGTAGTTCCGGACGGGTATTGAATTTTATAGAAAACACATTTTTCCCTCAATCTGTACAAAAAACACTTCTGAACTCAAATCAACCAGATATATAAACATGCATAAGTCATAACAATACTTAAAAGAGAAATTATTTTGACAAAAAGAAATCCGAAACCGCTACTTTCCTGACTATAGCACCCGACGGGTATTGAATAACATAGAAATCACTTTTTTCGTCTCAATCTGTACAAAAAACACTCGCCAACTCAAATCAACCGGATATTCGCTCGATCCGTCTTGCAGCGAATCACGAAATTCCATCGAACAGGACGGCGATTCTAATTAATCGGCCAGGCGCGCGTCCGTCTATAAATTCGAAAAAGAGGCGAGGTGCCTTTGACCCGCGACCGTCCGATTTTTTTCGGAATCCTTAGAAATCGCTCCTTCCAGAGTCATAGGTCGCCGCCGACGAGATCTCTCTCCTTTTAAGCCGCACCGGAATCGATCTAATGTTATCGTGAACGAACTCGCGTAATTGGGATGCGACCGTCGTTAGGAATATCTGGTCCAGTGGTACTCGAAGATTTGCACGTAAATCTTGATTCGATTCGATACAGCTTATCCAATCCAGCCTGGCACAAACTCAACTACTTTTACAGTTGCGCACTGGTAGTACATTCCATGACGAAAGAAGAAACACCTACAAGGAATAAATTTCAACACAGTGAACACATATAATAGGTATTTTTTATCTAAGTATACTTCACAGAGATTGATGGGCATATACGAAATTAGTTTTTTTTTATTCAGAAAAAAAACACATCAACCACTAGGGTTATTAGCAGTTAGAGTAAATACATTAAATACAGTAAATACATTGAATTTTCTTAGAAATGCCAACATTCTCTAAAAAACTATAAAGGAAAGTGAAGTTCGTAACATCCAGGGCATTGGTGAGGTCACTTGGTAATCCAGATAATTGTCTTTCTTCATTGAGAGCTGGACAATCAGAAATGAGATGTTCAACACTCATCGTCACACTGCAGGTAACACAAATGCGAGGCTCTTCATGCTTTAGGAGATATTATTGATGGGTAAATTTCGTATGTCCAATTCTCAAGCGAGTAAGTGCAGTAATTTTGAGTGACTAGATTCGGATTAATGGCTCTGAGTTAATTATTATGTAAGGATTGCCATCTTTGCCTCCATCTGTCGCACATGAGCGCATTTACTTGGTGATGGATATCTTGATAGGGTACTGTTGGATCTGTCGAGAGTTGGGGTTTGAAATGGCCTCTCGAACTTCTGAATCAGCCCTTTCATTACCCGTTATTCCGATATGGGAAGGAATCCAAAATTAGTTCATTGTCAAGATGGATTGGATGAGCTGTACATTGCAATTCTTTGGTTTCTGTGAAACACCAGAAACATAAAGTTGTGTATAGAATAGAATAGTATATTTATGCATACTTTGAGATCGTTTACATGACGTAGAACAAGTCAAATGATGTCAGATGATGTCAAAATACATATTAAAATTACATACATATTGGAGTTACAATTGAAATGCAAACTCTTTCATATAATTATGCCGGGTCCAGACCAAACCGACAACAAAACACCAACGCAACAATACTGCAAGTCCTCGAGAACAGAAACAAATTGTCAAGTGTTGTCCACATAAACGAAAACAATAATTATCTTCAAACGTAACCTTAATGAGGATATGATACGAACTGAACCAAGAATTATTTGTTTTCTTCATCGAGCGCGTACACACTAGACCAGTGGTTCCCAAAGTTGTCTGGACTACGACCCATCTTGAACAATTTACCAAACTCGAGATCCACCTCTAGGAAATTTACCCGTTACCAATATGAATAAAGAGATTTTTCTAATAAAAAACGAGGTTTTGATATAATTTTCAATACTCAATCGATTAACTAGATCAAAAAGTTATTTCAATGGGAATAATGAAATTGTTTACTATGTTTCGCCATTACAGTTTTGACATCAACTTCAAGTCGAGTTAGGCTGGATTCAGACAGATCCGAAATCCGATCGTACGACGATCAAATAGCTTTCTGATGGTCTAAGTTTGAATTTAGACCAATCAGAAAGCTATCTGATCGTCGTACGATCGAATTTCGGATCTGTCTGAATCCAGCCTTACTCTCAATCCCAGTGCGTTTGATATTTCCAATTTATTTCGGTATTGAGAGCCCACTAAAAATTTGCCCACCAGTGGGTCGAGAACCAACTGTCCGGAAAATAAAAAGTTGTTGAAAACACCAACAAAACAAAATAGTTGCCTAAATGTTTTGATCCTGTTTGGAAATTGTTGGGAAACATTGAGTTGCTGTTTTGTTTTTCTTTTAATGGTTTGGTGTGGACCCGGCATTAATACCTAAAATGGGTTGGATAAACTGATAGGGAATATGCCATCTTCTAAAACAATAAAACAAAACTAACACTTAATCTCTAGCGACATTAACTACAAACTATGAGCCTCGAATGCCTATTCTAGAAAATGTTGAAACTAATTTCTCTCATATATATATATATATATATATATATATATATATATATATATATATATATATATATATATATATATATATATATATATATATATCAACTCGGTGGCATTTGCAGTATAATACAATACTTCATTTCTGGAGACTTTTACAAGCATGAAAATGGTCAAATATAAAAAAATTAGATAGGTTTTTCGGAGGTCAGACATATATATATATAATATATATATGTGAGAGTCCACTGATAGTATAAACGAGACTTGCAGAAAATAATAGAAAGGGGTAAGTAGTCACATCAGTCTGTTAATATTCATCCAATGAATAAAAAGTATTTTATTGAAAATATTTCTCACGCTGTTTTTGGAGTTATTGAGATTACACTTTTGTTTAGTGCATATTGGAAGATTAGATTTTGAATCATAAATTCAATAGACATGTTATGAGGTCCGTTAGATACAGATGTCAATCTGTGATTGGGAATTATAATTTGGTCAAAGTATAGCCCGAGGTATAGCCAGAGGCAAGGCAGGTAGCGTCCCTTTTCTGAAACTTGTAGAAATTTTCACTTATGTAATTAACATAATTGAAAATATTCATGGATATCACGGTTAAAATCCCTAAGTCAGTGAATAACTGATTACAAAAGTCGCCTTATTCTATCTATCGTAGTTACCGTAACAAACTAAACAATAATTGAGACTTGAGTGAACATAGACATAATAATAGCTCGATAAAATGTCGAGAGGGATAAAGTTTCTAAGATTGTAAATGACGATATTCAAATAATTTTTTCAAAAAAGACTCAATATGGTCATTTCAGCATAAAAGTGTCTAGGTTTAATCCTAGAAACCAAACAGATTTTTTTTCCTCACAAACGACTTATTATCTGCTCTCACTCACAGCAGAAGCTATTCCTACAAGTCAAGTATCTCGATGTGAGATCGATCGCTGAAGATGCTTCCCAAAAGCTTGGATTTCTATTTCGTACCAAGAAATACTACTCGTCTGCTCCTAACGACCTACAAGACTACAGAATAGCTGAACTTTGTAACTCTTCACCAAAAGAGATTTTTCCTGAGCGTTGCAAACTTCAAAAAATTTTTAAGTTAATAATAATTGGTATCTCCAGTACCTTGATTCACGCGGTGTTATTCGAACGTAACAGTGCTTCCCCTTCGCGTGAATATGTGTATAAAGAAAAATCCAACACCGAAATGTCTAATTTAGCAAGACTACCGGTGTTCGTTTACGCCCGAAAGTGACACGAGATCTGATACGACAGATATCGAGAAAATCTCGCCGCGTGAGACCAGAGAGACTCGACACAACTCCTCCACATTAGAAAGTACGGTGAATCGCTAATGACCGGCCTTTCCAGAGTAATTTCTCCTTTTCCGATATACGCGCAAGTGACCTTGCTCGGTGGCCCTCCCCCTCCCCCGCTGCGTGCGGAGTACGTTCGAAATGCTGCTGGAAGTGTATCAATTGCGGACCACCAGATGTGTGAAATTCTCCGTAACAGGTGACTTCCTGCCCTCGAGCGCCGCGATTTGACGTCGGGTGTTCTTCCTGTTTCATTACATTGCGATAATCATATATCAATTGTGAGATAGAACCATTAAACTATCAGGTTTCACTTAAGCAAACATACGGAAAAACGTATTACTACATTGACAGCTTTTACAAAGTTCAGCAACGCGACGATTAGTTTTTTCGTGTTGCAATTTTTTATCAACGAAAGCCAATATTCTCTGAACTAAAATATTTCAATTTCGTTTAATTCCTTCGATGCTCTGAAAAAATCAAGAAACTGAAATCCAAGCAGCCAAAACAACGATTTCCAGCGTATAATACATGCCGTGTCTCAGAGCCAATAGGAATTCATTAAATTCAAATAATAAGCCGATCACTCATCATCTCGAAATTCCCAATAACACCTGAATTTCAAGATTAATTTTTTTGCAGCCACAAGTCGCTGCAATAAGTGACATCAATCTCTCAGTTGCTGAATTTGGAGATTTTTTTCATTGCCAATATTAATAAAAAAGCACTGAATGTTACCAAAATAAATGAATACAATATCACAACAAATATCCATTTTTTATTTATTAATTGATAAATTAACCCGATACGTTCCCCCTCTTCAAATTCCATCAGATTCACAAAATTATTGAAATATTGAATAATCAACATTTTTCTCAATGATGCCACTACATATTTATTATTTGCAGCAACAAAATACCACAGAAAAAAACATGTCGCTGCAACTTATAACACCGAACAATAAAAAAAAACGTATGAATACATGCAGCATCAAATTACATCGTTGAATTCAGGTGAAATTTGAGAACTTGCTGTTTCAATAATCCACAAATATCACGTACTTTGTAATTTTCAGGGTTTTCGACCTACCACATTCTGCAAAAATCAAGAATTGATATTTGAATCTATACAAGTGTAGAAGAGTACTTTTGATCTACCTCGAAAAGTTGCTGAGTCGATTAAAAAGCAGTTCCTTTTTGTAAGAATATCTCCAATCGGTCAATAACTCAAATTTGTATATCAAAAACTGATATATGAAAATACTCATCTTTGTTACCATTTCCGAAACTAAATCCGTTTCCGTTCTCAAAACTTGTTCACAAACCCTTTTTCTTTGATATTCGTTGTTGACAAAATATCAAAGGTTTGAGATTTGACGTATCATTTTGCCTTTCAAGAGTGGTAGCCAGGAACAACTTATACAACTCATAGAGATGTTATTTTCCTCAGATAGCATGATGGAAGCTGTTTGTATCTAGACTACAAACATAAACTTAAAAATAGATTTTTAACTTTAGTTTAGTAGCCAAGTGGCGCTCAAGATGAATCTGTCAGATTCTTTTTCTTGAGCGCCACTTTGAATTTGAAGTCATTTTTTAATTTTGCTGAATTTGGATCGAAAATTCGTTAAAAAGGATACCTACTGGCTCCTGTTACTAACGATAATGTATATATAATTTTTTATACCTAAAAAATCCAACTGCAGAAAAGTATCGAATATAAACGAAATTGTTCTTTATCTTCATCACGAATATCACTTGCAGGAAAAAAATTTCATGATTTTGAAATCAGGTTGATAATCTAAATGAAAGCTGAGTTTATAATAACCATATTTCTTTTTAATTTCAACGCATGATCACAAGACAGTATTTGCTTTTTTTTTCTATCTCTCTCTGCATGTAACATTGCTATGAGTTCTGTTTATCGAATACTCCAACCGGCCTGGTAGCACTGTAGGTTATCTTACAGTAAGAAAGAACTGATCGAAACACATTATGAGAACATAGTCAACTCCTGAATCGTTTTTCGCACACTTGAGTTCAGGTCTGAGATCTGTATCGATACGATGAATTTCAAAACCCATCAACTAACTTCACAAACGAATGTAGGTGCTCCACAAGAACACTCCGGACCACTGGCTTCATGAACTACTTCAACCTCGAGAATGACCATAACTTTACTAATGCCATCACCATAAATGCCTCGGAATAACAGGAAATACGGATGATTGACAGAGTCGTGTTAAATATTTCCTTCACAATGATTACTATCAATCAAGTTGAACACGTTTCTTGAATATTCCGCCGCAAAAAAGTAGATCACGTTCGAAAAATGTTCAGGAACGAAGTAGATATTCTGAAACGAAGCTGTGGTACTGTGATACGTTCAGTAATATTAGTGATAACTCTAAACAGAAATAACGAATTGAAATAGAACTAGGCTTCGGATCATTTGTTTGAATCTGCATAACAATGGTCTCACCTGTCGTGTGGTAGTGCTTCAAACTTCCACCGAATCAACCATGTTACCCGATAAAAAAATTGAAGGATTGAAAAAATGATAAAGGTTTACGGTAGGTTAATAAGCAAAATTGGATTTGAGAAACATCAAGACCTCTGGAAGTGCGAAAGGGTGCATGAACACAAGATATACATCAAGAACAAACAGATAAGTGGTTCTATATTATCAAAACACATTCTAACTGCCGATGGAGATCACACAGTAGAATGGACTGGCACTAAAAAGATGATAAGGGAGAACTAGATAACCCGACAGAATCAGTTACAGGACAGAATCAGTTACAGGACAGAATCAGTTACAGGAGTATTGAAGAGAGATGAGATTAATGTGTGAGGAGAAACAAAAAATTGAAAGGAAATATTTCGAAAAGAATTGAGAAATGAATTTATTGAATTCAATATATTTTTTGTTTTCCATATTATTTGTTTTTTTGACATTCATCTCGCACGAACTGTGAATTCCAAGCGAATAATCATCGCGGGGATAATACAGAGTGTTTCTAGGGCAAAAACGATCCTCTTTGTCTTTCATATGCTAACAGAGACACCACCAATCGTTCAACGATTAACATATTCTCAAACACCTTTGACGCAAACATTGCGGCGATATTACCTTTGCAATTCGTTCCAGCCGTCTGAGATTAATAGACAACGTATTCAAATACAACGATTTCAATATCACTGACGATCTATAATTAGATAGCTATTTCTTGCGGGGGATTTTTTTAATGATTTTGCAAAACTCCCGTTCGTCCTTCGGTACGACAACAACGAGCAAACAATTATGGCTGCCGTAATTGATTTTGCATCATCAATCTCGTATATTTTGTAACAAACATCGGGCATCGGTTCATTGAAGATTAGCAGATTAGTTTGCCATGAGTCTTATGGAAATTTCTATCTAGGACTCACACTATGAGTTTTCGGAAGTTTTGGAGGCAATGATAATAAACACCGATTTTGTCGAGGAGATGGTGGATTCTTGGAAAGTGCTTGTATGAGTCACAAGCAATTATTGATCACATCTTCCCAATCATATTTTATAACCATTTGAAAATTATTTTCATTCCCTACGTTTGTGGTAAAATAAAATTTCATTGAACGGTGTTTGACGAAAAAACTTGTTCTCCATTGCAATAGTGAAATAATAGTAATTTACGTAACAAGTCTGAGAATTTAACGAGTAAAAAAAATCAAGGACGAATCTGGAAAAGTGTTTTCGGGCGTGTTGCTTACACTATACTGGAAGTCATTTTCGACAAAAAGGTTTACATCAATAAAGCCTTCGATTTATTGTCTTTGGGTAATTTTTATTTTTGTGATTTTCGAAAAAAAACTTATTTTTGTTATAAAAAAAAATATTGTAACTATCCCAACGATATTTTTGACGATTGTTTTAGAAGTTTGCGGGTCTTTCATTCGCAACACGTAGGTATGTAAAAAATTTCTCTTCACAAAATATAAGAACCTATTCTTGTAAGATTCTGTTCTCAAAAGAGTTGCGATAGTTTGCAAGCTTGTAACTCAAGCCAAGACACTTAAAACGATATACCTCTAGGTGATTTTTTTGTAGCAGAAACATTTCTTTGTGAAAATCACAAAAAAAAATCTCAAAACCTCTCTCAATGTGGACCATGATCTATAAGTGGGGGCCAGTATGATAGTGGTCCTGAGGGAGAACCTTGAGGAGCACTTCTTGCACAAATCAGGTTTTTGAGTATTCAGCGAGGTATTCAGTTCAATGCGAGAGTTTCTATTTGAAAAATATCATATTCTAAAACGTCACGTCACGTTTTCCCTAGAATTTCACGAAAACCCACCAGCTACGTACTGAACTAGATGTCAAAGAACATTGCAATTCGAAGTCACCTCCCAGAACGATGAACAACGATATCCGCATCTTCAGAATGGCGAATCTTAACCTCTATTCGTCCCGAGGCTAGAAGGTGTGTTGACAACGATCGTCGTGTTTCGACCATCTAGAGCATTGTGTGTGTGTTCTTCAGCTCTGACATAAATAGGTCGCAGATAATTTCATGTCGTTACAAATGTTCATGTTTGGGACGGCTCACAACAAACAAGTTCGCTCGATGTCGATGTAAAATGTAATCGAGTCTAGTCTCATGGCTGCGTATACGATTTCCTTCTCGCGTATGATCTGGTACACTTGGATGGCTTCCGTAATTCAAACCTGTAACTCATAGTAGCATCTTGCTTGAATGAGTATGACGAGAGGTTGTTGCAGCATTTTTTCAATGAAGCGAAGGTTCTGAGTTGGTAGAAAACTCATTAATTTTCTTTAGTATTGAGGATTCATATTTGATATCACCCTTTTTTTTATATACAGATTCACGAGAAAGAAAAGCCCTATAATGCTCAGAGAACACCGCGTGAATCAAGGAACAGGAGCTACGAATTAACATCAACTTTGAAGTTTTGCAGTTTGTAGGCCTCACGAAAAACCACTTTCGGTGAGGAGTTGCAAGTTCAGCTGTTCTATGTGTTCCTTGTAGATGATTAGAAGCTGATGAGAAGTGAAATATTTCTTCACACGAAATAGGAATTCAAGCTTCTGGGAAGCACCTCAAGTGATTGATTTCACATGGTTTTCCCATGAGAGACTATTGCTGATCGTTATTCCTAACATGGAGACACTTGAGTGTGTAGGAAATGTTATTCCTGACGTTTGAATATTAGATAAAGGTAGATCGGTCTTTCTTTGAGAAAAAAATTGCCGGGGCTTTCCCAGCATTGAATTCCACCAAATTGATGTTACCTCATTTTATTGCTTTCACCAAGTCATCGTTAATATTATTGACGCTAATGCCTCACTGAATTTTTGTTTCTCGTTTTCTCGTGCTGAGAGATTCTGGAAGATGAAAATGTGTAATGAACAAGATGTTTTCTTCAGCAAATCATTTCATTTCATCATTTCAGATGAAGCAGAAACCTTCGAATCCCCATTAAAATAGTTCATGGTCTACAATAACGGTCATCTGAACAGCCTAGTTATCAAAAATCAACGAACTAGGCCTTCAAATTCACAAAACCATGTTATAATTGGGTTTATTCAGGAAGAATTGTTGACTATTCCTCGAGTAAACTTTGAAACTGTCCAGTTCCTCAAATTTCTATCATCATCATTTCGATATTGGACAACATTTTTTGACAGACAGTCCCAGATAAAAATCTAATTTCATTGATATTATCGGAATGTGTTCAAAAACACAAAATCAACCTTTCTTGTCGCGATGACTGAAACAACATTCGGTCGATTAGCATATTATAACAAATTCCAATAATTTATAGTCCTGGCTACTCATCTCCAACACAAAACTCATTCTCGCCTCGTATATTCGAAATATCGGCCTAATCAACAGTTATTACTATCCCAAAAATATGTAACTAGCATAAACAATTTTGGTCATTAGAAGATAACTTTTACTATATACAATAAATGACAATGAACAAATTGATAGGATATCATTCATTGACATTACAAGTAATGAACAACATTAGGAGGAAGGATATGGGTACCTAGTTGATATTGTGGAGGACCGAATGATGATTTCATACTTAAATCACTCTATCCCTCACAACCTCTATCTGATACAATCCATTACTTTTGTAATTTCAATGGTCCCAACTATATTAGTGATACATAACATTATAGTATTTTTCACAGTAAATGGTATTGGCTTATTAACTGCAATAAACTACCCGATTTATTCCCATTGTGTAGAAAATCATCTGGTAAAAGATGCAAATGTGCTACAGGGTCGAACTTAAGAAATTTGAATTTTGCATAATGTAGGAGATATACAAGTAATTTATTTAAATGTTACAATTCTATTCTATATAAAGTTCCTTATCAAATCTTTTTCCCAGTCGTCTAGACTTTTTGTGACACCGGAATCTTCACGCTTTTTTCTTGATTCCATGGAATTTTCAACAATTCGTCTAACTGAAGTAAGAGGCACCTTCGTCAAATTACTGGTTACTTTTGCTGCAGCACCCGCGTTATATCCTTGCTGAGATAAGGAACTATACACAATTTTTGTAATGATTTTCGCGTCACAAGATAAGTGATTCTTCTTTAACGAACCACTGGAAGAAGCACTATTACTTCTTATCCACGGACGCCACATACTGCCTATTCTGTACGTTGGGGTATAAAATCTTTGCTATTAATGTCTGTAATAACAAATAAATGTTATAAAATTATTGCACGCCGTAACACAAGTGAACACTTGCAATGAAATACAAAGACTAAAATGAACAAGAAGTGTAAGCTGTAATCCTCTACAATCCCTCTCTGAGAAACAAAATTACCTGAATCCGGTCCTTTTACATTTATGATGTGCATCTCGGATTTTACAACTTAAGGGTCTAATTGGTTTTATTATGATCCTTCAGTCAATATCATTTATTGTGAAAACTACTATACATTTGGAATTTAGGAAAGATCTGCTCGAGTATCCAAGTATAGTAGTTTTCACAATAAATGGTATTGACTGCAGGATTATAATAAAACCAATTAGACCCTTAAGTTGTAAAATCCGAGATGCACATCATAAATGTAAAAGGACCGGATTCAGGTGATTTTGTTTCTCAGAGAGGGATTGATTAAGTTCGACCCTGTAGCGCATTTGCATCTTTTACCAGATGATTTTCTACACAATGGGATTAAATCGGGTAGTTTATTGCAGTTAATAAGCCAATACCATTTACTGTGAAAAATACTATAACATCCATCGAAAACCTAAACTAGATTCAAAAAACTGTTTGCCTCTGCATTACCGGACCCATATGAACCTCATCATCAACTAGAGATAGGAAGGTCATGCTAAATTTCACATATTTGTTAAGGAGCATGACTATACCATCATTCTACTGATATCGATTCGATTGTAAGTCATATACTAACACTGAAAAGATTCTGATTCCAAAACATCCTGATTATTGAAGAATCTTAGAATAACACCGTGACCCCAAGCCAGAAGGGTTTCTTGTGTTAAGACTGAGCTGACCCTCACATTGGCATGTCGGTCTTTGGTATGTCGATGATGACGAATAATTCTCCTTTTGCAACCTTCGAGGATGCTAAGACAAAGCTGCCATCTGTCTCAAGACAGCTACTAAGTTTCATCGATGCAGAATCAGACCAGAAACAATACCTAGGAAGAACCTCTTGAGGATGGGAGGAACTGATTTGACGCTCTGCAGAGGCTCTGAGCAGGAAATACAGAATTATAGAGGATATCGTATGTGATTGGGATTGCCGACAAATTCAAAATGAGAAGGGCAAAAGGATCAACTGGTGTCCCTTGTTTGTGCAGAGGGTCTAATAAGGCCACAATGTCGTTTAGCTACGCTAGAGAAAAAAGGATATCTCTTGTATTAATGTGATGTGAACAAAACATAGAAAAAATCCCACGGTGAAAATCTTCAGGATCTATTTGGACCATCTACGAGTACCTACTTCTCCTCGGTAACCAATTTATTCAAGTGGCTATTACAATAACCGACCAAACTTCTGAAATAATGTCCTCAACAAAATTAACGAAATCCCTATCGCAACAGCTGTTTCCACGCATTGATTCGCTCGACCAACCAGGTGCCGAACGGCCTTGACTGGAAAAAGATCGTCGAAAGCTAGGTTAAAATAATGAAGTTGCAATTAACGATGTCGATTTTGAGGACGGTGATCACCTACCGGCAATATTATTTTATTCGTATCGATTACATAAAACGTATCGTAGATGGTGTTTCTCACAAGCATTCGTCGAACGGACTTCGAAAGAGAAACCTAATCGGATGCGTTCGCTTAACAAGAACGCTTCTTTGGTTGATGATTAGCAAGCAGCTTCCACTTCTCAATTAGCTTTTTTTTCGATATGATTGATTGATGGATTTTTGCTCTCGTTTACTTTCCTTCGAAACTCTACCGTTTACCGAACTAAGTTGCAGTTTTGTATTATTGATAAAAAAGTAATGGGCATACGTAGTTTTTTCAATTGCTTTCTGGTTTACTTTCGATTGATATGTGTCCAGTGTTGTTTTTGTTAGATATTAATGAGGTTGTTGTCGAGTTGCAGCGGATAGTTGAAAGTAGTAGATCGAACTTTCAATGTCTATATTATTTCATAATACTATTGAATTAATCAGCAAATGAATTTAAAAGAAAAGAAATTGAGGTAGGTTCAGAATGTAGAAAAATGAAAGTAGAGTTGTAAAAATAAAAAATTCCATAGAACTGTACGATACTCTATGAAAATCCATGTGAAAACAAGTAATACCACAAATACACACTGAAAAACTTTATTGTTATTTGAACAGAATATGTTACTAGGATCGAATGAAAAGTAAATTTGAATTATTCGGGGGTTATATCCCGAGTGCACCATATATTATAATTTGATAAAATTCCGAGAACGCAAGTCGAAAGATTTCATCATGACGTGAGGTTTGCTTAAAAACTGAATTTTGAAAATTATAGAAACGCAAGCATTTTGGTGGATTGAGGATGGTGTAGGAGCGAGTGTAGGAGGGATACTTATATGTTCAAACTTCAGAATCGACCACAGTAACAACAGGTTTACTTTGTGCATTTATTCATCTTTGATTACACGAGACCTTTTTTTTCGAAGTAAACTTTACATTTCGATGATAATTTTGTTGCCTGGCAACTCAACTAAAGAAACTGTCTCTGAAAAAATTACGAGTCCGTAGGACGAGTAATTTTTTCTGGCAGTTTTTTGAATCAATTTGCCGGAAGGCAACTGAACTCGAATCATAAATGTCAAGATTTCTTCAACAAAAAAAAGCTCGAATGTAATTCGTACGACATTTTAATGAAATATTCAAAAAATGAACAATTTGTTCAGGCCAGCCTCAACTCACCTACACTGTAGGTTGACGGACTAACACCTATCAGAAAACAACTACTCCCCTGGCTAATACCAAATACCACGAAGGGCATTGGATTACATCCAACAGGTGTTGGTGCGGGATTCATCACAGAAGAAATTCCACATATGATCTTGGCGATACAACTACCAGAATATTTTCAATTATTGGGACGGGACACACTTGCAGACCGGTTTCGGGCTATTTGGCCTCTCGTCAGTGCAAGGCAGTGCCATCATCAACATAAGTCGATGACTTCCCATAATTAAAAATCATACTCGAGTAGAGTATCTTCCCTAGACCTAGGCTGATACAAACAACAAGCAAAATAGCCGTTGCTGCGCCATCTGCCCGTAGACTAGGTACTAACCAAGAGCATATCCGCATGGTCCCAATTCCTTGTACGAGGAAAATCCTACAGTGTAGGTGAGTTGAGGCTGGCCTGAACAAATTGTTCATTTTTTGAATATTTGATTTAAAGCCAGTCTTCAAGCATACCCATGAATTTGTTTTATTCGGATTTTCCTTGTACAAGGAATTGGGACCATGCGGATATACTCTTGGTTAGTACCTAGTCTACGGGCAGGTGGCGCAGCAACGGCTATTTTGCTTGTTGTTTGTATCAGCCTAGGTCTAGGGAAGATACTCTACTCGAGTATGATTTTTAACTATGGGAAGTCATCGACTTATGTTGATGATGGCACTGCCTTGCACTGACGAGAGGCCAAATAGCCCGAAACCGGTCTGCAAGTGTGTCTCGTCCCAATAATTCAAAATCAATTCTGGTAGTTGTATCGCCAAGATCATATGTGGAATTTCTTCTGTGAAGAATCCCGCACTAACACCTGTTGGATGTAATCCAATGCCCTTCATGGTAATAGCCAGGGGAGTAGGTGTTTTCTAATAGGTGTTAGTCCGTCAACCTGCAGTGTAGGTGAGTTGAGGCTGGCCTGAACAAATTGTTCATTTTTTGAATATTTGATTTAAAGCCAGTCTTCAAGCATACCCATGAATATTTGTTTTATTATGACAATTTAATGAATACAGTTCAGTTTATTCAATTCAATGGAAAAGTACAATTGTTAAAACACAATTCTTATTTTTATTTTCTCAGATCAGATATACTCTTTTGAAAACGCAAGTCAAAAATTGCCAAAGACGCCGTCAAAGATTTGTTTACAATTCTGGTTGCCATGCTTTCGAAAGTTATGTTCCTTTTTGTCGCTGAAAAACTTAGGGCAAAGTTGTTTCGCTGTCATAATGACAAAATCACGGCGGCTTATGGGATATTTTATACATGAGTTAAATTGTCGCTGTAAAACTGTGAAAAAGAAATCTAGCCTTCAAATTTTTCATTATTTATCAGCATTGAGGGAAATAAGAAAAACCTCGATAAAAATCCATACCGGAAAGAGAATGAAAAAATTTGAAAATGGAAAAATATTAGAAATCGTTTACTTCCACCCTTTGAATTCAATACATTAATGGACAATATTATAGAAATATCATCCATTGCCATCCGCGATCCATATCAAGCGAACTCATAGAGACGCAGTCTTCCCCAGGCAGCATGATGAAAGCAGATTCCTTTAATTTTCGTTTACTGTCATTTCTCTTATGTTTTCAGATTGTGGTAGGTCAGAAACCCAGAAAACTACAGAGGGAATAGGTTTCGATGTTCAGATACGAATATATAACAGCAAAATTAGTGCAAAAATTTCAATGGAAATTGAAAAAACATGGCGATATGAGTATTTCCCCATAGTTCAATGGGAGTTCATGTTGACTGGAAGATTATCATTCATCATGTGATTAACGATTGAAAATCAGTAGTGATTAGGTGTTTAAAAAATGACTCGATGAAACACAAGTGGAATGTTCATATAATATGGTAGGAATGAACAAGAGAGCTTCAGCAGAGAAATCTTTCTTCCAAAAAAAATTTTGTGCCAAAATTCAACATAAGACTCTGCCTAATGTTTTCCAATCTTTCAAAGCAAAGACAAAAATATTAGCTTCGCTGCTATCTTGTGGATGCTATACTTTCAGGGCAATAACTAAATAAGTAGGTTTTGCAGCTGCTGAATCCTCATACAGTGCAGATTAGGAAATTGCCTTCTGGAAAATCTATAACAGAACTGTACAAATGGTAAAAGATATTCGAAAGAAGAGCTAGGAAGGCGTTTCCAAGTGCCAGATTCTCACTGTCATTTCTATTTTTGTGTTACAAAGAGCTTGTCTAATTCATAAGTACCGCGATCAATTCGAAGTGATAATATCGGCACATAACAATCATTCTTGTCAGTACTGTCTCACGCTACCTATATCCCAAAAGTAACTCAGTGAAGGATTCCAAAATTTACAATGGACTGAAAATTGACAACTGTCTTGCAAACCAAAATAGAGGAACCGATAGTTACAGTTTTTTTCCCGAGGTGTTTTCAGAAACAGGAACGAAATGTTGCTTCATGATCATCCCTTCTATGAATTGTTCAATTCCGAATTATTGTCAGTTGCTTCGTGAAAAAAGTTGTTCAATTGATTGAATCTTGTGCTCTGCATTAGGATTTTCATTCGTTTGTAATTAGGATCTCTCATTTAATTTTCAAATTCAACTTCAGCTTCAGCTCGTTTTCACCTTTCAAAATGACTTTGTCAATGAGTAAACGATAAGATTGGAACCTTTGGTGTAAAAGATGAAACTTTTCCTGGAGATCAATAACCCTGACACCAAACTGATATTAAATATCAGTTTGGTGTTAGGGTAATTTATCTCTTGGAAGAATTTCATCTTTGTCAATGAGAATAACATTCTCCCGAAAATAAATCATATCTGACTATTGAACACTTGCCATTTTCCAAACGCCAATCCATCAAACATCTCTACGCACCTCCGAGAAGATCGCACAGCATCATCTCCAATCAACTCGATGCCGTCAATAATCTCCACCCTTCCCACTCCACTGTCCGCAATTACAGCCGAACATATCGGCGACCGAAGACAAGAACTAAACACGTTTCGGCAGAGAAAAAAAAGAAACAATCGCCACACACCGACTGCGATCGAAACGACTGCGAACTTTCTTCTGCGAAGACAACCGCCCGCACACAGACAAACAATCGCCGGCCGCCGAGGCCTACTATCTGCCGCACCGTGACCGAATCGTCTGCGACCGACGACTGAAAGCGATCCGATGAAAGCTCTCGCGCTGAAGCTCCGCTGAAACGATGCGGGGGAATTCGGCTGAAAGTCGGGGACGCACGAATTTTCCTGAAACGGCGGACAATGGGGTGGCTCGCGTCATATTCGATTAGAGGGGATGTGCACCGATATAAACCGTAGCAACATATGCGAGTATCCCTCTGGATGATATAAGACCAGTAGATATAGACAATCAATTCACAATTATTCCAAAAATTTCCAAACTTTACCGATATGTTAGTGCGTGAATGAAAACAAACTAAAAAATTTTGCACAAGCCTGCGATGAAGGAACATTGTTTAAATGGAAAAAACGTTTTAATGCTTTATTTTAGCACGGAAAATTGCAAAAGTTCTGCGAACTAGGAATACCGCTAGTAATATTGTTTTACAACGTGCTTTGAGTTTGCAACCTTGTTACAGTTACGGAACCTTATGTTTGTCTCATTTGGTGTAGTTTTCCATTGCAATTTGTTTGAAAAAAATACAAAAGTTCTGCAAAATTCATGGGTGAATGAAAAAAATGTTCAACATTGTTACTTACATTTGCAACCATTTCTGAAAAACGGAATGTGTTTCCCCAACGCCGCCATGTCCAGTACACACAAGTATTGAGATAATCACAAAAGTTTTTATACATGGTTGCAAAAGAAGATAAAATCGATCTCAGTGAATATGAAACTCTGCAACTTCGAACTCAAAACGGAACCTCAATTATTCAAGAATTACTAATCGCATTTTTACAACCCCCCGGAAGGGACTTACATAAGTTATTAGTGAAATTGATTATCGTTCGGGTTAGCCTATTACATATTGTACTGGTTTATTGGATCTGAATTCCTCTGTTAGTAGTTAGTAGGTACCGGTGTTTGATATCGTTTAGCTGTGTGTTGTATTCTTTATTAACTCTGTTATTAAAATTGGGTTTTTTTGGAGGAGGACTTCTCCATTTTCAACTCTTATCTAAAACTTTTGTAAAGATTTCGACACTTGTTTACATCAAAACGAACAATTAATTGCGCAAATATATTTTCCGTTTGACGCAAGAGGTTGCAAATTGAAGTACTTCCCAACAAATTGATTTTGGTTATTTTTCCAAGTTTTGCAGAAATTTTGGAATTTTTTTCGAAAAAATTGGGATTGACAACATTTTTTTCAAAACAAACAGTTCCGTTCTTTTTGAATGGTTGCAAATTTATCTCAAGATGTGAACAGCTATTTCTCCAAACTTCACAAATTTGCAGAACTTTTGCTTTTTTTGGTACAGAACAAATAATATAATATTTTTCATTTTGATAATACCCTCATTTCCATATTGCAGACGTGGTTGCAAATCAATTAGAACGTTGTATATGAGGACTTCTTCATTTGCAATTCGTATTTAAAACTTTCATAAGAATTTCGAAACTTGTTTTGGTGACATCAAGTAACTTATTGCAAATATATATTTTCCGTTCAACGCAAGACGTTGCAAAGTGAAGTACTCCTCAAGAACATTATTTCGGTTATTTATGCAAGTTTGCAGAACTTTTGAATTTTTTTCGAACAATTAGGATTGATAACATTTTTTAAATAAAAAATTCCGTTCTTTTTGAATGGTTGCAAATTTATCACAATATGTAAACCTTTCTCTCCACACTTCACAAATTTGCAGAACTTTTGCTTCTTTTGGTAGAGAACAAATACTATATTTTTCATTTTGATTTTCCCTTCATTTCCATATTGCAGACGTGGTTGCAAATCAATTAGAACGTTGTATATGAGGACTTCTCCATTTGCAATTAGTATTTAAAACTTTCATAAGAATTTCGAAACTTGTTTTGGTGTCAATCAAGTAAGTAACTAATTGCAAATATATATTTTATAATATATATATATATATATATATATATTTTAAATGGTTGCGAATTCACCAGAAAATGTTAACTGCTATATCGCAGTACTTCGAAAGTTTGCAGAGCTTGCAAATATCTCCGTACAAATAATGCGAATATTCACAAAATCCTGATTTTCAACATGTTCCGTTCAGAAAAAAGGGTTGCGAAATCAGACTGAATATCATTTGAACATACTTTTCATTCTACTGAAGTTTCAAAACATTTGTAATTATTATTGAATTTTGGAAAAATCATGTCTTTATCTACTGGCCTATATAGCGGGTTATTCGAATTCTACCCTCATCATCGCTACGTCGTAAACGATGAGAGATAGCCGCTTAAAGTGAGGCGTAATTGGAGGTTCACATTCTGCAAAAAAATTGAACAATTGAGTCTCAATATTTCATTCACTATCAAATGTGCTTATTTGTATCTACTTTCAGTTTAGAAAGTGACCAATCGTTCACTTGGAAGAAGACGAAGTCGGCAAAATACTTTTTGTGCAACCGGACGCAAAACAAGCATTTTGCAGTCGCAACAAGGGCCGCAAAATGATATTTTGGCCTTTAAATAATATTTTGATGTCGTTACCCAGGTTGACGGCTGGCAAAAAGATTTACGGCTGTTGACGAGAGTAACTACCGGCAAATCGAACGACACTACTGAAATATTACAATAAAATGTGTTTTAAATGTCAAATTGGTTTGTCGTGAATATCGCCACTTTGTGCATATGTTTTTTCACGTAAATTAAATTATGATATATCATTGTTGAGGGAAAAGTGAAAATTTCATATTTGATATTCCACGGTTTTCATCTCTGTATTTGGTATTCCTGCTAATGCTCTTATGGCTCTTTTCTGAACGGTAAACACTTATTGGGAATGGCAAAAATAACCCCAGTTAATATTTTCATAGACCATGATACTATGGAACATGCCATGGTAGGCTGAGAGGTCTGCATCAATATTAACAGCTGATTTCAGACTTCTGATTGCGGATATCGAATTTGACAGTCTGGAGATTAATTTCTGAGTATAGATTTCCCAACTCAGACTTGGATCAAACATATTGTTACGATCTTTCCTTGGGTTCGTTTATTAAAACTCCAAACAACACTTCACTTCTTTTATTACAACTCTTTATCACAATACAATACGATCACTCGAATCGCTCCGCTAACTATCCAACGCTCATTATTAAAACTCTCTGAGCTAGAAATTATCTACTTCGACATCTGCACTTAGAATAACTAACTTCTCCGCGATGAAGTGTCTCCTTTTATATTTGCTTATGCCTATGGAGAATCTTCGAGTCAAATTTCGGTAATCGAACATTCCACGCATGACGAGAGTTCCTGGAAAAATTACGTTCTTTCTTGGACTCCTCATATTATTTTGCGTTAATGAGCGACAGGGCCGGCGCTAGGATATTTCGTAACAATATGACCCAAAAACGGCCGTCATGCAGTGCTTCTCTTCCTTCCCAAGATGACAACCTTGTTATTGAAACGTGCGTCGAGTGAAAAAAAATCAGTTTGGTATTAGGGTTGATGATCTCTACAAAAAGTTTGCAATTTTCACGCCTAAGGTTCAAATCTCATCGTTTATTCGAACACACACTACCAATTTTTTCTCCTTGAGGTTATGACAAGGTTATTGTTTTCAATTGGAGGTTTTCAATGATCTCAATCTTGAAAATTATGTGAGAAGCTACATACATTTTTGAAGAGCAACGAGCGGTATTGGGATGAGTAAATAATTGAAATGCCTACCTATAAACAACATCATTTCGTACAAATTATTCACGATGTAAATTGTTTTTCTCGCTCAGGATTGCGGCCAATAATCGATGCAAAACCTTTGCTTTTATGGGCATTCGAATGTTCATAAATGTATACTCAAAATTGCGATCAGAATACTGAACAGTGTTGTTGTTTGTCATGACCATAATTACAAATGCGATGTGAAACATACGCAGACATATTGATGTCATGAATAGAAACGAATAATCCAAATAGTTCTGCTTCTTTCATTGATTTCTTCTTTAATATTTGATGGTCACCATACATTTCAGCATATTCGCCATAATGTAGCCGGTAGCACTGTGTTTTTTCTGGCTTTTTCTACGGTTACAAATGCAAATGCACTACCATAAAATCAGTAAAACGCCCTAGAGCGCTTCGGTACCCATGACAATTAGCCGACCTAAGGTGGCTATATACTGGTGTTTTCACTCCATATAAAAGATTGTCAGCAAATCAGACGACCGAACTGGCCTACTTGATCAAGAGTTGATGACGTAGACCGTAGTAATAACTCAAAAATTCGCCAGGTATCGTCACTCTCGCAGTTGATATGACAGTCATGTGCACGTCCTGTGTTGCCAAGTGGCTATGTCGTTGCGAATTCTATGTGCTGAAAAAATTAGTTGATTGTTGATATTTTCATTTGAGCAATATAAAATTGTGATCTCAATTCAAAATCTCGGTTTAGAAGTAATATCACAATTCAGCCGAATATTATTCACGTTAATGCGTGTAAGCGAATAGGAGTGAGAATTGTGATCAAATTTTATGGATATGTGAAGTGAGAAAATGCCATTTTGTCTGGTGACTGAAATCATTTTTAATATTTATAATCTTCTGGGTTGAACTGAAAATATCCAAAACACATATCGCTGCATTTATAGAATATTCAGAACGCGTGCACACTGTAGAATGTTGTTGTCAGCAAACTTCTCTTGAATTTTTTCATGATCACTACGAAATTTTTAAATGGTTATTGAATATACTAGAATGTGAGATTATTCTCGGAGGTAGGTCATTCAAGATGAAGTTTGTTTTCATCAAACGTCAGATTGAACTCGCGTTCTATTCTCTGTTCTAACCAAAAATGATCTATATTGGCAACAACGTGTTCCATGGATCGAGTGATCTCGAAAATTTTCAGGAATTTCAACCACAAGCGCACCCTTAAGGCGTAATTTTGAACAGCGTCACCCTGTCTACAGGTTTGTCTGAAACAATATCGCAACACTGAAAGCACCAGTATATAGCCATCTTAAGCTGACCCTTGCCCTACAAGGCTCTGTCTCGTGGACGCACTCGAAACAAAAGGGAAGTATATGAATAAATTTGTAGGTTCCGATAAAAATAAACGCCTTGAAATGAAAATCAATCCTTGAATAAAAAAAAACCTAAGAATTGACGAAAATAATATATCTTTATATCTCATCTATTATCACAAAATACCTCCGCATATACAGCCAGGATTATTGGAGTATTTGGGGCAGTGTTTACAAAAACATCTCACGTTCAAACGATCCACTTGGCTGCAACACACCACAACATTGCAAGATTCCAAATGAAATTCCTGCAAATGTAAAATATTACTTTGTACTACTCGAGATAGGGTCAATATACCTATTAATTTTCAATGGTATTTCGATCTCGTATGTCACTGGATAGTCAACAAGAAAGCTTGATTGATTTTCTGGCAATCATCGGGGTTATTCTTCCTCGGGCTCTAACAAGGTTAGTTCGGGATATGGGAAAGTGGAAATAGGAGAGGGTGACAGATTTCATGAAAGAGGAAAGAAGGAAACTAAACTTCTCGCCCTTTCTGCCTTTACGAAGTTAGCAACTGAGGGTTTACTTCAAACCTGATTGACTGTTTCATAAAATAATACCATCATGTAGTTTATAAACGAATGAAAACACGCACCCAGTCTTAGAAGAATTCAATGTTATTATTTAAATGGAGAGTTGCATAAGAAAATGCAGTGTACTTGGAATCATTTGATTTCATCTCTGACCATTTTTTGCGCCTGGGAAGAGAAAGGAGGTATTATTTTTGTATCCCAGAAACATAATAAAGGGCAATTTTTTGACATCTGACTTGACACGACGGTAGCTTCAGGTCCAAGTAACACGAGGACCACTCAATACTTGTATTGGCCACTGTTCAAAACAATTAAGAAAGCTCTGTTTCCAATTAGATAGTGCATGCCAAGCAAATATCATCTGTTCATATCGTTTTCTGTTGAGAATTCATTCAGACCGAAAGAAGAAATACTCTAATACAATTCGGAATATCTTCAAGATGCACCAAACGACACGTTCTTGTCAGTAAACCCATAACTTATACTCACAATTCGAGTGTTACCGATCTTTCAATGCCACATCATACATTTGTATCAAACTTCTTGCCTGATGTGATGCGAAGGTTTTCAAAGAATGTTTAAAAAATCAACAGAAAGAATCACTCCTCATGACATATTCCAATCACCAATCAGAAACACTAAGTGGCAACAAACAACATATCCGTGATCGATAAGAGAATAGGCAGTTATAATCCATCAATATTTCAAGCTTGATTGCAAATGGATACATTCGAGCCTTCATGAAAGGTAGGTATAAGAATAAAAAGCATACAAAGCTTATCAAATGAACATAAGTAAACAGAAGAAAGGATGGTGCTCAGAATTATTCATTGGGAAGTTATGTTTTCGACATATACATTCCTATTAAATATTTCTAATGATTTATTTTCTTGGGGGGGGGGGCGGGGGGCAACACGGGGGGGGGTAGGGGAAGAGGGCGCGGACAGGGGGGGGGGGTCAAGAGACATTGATATTGAATTGTGTGAGTTCTTTTTTATTTTTTCTTTGTGGACAATGGGCGGCTACTGTTCTGAAGTGTCTTAGCACTCTGAGGCGACTTAATCATTTGTCAGTAGCGCATTCGCTTTTACTGCTGAAGATAAACCTAGAAAAACCTATAGAGAACACAAATCGTGTCTTCACCTACTGCTTGCTAGAAGTGTTACGGAAATACCACATAATATAATATACGGAAACGAAATACTACAACCCGATTTAATCTCACGTCTGTGTCTGTTGTGACAGCACTTTTTACACGTCATTTGCTTTACGAAACTTTTCATTACGAAGCACTTTAACAGAATCTTACCATCGCATCGAATTGGCCGTTTAAAAAAAAGAACACATGAAGAACGTGTTGCTCCGGGTAAAAATCGTTCCGCGTGTACAGAGAAAGTATATAATATATGTGAACTTGCCGACAAAAGGACGAAGTTTATTATAAAATTTAATTATAATCCACGTTTCCTCTGATAAAGTCAATATGGATGGAGCTTATCTGTCTATCTCGTGGCACACACTACATATTTATGAAGGGCTTTCGCAACCGAGGAAAGGAAGTGAAATCATGCTTTGAAGAAGAGATAATCTAAGTTTATTGAGTGGGTTATAAAACGAAATAGTTCATCGAGGCTTCACTCTTAGGAATATGAAACGTCTTATTTTCACGATCATTAGCATATATGCTCCTTTCTTACTCTTTATCAGGCTGAGTAGTGAGCAAAAGCCAATGCTCATAAAAAAAGACGGTCAGAAAAGTAATTTTTCAACTTACTCTGTAAGTACTCATAGATCGTTAAATATATTGTTTACTTGAATTTGTTATTGTCGAAAGCACTTCATTTGGGAGTGAGGCTAATACGGATTATTGCTTGGAATCATCGTTGTGCAGAGTATTGAATGATATGCAGATCGAAAGTCGCCACCTTTCACCAAATCAGGTGTATGACGTTTGCATAGTGACAGAAATTCAGAGGAATATTTCCCTCATATATAAAATGTACCATAAATGCAATTATCGAAAACTTACAGCGGTAATTGCATTGTAACAAGTCACCATAACAACACATTTGAAACCGTATCGCTAGACGTCAGTAAACAACACAAATAAATGTCAGACTTCAAGAATAGAAAAATATTTTGCGTTCTGGTGAGTGCTCCATACAATATATAGAGGAAAGTATGAATGAACAAAAAATAACATTTCCTTCCCACATAGCAATCAAAAGCATATTCATAACTCGAGCACATGCTGAGGATATGTTTCAACTCATATTCCCCAAATAATATCCCTAGTATATTCCCAGCATAAGTACTTTACTGCTATGAATGTTTTTTTCATCATATCTGTTTAGGAATATTGTAGCATATTCTAGGGATCTTGGGACACATTCCCGTAAATACTTCAAAGAATATTTGTTTTAAAAAATACGTACATAACAATTCAACATTTACATTTTTGTGAACTAACCACTCAAATCAACCCCGTAACCTCACTTGTTAGAATCTATATTACATTCTGATACATTTTCAACTTGACTTTTAGTACAAACTAGCTAGGTTGAAATCCCAACTGTTGGTACTTCGTTAAAATCTTCCTGGCAGCACTGCATGCATGCGTGCGTGGCAAGTCGCAAGCTAAGCTTCCATTTTCTAAGCTTCTTGTTCTTGGTTCTTGTTGAAATTGAATGTTATCTACAATCAGTTTACCAGTTAAATTGTTTATTTTCAAAGAAGACATTTTCATTTTATCAGTGTGTGTTCAGTGTTCTCTATTGTGGATTGTGCATATTCGATACCGATAGTGAAGTGTGGGGAAGTTATCGAAAAAAAAGTTAGGTTAGGGTAAGCTTTCTTCACGGCTCTTTTTATTCATAGAATAATATCTTGTATATCTATTTTAGATGCTGTTCAATGTAATAAGAGAACACAATATGCCTGTGAAGATGAAATTATCCAAGAAATAAAGAGATGGTTAGCTGAAGCTAAAGAACGGGTTAAAAATGAATTGAAGAAAACTGAGATGAGGTGAGTTTTGAATTTTGGACCCTATCACTGTCCCACTATACCTACATGTTCCAATGGAATATCTCATAAACCAGAAGTGATATCCGATATTTACATTGCTCAAAGCAATATGTATGATTATCTATATAGATTATTCAGAATTTTAGATTTTTATTATTTCAAATAAATGAAATATTCCATTGTAACATGTATACCGGGACACCCGGTATATTGTTCTAATCCATTATATTTTTAGGTCCCAAAATCAGCAGCGTTCCCAGGACAGAAATAGGATAAAAAACAATAACATGTGAATGAGAATTTCTTAGTTTTTCATAAATGTTTTAAAAGTATTTGATGTCTTTTGTTTGAAGATAATCAAGGATGGCATTCATGCTTCAGAAAATGCAAAGAAACTAACTACTAGATCCTTTAAGGATAATGATGTTGCATCTCCTAAAGTCCCTCACCAAAATATATATTCATCTTGGACATATCCAGTTTGCACATATAGGGTATATTGAGCATATATATAGCATATGCTATGTTGGTGATATAGGTATATTCTGAGGATATTTGAATATATTCAGGGTATATATTTCAATCATATACGTAGCATATACTACTTGTGGCCAAAAAAATATACCTAGCATATTCTCAGCATATAGTAACCATATTCTGTGTATATGCTAGGGATATAATCTCAATATTCTTATGCGTTCAGGAATATGTTTAGCACATACTTGGTATATAATTTTGCTATGTGGGTTGAGAATTTCTTTATTCGTGAAATATTCCAATTACATTCGTGCATAAAAATGACCAGATAATTTTGCATTCAAGCGTTATATCTTATACAAATTGTATTCGGTTATTTTCATATTTTGTAAAAGCGCCCTCGTCCTGCGGACTCTGGCACTGTCGCCAAAATATGAAAATAAACTTGCAATTTTTAGATATCACGCTTTCTTGTAAAATTATCGGTAATTTTTATGCACTCGTGCAATTATAACCGAAAATTAGTGTTCATACACTAGTTGTTTATTGTATATTGCACTTCACACATCATATTATTTCGAATTATGGCAAACAAAAAATTATATAAAAACTTTCAAAAAAGAATGAAAAAATATGGACTCCGATCAAAAAATTATGATTTATCGTGAAGACCCATTAAGTAAGGTAGACTTGTTTCAGGTGAACCAGTATGCACCTTTTCACCAACCAAAACTGACGGAGATCATTTCAATTCATGAACATATCATTCGGACTTCAATCTACCCCGGTAACGTTTCAAAAATCCATGGATTGGTATTTGAAAGTTTTGAGCGTGAACAACATTCATACACACAACCCGGTCAAATCAATTATTTGCGACCTTTGAATTTGAGAACGAACTTTGGCCAGAAATCAATATCAGACAAAGGTGTAAACACGTATAATTCTCTTCTACAATATCTCAAAAACATTGAACAGGAAAACTCATTCAAGATACATTTGAAAAAATATGATTTGACCTAACTGATGACAGAATATTCTTCATATCTTTTTAATTTTCCTTCTAGATATAATCATTTATTTATTTTTCATTTGTATAGTTCTTGAATTTTTGACTCAGTTGTAAATCACCATATTATTTTGTATACATATCCCTGTAGTTTCTTGAAATTAACGAATGAATAAATCGATGCATTGAAAAAGGAGTAATTTTTTCACGAAATGGAGCAAACCTACTCCAGCTCGGAATTTGACCTTTGGAAAGAAGTTTGAACATGCAGTTAGAGCAGTTAGAGCAAGTTAGAGGAGGGCGTAAGCTTTATCGTATTTTTTGACCCTCTCACTATAATAACATGTACAGTCTTTTCAGGAAGCTCTGCATTTATTTTTTATAATCACATAGTTCCGTAGTCAAGAAGGTTGAAGAATATTAGGATGTTTGCTCTAAACCTACATATGAATCGATGGTATTCCCTCTCCCTTTCTAAAAGTGTCTCGGAAGCTTTTCAGACACATGACATGAAATCTGTGAGGGGTATCAGTACAGATACCCCTCACGGATACAGATACATTTCTACTGATGCTCCCACTTTCATATATCGTTTCAAGTTGATCAATAGACTGACGGATGAGATTGATATCTTCAAAATATGAACTGATGAATTTTAATCCATTGGTTTCCATCCATGGTCGATTTTTGAAGTCTCCCTTTTTTTACCTAAATAAACCCGGATATATTTTGTTCTATATAGTTTTGATACTTCGTCTAGTTGCATCATTTCTCGGTTTTATTACTTGTTATAGCTTGTCTCTATCAGCAACCTTGTCACCTCCATCTTCAATTTCCATACTCGTGGAATACATCATCGTATCCAATCCACCACACCTTTCAGTACCTTCGAATTTATGGTACACGAAGCATTTGAAAAAAAACCTTCTTCGGTAAGCCACATTATTTCCAAGTAAAATTCCTTCCTAGTACTGACCTTTGTTTCAGATCGCGCATACTTAGCAATAAATCGGATTTGAATACGCGCAGCCTCGTCGTAAATCTCGCATGATTTATGGTTATATCGTCTAGTTGACGGAACGCAAATGGCTCACAACCTCATTGTTTGTTCTTTCAAAAGTGTACACCGCATACTAGATGGAGGAGTTACGGCTGGAAAAGAGCACGTCTTCGAAATGTCGCGACAAATGGTCGACACATGACGGTAAATGTATGCGAACGGCGCCACAGCGTGAGCGTTCTAGTTTGTATTAATGTGCGGCGAGAGACGATATGCGGTCAGATGTGGATATTCAAACAGAAAATTATTAAACATGACTTCGTTAAATGCTAATGGTTTGGACTTCCTTTGTCTATATCATCAACTCTATTGAAACCTGTTGCTAAGAACGAAAGGATAAAAATACAAATTAAGTGAGAAAATAAAATCAAAATCGAATTTGTCTGGTCAATAATGAAATTGAGGATTGAATAATCAAAGAAAATAATGTTGTTACAAAAAATCGGGATATCGAATATGAAATGTGAGTGAAAAAAACTGTTTTCATAAAGAAATAAATGAAATGAAATTGTGACACGAAAATTAAGGTATCGAATTTGAAATACTAGTCAAAAAACAGTCATCACCCGAAGACGATTGAGGATACCAGCAATAGAAACGTCGTGAGTACCATCAACTTGAAACTTGGTTTCAACATTTTTCCATAATATTTCATTTATTTCTTTATTTACATTTTTTTGATTAGTATTTTTTATTCGACACTCAATTTTCTTGTCACAATATTATTTCGTTCATTTCTTTATTTAAAATTTTCTTGACTCATATTTCATATTCGAAATCTCGATTTTTTTGTAACAAAATTATTTTTTCTGATCAATCCATCCTCAGTTTCATTATTGACCAAACAAATTTGATTTTGATATTATCACTTGAGATATATTTTTTACCTTTTCGTTCTTAGCAGCAGGTTTCAATAGAGTTAAAAATATAGACAATGGAAATCCGAACCATTACCATTCAGCAAAGAACATTGTCCATCACATTCAAGCAAATGATTTCATCGACTGATGTAGATCTTGACAAAATGAAAGATGCGTCATCAAAGCCACTGGAATATTGCCTTCCTTCTCACCTTACGAAACAGTGAAGTTCCATAAAATGGAAATCTAATAAGATTTCAACGTTACTGGTCTCAACAAACATTATAGGTCTGGAAAGTATAAAGTGTGTTAAAACGAAAACTTAACAGAGCCGTTTTTGAATATAAAAAGTAATAGTTTTTAAAAAAGCTCGGACACGTCGATTTCTGATCAAAGGGGGACACCTTTCAGACTAATCAGATATTTTGTAGTAGGCACCCCCTCGGAGGGGTGCGTCCGACGACCCTTATTTAGATAGGGAAAGTAGATCGAGTGGCACCTTGTTTTAAAGGTCTTCCGAATATCTTTACAACTCTGTCAAAAGAAAATTCCCACTACTATTGATTCACATACAAATAAGTTTTTCTATCCCAATATGTAAATAGCTGTAAAGATATATCGAGAAGTTATAATTCCTCTCCTTTATACACAATGGTCATTTACTGATCATGAAGTCGGATTTCTAAAAAATAATCTCAATTCGGAGAAGAAATATCTGCTTAACGTGTCTTTGCTACTAATTATTCCTAGGTGTTGAGAAGATCCGAAAACTCTTCTCACTCATTGTCCAATCCTGAGTACAATCAAATTGATTACTTTTTCGAATCCCCTCGTGTATACTACTTTTCAGTAAAAACGAGATGCACACTGCAGTCTCTTCGAGACTAATGAAAGCTAAGACCATCGCGGCAAAGATGTTATCGCAAATATAGACTACGCTACAGCCCTGGGACAGATCAAAGCAATACCAATTATGAAAATCACTATTCTGTTTGGTCGCTTTCCTTCGTTTATGGAATACGCCACTAAACTATTGCTAATCAGTGCAAAAAAACGATGGCTCGCTATACTTCCTTGTAGATTACAGAGTGGATATAGGAAAGGCGTGGGAACTTCGAAGGATGAGTCACTTCAAAGAACTGTTTCACACATAAAAGTATTATCATCAAAATGATTGTAGTCATTCCTTTCTGCCAAATATATCAGAACATAAAATCGAAGTATCATTCTTCAATTGATCCTAGGAAAACTATTTCTTCGGAGCTCCACAGGAGTTTATTCTTACAATAAACATGAATGAGCCACATAGATAACGTCAAATTTCAAAGTGAGCTTCCACAGAGTTATCCGGAAAGGTTTGGTGCAACAAGAATATGGAAACAAGCTCCATGGGCTTTAGAAATGTCTGAGAATGAATTCAACTTAACCAAATATCAGCTATCCCTAAGAGATAGACATATACTAACGCTGACTTTTTTGGAGACCTTTCTGAGGTGTACAATACTGTAAAAATTATTTTGATTTATCTCGTAGGGTTCAGCTAGCGTTTGCAGTGTAAGCGCAAAAAAAATGTTTATTTACGACATCACCTTAGAAACCCCCAAAATCAACAGTGTTTCTCTTCTATATCATGCATGAATTGAACACTTCATCTATGAAAAAAGAACGCATCAAAATTAGTGTCGTAGTTTCGAAGCGGGAAGCGAGTTTGATTTATACTACGTATGTAGTGATAGTGATAGTAACTATGTCATAAAAATACAACTGAAAAATATATCATTCAGTTCAGGGTCAGACTCTCAGCTTTTAATTTGATTGAAATTTCTGCGATCCAAAAATCATACTAAAGTTTCCGAATAAAATTAAAATTGTTCATTGTACTCACCTATTCAAAAAAACTTCGATTGGTCCTTCCGTGGAAGAATTATCTGAAATGAAAAAAGATAACTGTATTGATATATAGAAGGTAAAGTAGGAATATCGAGGATATAACATTGAGTCTACGTGTAACTTTAATATTTCTACTAATATTATGAAGAATAATAGGACAAAATTCAACTAGTAACACCAATCGAAGCGTTCGTAAATTTCAATCATAAATTTTTATTTTCTATTTCAGAAATGAAGAACTGGAGTTTACCAACACAAACCATATCGGTATTCATGTTTTTACATCGTTTCAAAGAAACGTTACAAATTGCAAAATAAGAAAGAAACTCCACAAAGGAAGATAGCATTCGTTGGCAAACTTTCAGCGTATATTAGTAAAGTATAAAAGTTCAAAACATCTGAAGTTCGAACTTCAAAAGACAAATGTGTCGTCTCATGATATAAATAGTAAGAAGGCTCATTTTCTTTCATGAGTATTAAAATTCAGGAAGTTGATATTCTTCGTGCTTTGCGACAAGTAATAAATTGTTGAACTCCATGTAGAAAATTGAATAGCATCGGGATCCATATATATGGTAATTTATTCAGTGATTCATTTGGAACAAATTTTCAGAGACGATTGTACAAGCCCTTCAAAATTACTAATATTCAGGCATAACATCCTGTTGTATTAGTACCTGAATTATTATTTCGAGGTCATGAATATTTTGAAGATCGTCCTGACTTCTTCTTCTTCTTGATCTAATGATCTACAAGGCTCATATACGACCTGTCTTGGGAGATAGTTCTCATGTATGGAGTTCGGTACCAAAACATTCATTGAGGCTTCTCGATTCTATTCAAAGAAAGGCAATCCGCCTTGTTGGTGATTTTTCACTCACAGACTCGCTCACTTCATTGGAACATCGTAGAAGAGTCGGAGACTTGTCTCTCTTCTGTAGATATTTTCCCGGTCGGTGCTCTTCTGAATTATTTCAATTGTTCCACCCTTGGCAATATCTACACGGATGACTCGACGAGAACAGAATTCCAACCCCTTTGTTGTAAAATTGGAGACCTATCGAACCTCTCTTGCTCAGGGATCTTTTTTAAATAGAAGAGCTGAGCTTTGGAACTACTTGCCGAGAGAGGTTTTTCCTGAGGCTTACAAACTTCAAAAATTCAAAGTGAATGTTAATTCGTATCTCCTGTCACTTGATTCACGCGGTGTTCTTTGAACACTACAGGCCTTTCCTTTCGTGTGAATCTGTACTTATATAAAAAAAAAGATCAGCTATCGTCCGTTTACCAATGAGTAGGAATTTTTTCACCAATGTTTTCGACTTCATGTTATTTTTTTTTTTGTTGAACTGTTGAAATAAATGAAAACTCCGAATAATTACTTGTTCACCAATTTTTCAACCTCTCGAATTTCCATTTTCGAAAGACCGACCACGAGAGACTATATAATATATCCTTGAATCCGTTTCGATAATCACGGTTCTGTAAATTAATTTCACTTTTGATCGGCGAATTAGCACAAACCACGGCCCGCTTTAACGTGCTTCATTACGAACAATGTACAAATAATTAATAAGAGTAAAGGTTGTTATTTCTCTTTATCGCTGCTCGAATCAGATATATCGAAAGTGAGCTGTAACGTATTATTTTCAGTAATGAAAATTGGATCTGGGTTGAAAATCGGTCGCGGGTGCTGTGAGATTATAGGGTTCAGATATTCCTCGAGCCAAAACGGAAGTATTTGTTTTGTGATGGTTTACGAGCGCGTTCACATCAGCAGCGTGTTATTAGGCGAAAATACTCTGTTTCCATGTCCTTGGGACGCGAAAGTTCGCAGTCATGGTCGTTGTCTGGGTGCAGTGGCGGATCCATGGGGGGGGGGGGTTCGGACCCCCCCCCATTGGAAAAATAAGAGATTTTTTTTTCAATTTTTATCGGCTCCTAATTTCCAAATTTTGTTAAGGAATGGAAAAATGTCACATTAGCAAGACAAAAAAATAACATAGAATAAATTTTTTGCTTTGAAATTGAAGAACTTTAATGATTATTATTACATTCCATTGTAAACTAAAGAGCAGGCTACATTTAATCATTAGTAAATTTTCATTTTTTAACAACCAATTTCATCAACTTATTCAATTCAATAATTCTCCAATTCCTAAAAAAAAAATTCTCAAGAATTAAAAATAGTACAAACAAGATCTGGATTGAATGTTAACCAAACAAACAAACAAATTTCGCTTGAAATTTTTGGACTCACCGATTGTTCTTTCTTTTTATTTTCTGGTTCAGTCGGTTCAGACGCTGGATCAAGTCGAGTTGAATATGAAAATAGAGCCCTCTTCATGTTGTAGGTTCAAAATAAAATGTATTTCTAACTATCAAATTGCAATTTTTCTCGATGACACTTTAAAGAAAATTGACACTTGTCAGGCTTATCGAGGAAAAGTTCGAGAAATTTCTGACAGTGCTGCCATTGGATCCTTTTTGGCGCAGTATTTGAAAAATTAGACTTGTAGAACATGGTGTTGATTAGGTTGAATCAACTCGATTCGATTTAAAAAGAGTAAAGTTTCGAACCTACTTTACCTCCTGGCTACACCTTCAAATTTTGCTCATGTCAATCTCTTTCACCATTTTTTTGGATCTTGTATAGTTGTTGCTATTCCTCTGCTATATATATATATATAAATTTTGGGTTATAGACCCCCCCCCTTGACCTGATCCTGGATCCGCCACTGCCTGGGTGGGATAATAACGAATAGATCCAAGTTTTACAGATGCAATAATTAATCGCCCCTCCCTATTGTTATTATTTATATAAAAACTGGACTGATAGGTTACTAATTATTCATAAAAAAGTATTGTATTATAAGTACTTACTTATTGTCGTATTTTCAAATAAACGTTATTTATCGTTATTTCTTCTTTTCACTACAAAAGTTATTGCGAATTCATGTGCACTTTTTATAGAAACAATATTGAAATATAGACTGACACAAAAAAACTTGAGATAAGTCAGGTAACTCATATAATAATTGTGTATTCATACTTCACACAACGATAATGTTCATTCAACAGTTATATTATAAATTATAAGTATTTATTAGAAAAATCATTAGGATTCTGGCCGACGCCAATAAATCTATTTTCACCAATAGTCAATTGCAAATTGCAAGTACCCCTCTAGGGACTGTCAGATTGCTGTTAGGGTGAATTCATATTGTATTGCTGATTGTCAAATATTGAAAATATTCAACAATGTCATTTTAGCTACCACCATGACAATTATGTTTATGTGAGGAGGAATTGAACATGACTTCCACCCCAGATAGCACACAATTTACTACGGATATTCGGTTTATGTCTAATTGAAGTCGGAATATTCGTGGATTCGATTTGGATATCCATAATACATCCAATAGTGGATAAGGAAAACTATCCTACGACAAAAATCCTCTGTACGTGATATCTCGAAATGGAAGCGGAAACCAGTGCCCATGTAGCATGACCATGACCGAACCCCAAACAGTTTGATATTGTCTATGAAAACGAAATTTTAATATAAATAGCAGTTCAATTTTGATGAATAGTGCAAATTGCATATTGGAAGGTCCAATATTAATAATATTCAGGTATGAAAGGTCAATATCAGAATTATTATTATTAATTTGATATTTCAATATTATTCGAATATATTTCTCAAACTCGATTTTTGAGTTGGAATTTTGATATCTATCCAATATTGTTTGGGGGATTACATAACAATATTCAATTATCAATTTGGGTGGTATATTGCTATAATATTGCAATAGAGATACATGTAATTTCTGATATTGCTAGAATATTGTATTCAAACTGGAATTTTCAAACAGTGATTTTCGAATAAGAAGCTATCAGTGGTAATGCAATATGATGTATGGAAATACTGGAAAAACATAGATATTAAAAAGTGAAATATTTAGTGAATTTCAATGCCTGAAAATTACGCCAAGAGCTTTTTGCATGGTTAGGTTCATACACGATTTCGCCTTCAAATAAAACAGTAAACCTTCGATATTTTTTCGAATGTATTTTCAATACAACCAGTTCCATCAATACATAAAGTACGAAACTTGGATTTCTGTTTCGTGCGAAGGAATACTTCACTTCTCGTTAGCTTCTAATGATCTACAAGGCTCAGATACGACCTGTCTTTCAATATGATTTTCATGTATGGAGTTCGAGACCAAAACATTCATTGAGGCTTCTCGATTCTATTCAGAGAAAGGCAATGCGTTTTGTTGGTGATTCTTCGCCCTCAGACTCGCTCACTTCATTGGAACATCGTAGAATGGTCGGAGGCTTTTCTCTCTTCTATAGATATTTTCACGGTCGGAGCTCTCCTGAATTGTTATTACGGATGACTCGACGAGTACAGAATTTCCATCCCTTCGTTGTGAATTTGGAGACCTGTCGAACCTCTCTTGCTCACGGATATTTTTTCAATAGAACAGCTGCGCTTTGGAACTTCTTGTAAAGCGATATTTTTTCTGATGTTTACAAACTTCAAACGTAGCTACTGTATAACACAAGACGCCATCGTTGCCTAATGTTTATGTGGAACACTGACCAAACCGCAAATAGAGTGAAACAGACAGCGTTATTTACAGGTAAGTATGTGAGGTAAGGCCAATGTATTTCTAGACCAAAACAAAACAAAAGATCACGAAGTAACATCAAATGGATAAATTCTAATGTTACTTTTTGCCCATATATTATTCACAAAATTGTACCTACCAAAGTAGAGATAACGAAAAATATTTTTTTCTACACCCGTACCCCGTACTATAGTAAATAAACATATATGTCCATTATCCGTTTCATAATGACATCCAGTATGAAACGGATTCAAAATCTGTATCGTTATGAAAAATCTGTAGTTTAATGAGCTCATTATGAGATTCCAAGATTGTAAGAAATTCAATATTGATATCAAGTATTGATATTGTTTGTCATGGGAGCGAAGTTATATTTTGCTGCTTTCGATATTTCTTTCAACAAAAAAATTCTGAAACGATATTTTTCTCTTGCACAACAAGACTTATCAGGAATCTTCAATCATCATTCAAGTCACGTAGTTACATATCCCCTTTCCATTCGTATAAACTAAAATAATGATAATTCACCTCAGTTTCGAAGTAGGATTCGATTAATCTAGCAGTTTCTCACCCCACTTCCCGACTTCCTTATTAGATACATCTCGAAACAATAATTCTTCGTTACAACATTCTTCAAATAATATCAATGCAACGGCGGAGGCGCAACATGCAATTTTCTCTAGCATGCACCGAGAAATACCACTTATAAATTTAAATAGCGATATTTATCTCGGATAGCTAATAAACGCCATTTACATTTTAATAATGCCTTTAGAAATGCAACGTGATATTGACAATGGCGATATATCTATGAACGAAAACTTTCCGAACGAATGGAAACCGTAGGAACTCGGTTACGGGAAGTGAGCAAACGTTTCGCCGACTTTCTTCTCACTCATTTCCTATTTCAGTATCAAGAATCCAGATAATTATTGGTTACAAACCAATACACCACTGAGATATATGAAATTGATTTGTGTATAAAAGGCATTTGATTCATTCACAAAAAAAGGCACTACCCTGCCTATAAGGCACGACAGGCGCTGAAATCAATTTTTATACCAATCTCGAAACTTGACTCAAACTGATACCATTTGTAACACATTTCTACACGAATGGAGGATATATTTTCACCATAAGAAAGTGTGATTGGAATCTTATCATCTTATATACCTGGGCCGTGTTCCGTTTCCCTGTCTGGTTAACCAGAGTGGTTCTTTCTCTCTCTTTCGGATGGACCCGGTCAATATGATAGAGAGAGAGAGAAAACCACTCTGGTTAACCAGACAGGGAAACGGAACAGGGCCCTGATTCACTCCTAAAACTTGTACTCTACTCGCATGTACTAACCAAATAATCATTTGAAAAAGAGACTGGCTAATGCGGGAGTTGAGTCAGCACCAGGCTGTTGAATAGTGAGAAATTATTTTACTTTGTATACATTATACATATAAATGAAGGGCACAGGGGAAAAACGACCTTAGTCCCATCAGACGGAATTTGAGAAAAATCAAATTCAAAGTTTCCCAACTAAAAACAATATGTCAGACTCCCTCAGAAATATACGGACTGATGTCACTTTTCCCCGGCATTAGGCGTCAATCGGTGGATCATCAACGTATTCGTCCTCACTTTCTTCCTCTGTAGAAGTCCTTCGCGTCTGGTCTTACAAGGAATGATGTAAGCGCTTGAAATCGTTCTACTTTGCCTTCTTGATGGGTATCTGGCCATGGTACAATTTGGTCGCTGCTCGAAGGTCCTCTCTCTTCTTCGCTGGACACAGAAAAGTCACTGTCCATTGCACTTTAATACTGCAGAATCACACACTTTTGAAAAACAGTGAAGTTTCAAGAGAAATTGTTACGGTATGACGTATGAACTAGAACAAAACACAAGAGGTTTGATAAGAGCATGTTGGGTGATGCACGCCGATCACTGTAGTTTACACAAACGAGAATGGTATAAAAGGACTGAAGCCGTTCTTCCCATGACACGCTAGGACTTACGTCGTTTTTCCCTAGCAGGGCGGATGTTCTCAAGCTTATTTCTATGGACTCAAGTCTCTCTTGTCATTTTTCGATTCAGTCATATTATGGTACTCCCCTAATGCTACTAGATGGCGCCTCAAACTCATTTTGTTGACAAAGTGGACTGAAGTCGTTTTTCCCCTGTGCCCTTCAAATGTTTGAGTGAATTCGAAAAAAACATTTTGGAAAATCAGTTTTATCTGAATGCAAAATCCAATGAGATTATAGGAAGTAATTACACAAGTGCTTCAAAATTACCGATAATTTTCCATGAAAGCATGTTGTCTAAAAACTGCATTAGTTTATTTTCATATTTTGGCGAAAGAGTCCGACTCCAAAGGAGGAAGGCTCATTTAGCAAAATATGAAAATAACCGAATGCAGTTTTTTTACTGACAACATGCTTGAATGAAAAATTATCAGGTTTATTTTGATGCACGAGTGTAATTCGAAGATTGGGACACCTCGAAGATCGAAGTTGTATTCTGATATCAAATAAAAAGATTGGAGACTGGTGCCGGTTAAAAAGGCCACTGTCAACAACATTTCGAAAATCTTGCAATAATGCCCTTCACTGTTCATATTTACCACTATTCTAGAAATACATGAACATGAAAATGAGTTTTTTGTTAACTCTGATATTCATCAGTACAAAACTTGTAACTTTCTACCTCAAGTAATAAAAAACTCAACATGATAAGTTATAAAAAGCATGTGAAATAGCATATTCTTGGTGACTGTTTCTATTTTGTTGGTCAATATTTTCAACCCTCCGTATCTACTTTCGGAAGTCCATTCATTCAGTATTTCAATTTTTGCATTTTTATATTCTTTTCTTGATTTTCCTGTGAATGTTTCCAGTCAAAACAGTGAATTTATCATTATTTCACTCGCATATCAGCTACGGTGTTATTCTATGGGGAAATTCCAGTAGTGCCTTACAAATTTTCAAATTGCAAAAACAAGCTATCAGGATCTTGGGAAACGCAGGCTTCAGAGAACATTGCGAACCTCTATTCTTGAAATTGAAAATAATGCCGTTACCAACTCTTTTTTTGTACAGCTTACTGGTTGAAATACATAAAAGAACTGATTCACTGATCAAACAATCGGATCTACACGATCACGATGCTAGAAAGGCAAATAAAATACGAACTAATCGCTTCCGACGAACTAAATGCAAAAACAATTCCCTTGACTACAATCTTTATAATTACCTACCAGATGAATTCAAGAGTTACGGTGTTAATAGATTCAAAAAATGCCTGAGAAAATATCTTTCGAGGTTCTGCTTCTACTCTGTCAATGAATACATTGATCATTTCAGAAGAATGTGATAATGTAATGTCATCATTTCATCATTTTAGACAAGCCGTAGTTAATATTTTTTATTTATACACAGTGTTTCGTCTTTGTTTGTATGTTGTCTTTATACTTTAGATAGTTCGATATCTCATCTTACCTAATCTCTCGACACGAGATACTCTTTGTGACTTGCTACAAACAGTTCTTGTAAAATGTAACGTAGTCAATAAACCTATATATATATATATATATATATATATATATATATATATATATATATATATGTGACTCTTTCTCAGAATGAGGAAAAGTATCAGTTTTCTGTATCTCTGTTTACGTCTGACTTCTTACTATAACCTCACGTTAGTAAGTACGTTTTCCTAATGTTTTACAACTGTTTTATAATGATTAAAAATTTTGTAGATGTCTTGATAAAGGGAATAAACATTCTCGAAAGCTCGACCAGATAACAAAGAGTATTCTTTAAACAACAGCCCAGTAATTTGACTGCATCCCCAACAACATTCCATATTTCTCCTTAACTAGTCGGTCAAGATTACCCTCCGCTTTATATATATATTATTTTATTAAATAGTTATTTTGAATTTCAACGTTCACTGAAAATATATTTCAATGAACTGGAATCCCGTTGATTATCTGGCGAGTTACTTCTTCACGGCGGTATACAACGTGTTCCTATGTTTGAATAAATTTCATGTTTAGTACATCCAAAAACAACTCAATGTTATTCTATGCTTTTTCACTTGGTGATATGTTTTAGCAAATATGTACTTTTTTGAATACTTGTAAATTTTTTAGTGGATACATGTTCTGGGTTTGTCCTGTTTGTGTCCCGAATGAATAAATAAATAAATAAATAATACTTCACGCAGATATATATATATATATATATATATATATATATATATATATATATATATATATAACATCAGTCGGACTCAGATCAAAGTCCGAAAACTGAATGAATTTCGAAATCTTGACGAAAATAGTAGTGTGTAATGTATTCAACTCCCTAAAAAACTGTGATAATTCTGTTCAACTGATCCCCAACTGGAAAACTTTGTGGAAAGTAGAAATCTTCAAAATTGCCAGACACACACATAGCTGCATATGCATCAAAATAAATGGTCCTTGACAGCCATTACAATACCTGCTAGCGACAACCTCTCGAAATAATTAGGAGACTAATTGAGTTTTAGCGTACATGCAAATTTCACTTCACGCTAGTGAATGAAGTACCACTCTGAGGCGTACCACGAGTGGAGATCGTAATTATCGCCATAATTAAATGCATAGTAACGTTACGAAATTATAATCTTTAGCAATGCTTAGAGATGAGGACTGATATCATAAGAAAATCAAAAGTTGGAAGAGTTATCAGACACAACTGTGATGGAATTTCTCAAAAATCAAGTTGAAACACTCACAAGACAATGACATGTGAGTGGTCAGCACAAGTATTTGAACTATATAAACTTATAACTCACTAAAGCGTTAATAATTTTTTTGATGCAATTATACATATAATATACGTTGAGATCATATTCTTGTAGATACTACTCAAATGCCTTATTTTTATTCTTTTTCGAGGACGATTAGCATTTGATACGACATTGTTATCAAATTTATCCATATCTGTGTTGGACATTTTGACTTAAGTAACACATGGACTGCTAACGATAATTATCAATACTATTCAGTACTAGATTGTGACATTCCAATCGATATCACAAACGGCCAATCGAAACGCGAGGAATAACTGTTCACGTGCTGATCACGCCAGAAGCATTGTTGACGCTCACTCTATCTCAAACGTGAACAGACTATAGTTCTCTTCCAGTCCCGCGTTTGTAATATAGGCCAGTAGATATAGACAATCAATTCACAGTAATCCGAAAAGTTTTCAAACTTTACCTGTATGTTAGTGCGTGAATGAAAACAAACTATAAAAATTTGCATAAGCCTGCAATGAACGGAACATTGTTTAAATGGAAAAAACGTTTTAATGCTTTATTTCCGCACAGAAAATTGCGAAAGTTCTGCAAACTAGGAATACCGCCAGTAATATTATTGTTTTACAACATGCATTAAGTTTGCAACCTTGTTTCAGTTACGGAACCTTATGTTTGTCTTATTTGTTGTAGTTTTCCATTGCAATTCGATTAAAAGAATTACAAAAGTTCTGCAAAAACCATAAGTGAATGAAAAAAATGTTCAACATAGTTACTTACATTCGCAACTATTTCTGAAAAACGGTATATGTATTCATAAACATGTTTCCTCAATGCCGCCATAGTACACACAAGTATTGAGATAATTACAAAAGTTTTTAAAAGTGGCTGCAAATGAAGATAAAATGGGTCTCAGTGGATATGGAACTTTGCAACCTCGAACTTAAAACGGAACCTTAATTATTCAAGAAATACTAACGCATTTTTACAACCCCGGGAAGGGACTTACATCACAGTTATCCAGCTGAATACTTGATTATTATTCGGATTATGCCTATTAAATATTGTACTGGTTTGTTGGATCTGAATTCCTCTGTTAGTAGCTACCGGTGTTTGATATTGTTTAGTTGTGTGTGGTATGCTTTATTAACTACTAGTTAATACTAGTACTAGAAAGAGTACAAATACAAAATTATCTTCCTTTTGTTTTCACCCTTCACGAGAGGATTCCTCCATTTTCAACAACTCTTATCTAACAGTTTTGTAAAAATTTCGACACTTGTTTGATCAAACGAACAATTAATTGCGCAAATATATTTTCCGTTTTTCGCAAGAGGTTGCAAATTGAAGTACTCCTCAATAACATTATTACGGTTATTTATGCTAGTTTGCAGAACTTTTGGTTTTTTTTATAAAAATTAGGATTATTACCATTTATTTTTGATGAAACGAAACGCTCCGTTTTGTTCAAATGGTTGCGAATTTACCAGGGATGAAAACTGATATTCCGCAATGCTTCGAAAGTTTGCAGGAATTTTGCAAATATCTCCATACAAATAATTCGAACATTCACATAATTCTGATTTTCAACATGTTTCATTCAGAAAAATGGTTGCATAATCAGACAAAATATAGTTTGAACGTACTTTTTTGGAAAAATCATGTATATATCTACTGGCCTAATATTCTGGAGCAATTTTCCAATACCATTAACGTTTGTAAAACACTTCACGATGAGATATATCGCATTAACAAACCATTCTCGACAAATAATAGATACAACAACTTCTGGTACACCTCAAACCTACCCACGCTATGGTAATCATCTCAAAAGCGTTCTAACCTACGAGCTGGGCATCCGCACTTTTTTTTAAATCGAAGGTTGTTTGAATAGATGGCCGGCCTTACATTATACATTATCCGTGTCATAATATATTTGCCCACGGAGGAGCATTATGGCGTTCTGTAATCTGTAAGTCGAGTGAAATTTAAATATTCAAAAGCGCAAGACAGTGCCGACATATCCTGTTCGATGTGTACCTGTTTGTTGACACTTGAAGGGATTCTGAACAGGTACCTCGAATATATAAATAACAATTATTCTTATTATGATTTGGACTTCGATTACGAGCTCGTCAATCATTAGATGATAACTTCGATTTTTCTTTTGAATGAAATGATTGTCTGATTATTTTTTTTTCATATTGACTGGTTGAACAGCGTTTGGTTAATGACGTTCCATAATTATAATTGATGTTTATCGATTCACTTGTTTTAGATTTGAAGCCACACGTAGTTAATAGCTTTGTGTCTCGCATTGATCTCCCTGAAAGCCTTTGTTAGGGAAATCTTGCTAGGGAATATTTTTCCAATAGAACAGTTGAGCTCTAGAACTACTTGCCGAAAGATGTTTTTCCTGAGGCTTACAAACTTGAAAGTGAATGTTTATTCCTGTCCCTTGATTTACGTGGTGTTCTTTGAACATTACAGGGCTTCCCATTCGTGTGAATCTAGACATTGAAAAAAACAGCAATATGAATTTCGAACATTTGAAGGAAAATTCGACTTTTGTGTCTGCTATTTCTATATAGAAATTGGAGTTTTTCTTTCGATCATCACCATGACTATGATCCACATTTACTGCCACCGGCTTTTGGAGTAATAAGATTTTTTGCTTAGGCAGTAAAAGTTATAATTTCCAAATTTTCGATGTTGCGAGAATATTGATTCGAATGTTTGATAAAAATAACACGCGCTTCCAACCTACCTATTCCTATCTAATTTGGAATGTAATTTCACGAATAATCTCATATCAATTTTTCTCAATGACTATTAAACTATCATTATTATTACACTGCATTCTTCGATAGTTATTCATTAAACAAGAAGATAAAAAATGATTTATCGACGCGAGTGGACTAACTTTCACTTTCAAAGTCTATAAAGCATTTTATCGACCAGTATAATGTTCTATATTTTTCTACAGCACACGTTTCATAGGAAAACTTGAGAAAAATAACTCATAAATACTCTGCCAATGTCTAAATCGTTTAAATAATACGGTGTGCTATGGGTCGCTATGGGATTAATTCATCATAAAAATTAATTTTTTGCATAAAAGGAATTAGCTGTCACAAAAGTCGAAAAAAAATTACGAGAGAGAAGGTTTTCGATACATGGAGAAAGATGTGCAATGTGATTTGTCAAATTAAAATGTTTATAAACAGTTGAGAGCATAATGAGAGTACGGAAGAGTTTTGATTCCATTGTTCATCTTTAGAATGTTATCTAGTGTTCCATGAAAAATTTGTAAAATCAGTGTTGTACCTGTATGAATTGTAATTTGGTAAACTAAAAACAGGACCTTATCAATCCTTGCCGATAAACTGTTGATATAAACTCACTTTAACATGTGCTATTATGAATTTTTGTCCGAAAACACAGGTTATTGTCCTCAAATTATTATCTCCTCTCGAATCACTTCTCAAACAAACAAACACACATACGATAACATAATATGAGAGAACACAGTCACAAACACGGGAACAGGAAGCTTCAATAAATCACTAGATGTGATGCAATTACCGTGCAAATTATGTACTTATATGGCTGACAAAAACTCCTAAATTAATTAGAATATAATGTCGGCCTTTCTATGGATTCCTATAATGTAATGCGAGACAATATGACGTTCTCACTTCAAGTATCAGCACGTCCGCAAACTTTCTAACGATACACAAAAATTTCTTCTCGGATAATTCAAATTCATCTGTATGGAGTGATGTCGTTTCCTGCTCGTTAGATATAAGATGAAAGGAAATTACTGACGTGTCATTGCGAAGTGATCAAAGGTCAGATTGCAATACCTATTTTCAATTATAATTAGCTGAGTTTTGGATTCCTCTTGAGAAGAATATTGGCCAGAGCCGACGAGCTATTGAAACCCGTTCCAAAGAGCATTTTGCACACATGAAATACGGAAGGGTAGAAAAATCCAGTGTCGCCCTACACGCTCTAGACAATGACCACAAAATTGGTGAAAGCAATCTTGAACTGATAAAGCATGTGCATGACACAAGACTACTAAATGCATGTGAGAGTCTAGAAATAGCAAAATGTAAAAACAGCATGAATGGGGACAAGGGACCTATCCCTTCCAGCTTGCTTTTCAATTTATTGTTGAGAAAGTAATCAGAATAATCAATAAAAACAGATGACGGATTCTGCAGGTGGTGACTGCACTAGTTCATTATCCAGAAATTAATTAGAATAATTAGCAGTAACAAACTAAGTCCATATCGGACCAAAAAACTTTAGGTATGTAAACAACTAACCCTAGCTTTAGATTTAGTATCAATTTTCTTCTCCTGAAGATGCTAACCTTGTTAGCGAAACGCGCGTCGAGTGCAAAAATAGCAGTTGGGTGTTAGGGTAATTATCTAAGATAATCTCTAAGAAAAGTTTCAAGAATATTGGTAGTGAAATTGGATTCATCTGAATCCAGGAAGTCAGAAATCAGATTAATATATCTCAGACTTTTCGGTTCACAGAACTTAATTGCGTTGACCTCAAAAAAATCATCGAATAACATGATTCACACCTATGACACAGAACACCCTATCTACACAGAAGCGCAACTTAAAGGCGGTCCCTTTGATCTTTTGGGTCAAATTTTCGTAACCTTGATTTAAAGCTTGGCTTGTATAATGTCATTTCTTGGCGGTAAATTCAAACTGTCGATTGATATACAGTTCAAGTGATACACCTTTGTAAACTTTCTAGACTGAGCATTTCTGCTTCTGAACTGAAATTGGGGCAGTTTTAATTCCATTTGCAGATACGACCATAGGAAGGTCTTAATAATTCAGAACTTACATTTCCCCTATCAAATTCGTCTAAATGCCTCGTTGATCAGCAATCTACATTCCCTTATTCTCAACAAATATAAACGGAGAATTTGGATAATGACCAAAATAATTTCAGTGAATAGGCTTTCTGTTTTTTGCACCTCAAAAAAAAAGTAGATATGAAAGTGGTGTAGGCAGCTATTCGATGTTCAAATAGTTTTAGAGTAATCAACTGAATTTTGCAGGAACGAACGTTTAAAACTACTCTGATCTTGCATGCTTTCATCCGATATTAATAAAATTTATCAGTAGTAATAACCCAAGGACATTGATAATTGTTCGAAAATTTTATAACATCCTAACAACACAAATGTGAGGTTGACAATATACAAGCCAAGCTTTCGATTCGGTCGGAACGCTTCAGTTGCGCTTCTGTGTAGATAGGGTTTTCTGTGCCTATGATACGCGAAATTGGAAAAAAATCCAATTTTGTCCCACATGCCCAAGAACAAGGTAGCGGACTTAGAGATGGTTATTTCAAAAATATGAGAAATCTCGTCGGAACAGCCTCCTCAATACATCCGAGGGACTAGAAATAGCTCAGTGTAGTAGCAGCATGAATAGCAACAAATGCCCGATTCCATTTGGTGGCCTGGTTGGAATGGAGACACATCTTTGAAATTTCATTTATTGAATTGATTCAACCATTTTACATTCGAATTGCCAATAATTGATGAAAGGTGAAATTTCAAAGCAAAAATGGGGAATTTCTATAGAAACTTTATTATCGAAAAACTGTATTCAGAGTGGATGAATAACAAAGTTACAAATTAATTGTTTAATTAACGCATCAACTTTTTTGTTTACACTTGTATAGATTTCAATAATAATTCTCGATTATTTAGTTTTATTCCCAGATGATTGGAGGTGGATTTTTAACATTATGCTTTCTGATAGTTTTATTAATAAAGTGGTAGTTTATTTGAAAAATAATTCACATAACTGTCAACTTAGTTATCGAATATTAAGTTGTGATTGTTTGTTATGAACAAATTCTTGAACAATCAAAACAATTTGAAAACACTCTGGATCCATTGGCAAGTTTATTCGATAAAAAAATTGAAAAATTAAATGCCCCATTTTCGACTAAGAAACACTACCGTGTAGAATGCCCTGAAAACTGGAATAACAATTCAATATTTCGTCCCTTATCAGAACTTTCATTACTTGGAAGTTCAAAAGAAAAGTAAATGAAATCGGTTGATAAATTACAATTTCTTGGAGGTGTCAACTGGGTCACACTGTATAACATGAAAACAAAAATTTCAATGGTGTAATTTACAAGAATATCTCATTTAGTCATAATATTGTTTCCTGAATGCTATACTAATTTTTGAAAAGGGCTCGTCGTAAAATGGACATGTTTGGGCCGTTGGCGTCGTTCGTTTTTGGAAAACTGTCCATGAAAATTGTGAGACCATGCGATTTTATTTATATGTTATAAATTATTGCGTGAAAATTATATGGTTGTTGATACATTTTCATGCCTTCCTATTTGAGAAGTCAATATAAAATTTGTGTGATAGTTTTTTTATGATTTCAGTGGGTTCTATTTCGATAAATTGGGAATAGGGAACTCGCCAAACTGTCATTAATTGTATAGACTTACTTTTACACTTTCAGACAAGTTTCAATAATGAAATAAAAAATTGTCAAGTGCCATTGGGAGCATTAAAGACAATATTCTATTCAATATCACTCAAGTACCCCGTAAAAGTAAAATATATTGCAACGCAATCTTCAATTTTCTCTCAGTTTTTTGGAAAGTGTCTTTTTGTACACGCAATTCCAATTAACTCTCGATTTCTATTTGCATGCCTGGATGTGTGTCTACTCGAAGCTCTTTCCTGTCTAGCAAAAAACAACGTGGCTACTGAATATTCAAAGCGAATCTATTTATCACACGGAACTGCTCAATTCAACGAACGTATTATGTTTGGATAATTGAATCACAAAATTATATGTGGTTTGAGAAACGAGATTTTCCGTACTCACAGTCATAATATTACTTATGTAGGAGAAAATTATAATTGAAATAATATTTATTTCGTGGAAAAATGACAACTAGAAACTTCTATGAACTTACCGGATAACTGATGATTACATTATGAAACAACATCTCCATTACCTCAAATTTTTTCTATTTTCAAATTGGTACTTGATACAATTGCGAAAATAATATCATTATAACAAAATAGCTAGGAATCTGAGTGAAGAGAAATATAAAAGATTTACGATTCAGAGAAACTCAAAATATGGAAGATTCATGCTTCTCTAAGATCTCATAGAGTAACTACGGATAACAGTTGATATAGACTCAAGAAATGAATTCAAGACCAAAACATTCTTTATCTTAAACAAATGGGGGTAGTAGTTATAGCTCGTACGACGATTTTTGAATCTGGCCATTTGTACTATGAATCTAGTTTCAATAAGGGCAAGTGCAATGATGACATTGTCATCAGGACGTGAACATACAGAAAACTCTGATACTTTCCTAAATAATGGTTTCTCCTACAAATCATCCATTACCACAAGACCCACGAGAAGTGTCCAACAACTCTGAAATGCGAATCCAACAAGCTGTTCAGAAAGGGAAGGTGTTATACAGAGTGGTCCAACGGAAAGTGTGCACCTAGCTATTTTTGTTTGTGATTGAAAGCAAAAATGCTCTGACACGTAGAGCTTGATTGTAAGGGGGACACATTTTTGGCATATTCTTCAAATTTGTATGTATCCATGGCAATACCATAATAAAGTGAAGAGAGCCCATGAGATCTTCTCGGTTATAATTGCACGAGAGCATAAAAATTACCGATAATTTTGCAAGAAAGCGTGATATCTAAAAATTGCAAGTTCATTTTAATATTTTGGCGAAAGTGCCCGAGTCCAAAGGACGAGGGCTCTTTTACAAAATATGAAAATAACCGAATGCAATTTGTATAGGATATCACGCTTGAATGCAAAATTATCTGGTCATTTTTATGCACGAATGTAATTCATTGGAATATGTCACGAATAAAGAAATTCTCAAGGAAATGTTATTTTTTGTTCATTTATACTTTCCTCTGTAGATTGTATGGAGCACTCACCAAAACGCGAAATGTTTTTCTATTTTTGAAGTCTATCTGACATTTATTTGTGTTGTTTACTGACGTCTAGCGATACGGTTTCAAATGTGTTGTTATGCAATACAATACAATACAATTACCGCTGTAAGTTTTCGATACAATGTTATTACCGCTGTAAGTTTTCGATAATTGCATTGCACTTATGGGACATTTTATATATGAGGGAAATATCCAGTATAATTTTGTTCTGATTGGTTGTGTTCTATCAGATGACTTCAAATTAACCGATTTCATTGGATTTCTACTTGAGCAAAGAAATTAAACTGAAATCATTCACGAGACTGAAATAAACGTTTGCCCACACCTTGGGCAGGTTTTTCCATCAAAGAAAGCAAAGTCTAAATGGGGAATTTGATTGTAATGAGAAATTCCAATACTGAAATCTTGCTTTAGTTGAAATGTGTGATTCTGAAATGTTTGTAGGTATTCTGATTCTCGAATCCCAGTATTTATTTGTATTTTTCAGCAGTAAACAAATTGTCGGGTTGATATTTTCAACACCGATTTCAAACGAATTTCAATGAATAGGGCCTCATAGGAAAGATAATTTCGTACCTCTCCACATGATATGTCCCCCCACTTTCAATTTGAAATTTTATGTTTGTGACACCCCCTTACTAGTGGTTTGAAGGCAGGGGTGAAAAATAAGTGTAAGTTGTGTCCCCTCACAAAGCAAACTTCACGTGTCCATTTTTCTATATTTCCGTTGGACCACTCTGATACCATCATGTATCAGTATTTGTCCTAACATTATTTTATTTGTCATGTATGTTTTCCACAGGAATTAATTCAATCAACCATTCAATCGACCATTAACACAATCCTGATACACCCTGTACTAAATAGAAGTTTCCATATTGTCGTGATCTCAAGCGTTGAAGACGCCAACAACACCATTCAATCAATTTTTAGGAATTTGCTATGCTTTCGATACCCTGAAATTCGTAGAGCAGTTTCTCGATATAATGTTTTGCATTTTTTCTTTTAATTACATTTAATTCAATCAGACTTTCTTTCTCATTTTTTGTGGAAACCGTCCAATAGACCTGAAACTCTATTCGTTTGAGGTTCCACATCGATATTAGCATTACGTGCGTGTCAGAGTTTTTCAGGATTCATGAATTTTAATAATGAATATTTCAGATTTATAACGGTATCGTCACGATTTTTCTGGGTTTGTTTATCTGAATAATACTCAAAAGAACACTAAACTAGTTTCATTGACTCCACTTCACGAATACAACTATCGCACTGACTTCAAATCGCTTACAAAACACATAGACTTCTTTATCGACTCAAACATTCAACACTCTTTACTAAAAACTGTCTCGACCCGATGGAATACATTCTTATATAGTCTGATCGCCCGGGATCGATTTCTCTAGGCATTCCGTTCGTGTCTGGATTTTCTACATTTCAACGACATCGACGTCGGGAATATTTGGGTGGCGAACGTCTGGCGTTATCTAGATCCACTAATTTGACAGAATATTCCGGGTGGAGCCTGCGAAGTTCGTAAAGTAAATCGTGATACTTTGTTCGTTTTTTCCCCCTTTTTTTGGACGATATTCGTTCCGGCAGGGGCCGAAAACTCAATAACGAATATCGTTACTTCGGTGGTCAAAGAGGACTATATCAGGCTCATTGGCTTGTATTTGCCTGAGGGTGGGGAATGAAAAGTTCCCAAGAATTCGTCACCTTTCATTCTCCTAAACGGACCCAATATCTCCTAGAGCGTAAGACAGTACTGGTGTCCTGTCTTTTCATACGACTGTCGAAGAAAATAGTACAGCACTCGTAAAGCTGCGTTATGGCGATGGATATAGGCCAAGACCGCATAAGCTGCACACGATGACAGCAAATGCATCAAAGTCTCGGGCGCCTATCGGCAGGCCCTGCATCTAGTATCAGGGACCTCTATACTCATCACGCGGCTCCGGTAGACAAGGGTGTTGAAGACACCGTCTTGGCACACCATGATGAAACAAGTCTCCGACTTCAGCTCACCTAACCTGAAGAAGGCAAATGTCAGCTTAACAGACAATCCATGGTCCTCGATGTTCTTGAAGAAGACTCCATGCATGGGCTTGTCTGTATGCAGCTGCAGCATTTTAGCATTATCTGCAGCCTTGATGTGAATTTTTCTCCGTGCGGGCTCAAACTCGGTAACAGAGAGTTGGTTTACCCGCTCGGTGTAGAAGACTATAGCAAGTTCATCAGCAACATAATTAATATTATTATTATTAATGGCTGTTCAATTGGGCTAGCTCATTTGTGAGACACTGGGAAAATCGGTTGTTTCGTGGAATCAATATACACAATAATAATGTCTTTATTATTTAGTTGAATTGAGTGGATACTTATAAAATACTATTATTGGAAATAAAGGGAAGTTAATTGAGTGATGAAGGTATATAAGTGCTCTTCCAATAAGATGATATCCGGATTTTAATATATCCACTGTTTACCACCTCAGTTCAAGCTTCTTCGACCGAACCCAAGATTAAAACATAAAATGTCAAGTGTATTGACCGTCCAATGAACGCTACGACGATAATAATCACTCCTCACTAATTCAAACTCGATAGGTTCCCATTTAACCTGCTCCACTTTTTCTCGAACGTTATTGCCCAACGACAGTATATTATGGCGATTACTTTTCGTGAACGATTTATCTTGATCTAATTCCGAGGCAGCAGCGTTTACTATATTTGGAACATTTCGGTATTCCTTTGAGTCGTTCGGTAATTGATTCGAATTTAAGTGCAGATTGTTCATTTCATGGACCGGTATCGATTATAAATCATGAATCGTTACACCTCTATGTTGGTTCATTCATCGAATTTACGTGGAATAATGAGTTCTCAACTGGAAATTTCACACCTCATTTCATACACGCCGTCCAGAACTGAACAACACCGAATCAGAGCTAATTACTTTTTTTCGTATACGGTCATTTGTACTGAAGGAATCATTGAATACAACAGATGTGTAAAATAACTATTTGAAAATCATCACTATTTTTCTATATATGCAGATTCACACGAAAGGGGAGCCTTATAATGTTTGAAAGAACAATCAAGATATAGGATATACGAAATAACATTTACTTGGAGTTTTCGAGGTTTATAAGCCTCAGGAAAAATCTCTCTCGGCAAGGAGATCCACAGTTCAGCTGTTCTATTGAAAAAAGATCCCTGAGCAAGAAATGTTCCAAGCTCACAACAACATTCTGTACTCGTCGGGTCATCCGTGTAGATACTGCTAACCCAACTTGGGTTACCCAACTAACATTTTAGGACAGTTATTCCACATGCCGGGGAGAAATGTCAAAAAAAAGGATAATACTGGTAGTACAGGCCTTAAATATTTAACTTCAAAGTATTAATAATTTATAAGTAGCAACCTTGGTTAATTACAGGAAAGTAATCACCAGTAAATCCCCTTCAAATTCCATAAGCCGCTTTAGAGCAAGAAACATGTGAGAAATTACCTATTTTCTGCTTCGAAAATGACCCAACCGTCGCAAGGATTGGGGCGGTTTGAATTCTGATATTATTTAGAGTATAATTTACGAAGAAAATGTCATCATAACCCAATGAATGTTTTGGTATTCTCTCTTGGTGAATATTTACCTAAATGTGACTAGATATAAGCCGTTACGGTCAGGAAATATAAAGGTTATTTAACAGGTCTAATTGTTTAATTATTAACTTGATTTCATACCGTAAGAAGAAAAATATTGACTTATAGGTATATTTCAAAAATTACGCCATATTTAATCAGAATCTCTGTTTCACCCATCAATAAATATCGATAATATATTGAATTTTCGTTTATTCTGACAATTTATTTCTAAATAATGGCTGCATATGACATTTTAAAACCATAACTTTGCTAAAAGAGTGTTTTTTGGAAAAAAAATTTAAACATGTGCAATCAATTTAAATTATTTTTGCATTAAATCGCATATTTAAAGGGGCCCGTGAATTTTATGACGGTAAGAACCATCATTTTACAGAAAATTTCGCGCCGCAAGCAGAATACTGTTGAGGAGAGAGCATGTAGCTACCGTATGACAATAGTTTTTATATTCCCATACTTATTGTCAGCATTTTATGTAGACCATAGCTGATTCGTTGTGGCAACCAAATTATGAGAAGTTGAGATAGAGATAATATGTATATTTGCATGCTATCCATATAAAGAAATATCTCTTTGTTTACTCATTCGTCCAAGGGAATAATAGGTAACAGAAAGGTTGATTTAAGCTTGATATTTACTTATTTCTGACCAATTTCATGTCAAAATTACTTATTTTTACCCTCAACCTAGTAAACTAAATGTCCAAATATTCCAATTTTCGACGTCCAAATTACTTCGAATGTTTTCCCCACATTGGTGATTACAAGGTAAAAATTACATAACCTAGTCTTCTTTCAGATAGGTCGCCGACCTGATCGAAGGTAAGATTAACGTAATTATAACTAAAAATGTTAGTTGGGAAGGGTGGAACGATTGATAACAGTTCAGAAGATCATCGACCGTGAAAATATCTATAGAAGAGAGACAAGTCTCCGACCCTTCTACGATGCTCCAACGAAGTGAGCGAGTTTGTGAGCGAAGGTACACCAACAAGACGGATTGCCCTTCTATGAATAGAATCAAGAAGCTTCAATTAATGTTTTGGTATCTGAGCCATGTAGATCATTAGAAGCTGACGAGAAGTGAATTATTTCCTCGCACGAAATAGAAATTCAAGTTTCTAGGAAGCACCTTCAGATATCGATCTCACATGGTTTTCCCATGAGAGATTATTACTGATCGTAATTCCTAGTATCGAGAGCGTTGATTTGGTAGGTATTTGAATACTAAATGATGATAGATCGGCATTCCTTGAGGAGAGACATGCCTGGGTTCTCCCAGTATTGAATTCCACTAAGTTCATGTTATCCCATTCTATTATTTTTACCAAGTCATCGTTAATTTCATTGACGTGAATGTTTCTTTGGATTTTTGTTTCTCGTGCTGGTATGCGGACTCTGGAAGATAAACTAGTATGAATAGTATTTCGTCCGCAAAAACTACGCACTGAACAAGATGTTTTCTCCAGCAAATTATTAATATGAATCAGAAACAAAGTAGGCGTCAGAAATGAATCCTGTGGAACACCTGCATTTATTGGGAGAAAATCAGCCGATAATCCACCAACAACCATCGAATTGTTAACCTACCACAGTCTCATAGTATAAGTATATATTATTGAAATCTATACGAGTGTAGAAGGGAAGACTTCGAATCTACCCCCAAAAAAATGCGACGATACTCAAAAAACAGTTGAATGAATTACGTCCTATCAGTCAGCAACTTATCTTAAAGTACAAATGACGTTAAATAATAGTATTGTGTAGATTTCAATATCAATTTTAATCTTTTCAGATTGTGGTAGCTTATCAACCCAAAAAAAACTACGAAAAAATAATCACAAGGGTTCTTTGTACCTCCCCTCCTTCTTATCTAAACCCAAAAGGGGGTTTTTGGGGGGGGGGGGAAGGGAAAAAAAAACAAATGGGGAAAAAACCACCGGGTGGGAGGGGGGGGTTTTTTTTTTTTTTTGTCTTTAATAAAAAAAGGAGGGGGAAAGAAGGGAATTGGATGGGTTTGATGCAGAACCCAACCCCCAAAAAAAAAAAACAGAGAGTTTTGTGGTGGGGGAGTTGTTATGGAAAAGGGGGGATTTTGCCCAACCCTGGGTTTTTTTGGAGGCGAGTCACGCATTTTTTTTTCGCTGGTGCCCGATCCCCCTTGGATTCTTCTTAATTACTGGAAAAAGTAGTTAAAAAGAGACTTACAAAATTTATTGATACAATCTTCAAGTTTGACCAGAGCCATTATGGATTTCAGAAAAAAAGCCGTACCCTAGGAGCCACAGTGGATCTTCTAGAATACATAACATCAGAATTGGACAAAAATAAATATGTTGTTGCAGTGTTCATTGATCTACAGAAGGCCTTTGACACAGTGGATATTCCACTACTCATTCAGAAACAACAAAAAATGGGCTTCCGTAGAAAGTGTCACAAATTATTGAAAACTTATTCAACAGGTAGAAAACAATGCACCGAGATCAATGGTAAAATTAGTGAAAGAGTTAACGTTGGAATAGCCCAGGGTTCGGTCTTGGGACCTTTGCAATATCTGCTTTATGTACAAAGCTTAAAATATGCTGGTTTGAAAGCAAAATATTTTAAATTCTGTGATGATACTGTGTTGGCTTTTTCTGGAGTGAGCAAAGACGAGCTTGAGGAAATGGTAAACAATGACTTGAAAAAGTATTTTGATTGGCTGTGCTTTAATAAATTGAGTATTAATATTGAAAAAACTGTATACTTGGTTTTGAGACAAACTGGCAAAGAAGACATAAATCCCATAATCAAATTGAACAATACTGTTCTAAAAAAAGTCTAGCAATATAAATATCTAGGTTTAATAATGACTGAAAATGTTACCTGGTCTTCGCATATCAATTATATTATTGGAAAAGTGGCGCCAATGTTAGGTGCAATTGAAAGGTGCAACTATTTGTTAAATAAAAACTCTAAATATATGTTGTATAACAGTTATATTGAACCTCACATTAGATACTTATTGCAGTGTTATGATAATGCGAATATAAGTGATCTAAATAAAATTCAAAGACTGCAAAATAAATCAATAAAAACAATATTTCGTCTTAACTATAACACTCCTAGTGAAACGCTTTATAAAGACTATCCATTCTTGAAGATTGACTCTCTGAAAATGCTCGAAAAGGCTAAACTTATCTACAAAATGAAAAGTAATTTAATAAAGACTAACGTTACACTTTTCTAGAACAAAAAAATCGAATGACTCTCCCATTTATCGAAGTGTACAAACATATAATGAAATACCAGAAACTGTATTTTTTGGAAAAGAAACTGCAGTGTACCATAATCTCAAAAACTTTCTGAGAAGCAGAGACTGAAAATATGAGGATGACTTATACCTGTTATTATTTGAATTATTTATTTCCTGTTATCTGTTGTTTATTTATAAGGCCTCGGTGCCAGTTACTGTAACTGATTTGAGGTCTAAAATAAATATCTTTGAAAAAAAATATACGTGAAAAAAAAATGTATAACTGAAAACAGGTGATACAATCGAAGAAAATCTCACATGGAATATGTAACACGTCACAAAATAAAATTCCCCAAGACACTAAAAATCTCCCTATGTATGATATGTTCAAAAGATCAGAGGACTGAAGATTGGTGAAGCCTCGAACTTCGTAAAGCTTTTACAATGTTTCACAGTCTCAGATCGATCACAGTTCAACCCAGCAACAATTACAACTTTTTCACGTGGAAAATATTGACAAATAAATAATCATTGTAGGTGTTCCATAGCCGGGTGCTATTACCAATTACACATAGGAAAGCGGAGCAAATTGAAATCATAACTCAACAATAAAATCTCTATTTCTATTCAATCCAATCAGGTATGAAGCCAATGTAGTGTGATAAATTCACCTACGTAGCCATAAATATTCATTAATGCCTAGCCTGACAACGAACAACGAACGGTAAGTTTTATTAATAGAAATTCGATTCATATTTTGAATATTTCAGGATGGATATTCGCTCGGAATGCTTGAATAATTTGATCACCTTATAATAATCATTCCATTTTAAGGTGGGAGTTTTAATGAACGAGATCATTGCAAATAAACGGCATTCTTTTGTCATATTGTTCTCACATACTGAATGGGTGAATGATTTTGAATTTGGTATACATATAAATGAAAGATTTATCCATGGTGAGAGAACAATTAAAATGTTCGAAACATTGTATATATTTCAATATATCGTTTTGAAATGGATAAAATTGGAGATGAACTCCAAACCCCAGAGAATTAAGAACAAATGTCAATTCAAATTTTTGAAATATCTAATAACACGAACAATTGGAATCAGAATGTAAAGAGCAAAGAAAATGACAATGGAGCGTATGGATTTTTCTAGGAATATGACAAAGTTGAATAAACGTTGAGATTGGAACCTTTGGTGTGAAAATTGAAACATTTCTTAGAGATCAATTACCCTAACGCCAAACATATTTTTTTTGCGCTCAACGCACGTTTCGTTAACAAGGTTAGCATCTTCAGGGGAAGAAAATTGATACTTGATAGTATAAATTTTCTTCTCCTGAAGATGCTAACCTTGTTAGCGAAACGCGCCTCGAGTGCAAAAAATATCAGTTTGTCCACGTCCTTGACATATTTTGGCTGATACTTCAGCTAATCATTACAAAATGAATATTATACTCCATAGATCCAATGAGAACGAACCCACACAGAAAAATACTAACCCAATTTTTGGTGAGATTTCCTCAAAAAAATTAGAAATGTAAATACACATATTTCGCTGGAGTAAACCCGAATTGAATAATTACTCTGAGATGCTTCATCAGTTCATACAATTGGAATGGGCAGATAATATTCATCAGCCAGACTTTTGCCAGGCTATAAATCAGTGATTGATAAATAGGGTGATTTATCTTAATAATTAACAAGGTTCGATTAATTACTTCGAGAGACCATCTTCAAACTTTTGAACATTCCTGGAAATGTAAGGTTCAATAATTTATTCACATCCCTTTCTATTTCTGATTGATATCGAAATCTAGACAAATGTAAAAGGGCGGATTTCTAATCCGTAATTCAGTAACATCTTGATTAACTCAAATTTGCTAATCACAAAATACAGGAACTAATTGAAACTTCTTCTAGAGATCAATTACCCTAACACCAAACTTTTATTTTTGCACTCGACGCCCGTTTCGGTATCAAGGTTAACATCTCCAGGAGAAAGAAATTGAAACGCGCGTCGAGTGCAAAGATATCAGTTTGGTGTTAGGGTAATTGATCTCCAGGAAAAGTTTCAACTTTTAAACCATCGTTCATCAGGAACTAATATTTATAAAAGTACTTGAACCAAATCCGTTTCCATTTTTTTTTTCAAAAACTTGTGACAGTTCTGAAATTTGACATAACATACTGTCATTCAAGAGAAGTATCCGATTACAATTCATTCCAACTAATACAATTTCCTGAACGCCTAAATGCGTACAAATATCCTAGTTAGCAAGATAATCCGTATTAAAGTCGTTGGTAAAACCGGGCCTACATTCACATCCCTCTGTAGGTAGTTTCCTTCCAAATGTAGAATTTGCTCTTTCATTCTAGAAAACTATTTTGTTTAATGTGCGTTTCAAATGTTCTGCCAGTTTGACCTACGTAAAACTTAATACACCATCCACACGATAGTTCACACACTCAAGATATATCTGATGTTCCTTGTTCAGTTGTCTCGGAAGACTCAGCAGTCAAGCTGGGAAGGTATATCTAATTACAGGAATTATAAACCTTTGACATATTCAGGCCAACCCAGTCAAAATATTTCGATAGCTTAAGCTTATCTGGATCGTGGCTGTTTTTTCCATAGGCCTGACTGGAAGAACATCTAGAACAGGCATCGAAGAACATAGAAATAGTGGTTATTATTGAACAAATAACTCGATATACGCAACTCATCACCGATATGAAATAAAACATTTCCAGTATGAAAGTTTGGTACTCAATCTTGTCCTCAAATTTTTTAATAGAAAATTCTCAAATGAACCCAATATGAGTTCATGATGTTTAAACAATATAAAATGCAACTTTGTTAATGTTCACTTGTCTGCATTTTGTTGTGAAAAGACTTGCGGTAATTTATCTGCAGAGTTCATTGTTCACGAGATAAATCTCGAAACTGAATCTAAGAACCTGATAATTGCACAGAGGGCAACGGTACCCAAAGTGTAAACAGCGGAAAATTATTTATGCATGAGTTCCATGGTATTTATTATAGCCCGAGAAAAACGGTGAGGAATTAGAAATTGAAGCATGAGCAAATTCCCACATCATGAATTGATCATCTCAAAATAGTTCTGTGATCGATTTCAGGCAGAATTGTCGGTACCCATTTGATAATCAATCAGTAACAAATATTTCACAGGTTTAAGTGCCCTCCAAAAAGCATTGAATAATTTCTGACTCCAAAATAAACGTATTCGTGGCCATTTTTGCAAGTAGATATCAGTTTGAGTATCGAATACTAGTTGTATTGTTCATAATGAAATTCTTAATAATGATAATGATGCAAATAAATGAAAAATCAATGAATAATGTATGGAATGGAAGATATTCAAGTCGACAAGTCCAGAATCTCATAATACGACCTCTTCGAACATAGGAAACATCGCTCATCATTACCCATTTCTCCAAAAAAAGAAGGGGGTCAGTTATTTCTTGGCCCAATACTCGTAAAACACGATACAGCCGGTTGCTTATATCTTCATCATCAAGGCGGTGTGCTCGATTCATAAATATACGAATCAAAATGAGTAAACTGAACAGACCGGTATAACACTCGACGACACCTCATTTCGATGACCAGTTTTCCAACCAGTCTCTGATTGAGGAGAGTGTTTTATGGCAGAAAACGTATCACAGATGTCGATTTATGAAGAAGTGAGAAACTGCTCAAGAAAGATGTTATTGTAACAACATGCATTCATTGAAAAATATAACCGATGTTTTTTTTCTCATGAGTGAAAACCCTGTACAGTTCAGAAAATTAAGCTAAAAGAATGGTAAAACCTCGCAATTTTTTCGTCCAGCACCGATTTGTACAAAAATTTAAGATTAGGCTTATTACAACCTCAAGTTCATTTTCTATATCGTGCCGTTGTACGATTTTCGTATTTTAGGGGTGAAAACTACCCCTAATTGTCAAAAATTATAAAATAACGTTAAAAAACTAAATATGGGTAGAATAATAATAATTATATTTATTCACCATTTCGGTACTTATGTACATATGGTAAGTCACTACAGGTACTACACAATATAAATAAAATTGAGAACATAATTTGTCATATATAAATAAAACCATTACAGCACACGATATATGAGTATCACAGTTAGATAAGTATCTTAAAATTGAGATTTTCATCGTAAATAATCCTGGACGCTATAAAAACAATTTTCAATTAAGAATCTTTTGGTGCTATTCTTAAATATTACATAAGATTCAGACTCCTTAATTGATTCAGGCAGTTTATTATAAAGTGTGACCGAATTATAGAGTGGAGAATTTTTAAATTTTGTCGTTTTATGAGAGGGTATTCTCAACATATCACCATGACGTGTACTATAATTATGAGTAGCCGCATTCACTTCAAACGATGCAAGATTGTTTCTTATATAGGTTACACATTTCAATATATATATATGCATGGAACTGATAACAAGTTTTCCCTTATGAGTATAGGTTTGCAGCTATCACGATATTCCATATCAAAAATTAATCTTATGATACGCTTTTGGGCAACAAATATTCTATTGAAATCTCTACCGCATCCCCATGACATAATATTTAAAGAAATATGTGGATATGCCATTGAAAAGTAAATTGTTAACAGGCTTTGTGTATCTAAGCACAGTTTCATCTGTTTTATTGCAAAAAAAGCTGAGTTGAGTTTCTTGCAGACACCATCAATATGTAGATCCCAACTCAGAAATTCATCCAATATAGTTCCCAGAAATTTTACGTCATGTGACAGCATTATTTCATCAGTGAGGTCAATTTTCACTGGAATATTATTTTTCCTATCATAAAATTTCATTGAGACAGTTAAATAATGATTGTTTCATGTTTTGGGATACAATTTCATGATTTTTACACCTACCCTTGTTATAAACTACCCTTGAAAATTTTAAAATTTTTATGATATGTCTTCGAACTTCAGAATACACTGGTGAGAAATCAACGAAATATACACTCACACACGCGAGCAGCTTTTTCTTCTTTCCTGTCTTCCAATATAAATAGAAAAAGTGGAGCATATAACGTATGACGGCCGAATATACCGGTTATGTAGATTACTACGCTCCGGAGCGGGTAATTCAAATTCAAAAAAAAAGTTGATCGTTTTTTTCAAGCATAGCTCCTTCATTTTGAGTGATAGAAAGTTTTTTTCACAAAAGATTTTTAGAGCTTTTCAAGAGCTATTAGACTATGTGAATAAAATTACTTAAGATCAGTTAATTTTTAAATGGGGAGGGTTTGAAGCGCTTGACTAAGGTGATGTTCGATTGTAAATGTAGGTGTTAAACGGCTATATCTCGCCGAATATTCACATTGCAAAAAATCTACACAAAGGTAAATTTTCGTCATCATAGAAGCTACAATTTAGTGCTGTATCGTTTTTTCGTATCTTTAGTATTTTGAGAGATATTTTTAAGAAAAGGGTTAAAAACACGAAATTGAAAAAAATCTCTCTAATTTTTCTAAAATTAGGCATTTTGAATTGGTCAAACTTCGTGTGTTCATTACATATATAAAGAGAATCACAGAAAGGTGGCGATCAATTTTAGTTAGGGGGTACTTTGGAGGTTGTTTTCACAGATTTTTTTCGTAGAAAAAAGCGGGTACCGATCTTATTTTGATTATAAGTCAGTCAATTTTCATGCTAGGAAGACATTTTTTTATTTGTTCGAAAGCTCCAATTGGATACTTCAAAAAAGATTCTATGAGCTCTCTTCGTAAAACGCGAATTTTTTTCGTTATTTCGCTTTAAATCTTCCAATTTATAAATTTGACGAAAAAAAGCCAAGCATTAATTTGCTGTATCTCAGTTCGTATGTCTCGTAGCGAAATTATAAAGAAAGCATTGTTTTTGTTTTTTCGAAAGCTACAATTTGCCTCTCAACACTTTTTTCGATAAAATGTATAGTTTTAGAGTTATTTGCAAAAAAAACATTTAAAAAAGATGAAACTGTTACTTTCAACTTCGATAACTCAAAAAATATTACTTTTACGAAAAAAACGTATGGAACATTTTTTCTGGCAACTACTTTTTCCGTCGATTCCTATAGTTAAATTGTGATAAAAAATTTCCACCCCCGTGATGGGGTGGCAACCACCCACCAAGGCTTGAGCTATTCCCTTCCTTCTGTAAAAATTTCAGGTGAATCCATGGTGGACGAACAAATTGCTAGCCAAAATGCTTCATTTCCTGAACTAGTAATGTTCATAGAACATTCCTTAATGCGAGTAGGAAATGATCAATATTCCAGTGGAAAATGGTCATTTGATTTGGTACATTCACCAAAATATTGAGAGAATACTGAACTTCAAGGGAAATATTGCGTAACGAGGAGGATGAATAGCCTAATAAGCGGGGGGGAGGAACAACAGCCTCGAGGGCGAGTGTAATTTTCTTCCCGCCAGTGTGGAGAATGGATGGTGAGACGAATTTTTCTTTTCACTCATTTTCAAGATCGACGAGACACGAAGAAAGAGGAAAAGGTCGATAGAAAAAACGAAACAACACAACGGCTGGGTAATCGAGTGCCCACAAGTTTCGACTTCTGAGGGTTAACGTTCGTCAGCTGGTTGAAAGAAACGAACAATTTTGGAATTATTTTAGAAAATTCTAAAAGGTAATAACACTTACTGCCATATACTTCACACTTTCCGTACGGATGAAAAACTTCAAAGTGAATTCAAATGGAGAGATAAGACAAAAAACTTATGAGTGTTAGTTTTGCAGTGATATTTTTAATCAAAACGCCAATCTTTTCCACGTATACCTACCACACTTTTCCAAATGAAAATATGTAATAGGTACTTTGTTTTATATGCAGATTCACACGAGAGAGCCCTGAGTAGAGAACGCGTGAAAGGGAAGGAGAAGAATTAGTTTGAATTTATAAAGTTTGTAAGCTTCAGGAGAAACCAAAGCTCAGCTGTTCTATTGAAAAAAGATCAGCAAGTGAGGTTCGACAGGTCTCCAAGTTCACAACTGAGGGGTGGGAATTCTGTACTCGTTGGGTCATCCGTCTAGATATTTCCAAGGGTGAAACGATTTATAACAATTCAGAAGAGCACCGACCGTGAAAATATTCATAGGGGAGACAAGTTTCCGACCTTCTACGATGCTCCAATGAAGTGAGCGATTCTGTGAGCGAAGAATCACCAACAGAGTTTATATCACAGAAATAGGTTTAGAAGTGTAGCGGCAACCTCCCCGACAAAAAATTTGGAAGCTCAGGACCAACAACCCCCGTCAGCGCTGATGACGGTTATTTCGTTCAGATTGGAAATTGAACTACGGAAATGTAGGATTTTATGATGGTGTCGATCGACATTAACATCGATCTGACATATACGTAACGCGATTTTGAAATTTTGAATACTATTTGGATGTCTTTTAACGAGAAAAGTTTTTTGTGAGTTATGAGTTGTATTTTGTCTGAGCAAAGGATGGAGATTTTCCCGAAAAACTGCGCAAAAAAAAATCACCGTTTTTCACCAGTAATTTTCATTCTTGATCCAAATTTGTTGTATAGTGGAGGTCGACAACCGCTACAGGAATATGGAATGTGTTGCATTCAGAGAAGTATGCTGTTGCCTATCTAAACCTCTCTCTGTGATCTGTTGATCAAATGTAAACGAATTTTTTGTGAAACTGGTCTTGATAAAAAAGGACCTAAATAGAGATAACAAATATCACCAATTATAAACGATGAGTTTTGGAACCTTTGGTGTAAAAGTTTGAAAACTTTTCCTAGAGATCAATTACCCTTACACCAAACTGATATTTTTGCACTTGACGCGCGTTTCGCTAACTCACTATCAATTTTCTTCTCCTGAAGATGCAATTTTCTTCTCCTGAAGATGCTAACCTTGTTAGCGAAACGTGCGTCGAGTGCAAAAATATCAGTTTGGTGTAAGGGTAATTGATCTCTAGGAAAAGTTTTCATCACCAATTATATTTACTCACTCTACCCATATTTGAGGCAATTCATCCTCGAAACCATTTTTTACATTTAGATTGACTTGAAAACATATATACCATATAAAAAAAAATTATGGCTGGTGATACCCGCTGAAAGCTTCTGTCACCCAAGGAAATGAGAAAATAATCTTCTATCAAGAAAGATCTGGTAAGCCATAAAATGGCACTATTGAAATGGGATTACCATTACCTGAACGTTTAGGTAAATAAAATTACCTGATCAGCACCATATATAAATACGAAGGTGAGTGTACTTCTCAGTACATTACAGTCGAAAATACGTAGTAGATAGTGTCTTCAGTTAGTTTATAAAATTGTTGTCCTAATTTTCGGGAGCATTACCAGTGATGACAGACATAAGAATCGCACCTATCGACAAGTTCGTGTACGTTCGAATCAACGTGGAGTTTCCCGATCCCGAAATTTTGGTTGGAATCCCTTGTCGTGTATATCAACCTGCTGTTGAGGGAGAGAGAAGGTCAAGGTATAGCGCAATTATGGCTCTGACCCAAAGAATGGATCCGTTATCTATAGTTATATTTTTGATTGACCTTGCTGCATGCTGTGCGGTCCTGTCTCATCCCGATGAAAACGACATGTACTTCTGTTTCCGGTCGAATGATGCTCCAAGCAAAACAGGGAAGAATGTTTGAGGCTCAAGCAAGTGATCAAGAACTGCCTAAAGCGGATATTCTGGCGCGGTATTAGCTTACGTGATATTCGAGATTTTCTCCTAGTTCATGCTGTTAAGTGGCTTTAACTTCTCAAAACATTAGTTCTCTTTGAATTTTTTTTTTGATTATTTATTGTCCTTGTCTTGATGTACCTTTTTGCATTTTGATCTTCGCCTATGTGTTGTTTTATTTTTGACACGTCAATATAGAACAGCTTTTATCAACATTTGATAAACTAAGTGTTCAGTTAATTATTTCATCAAATATCAATAATAACTGAAAAATTGTTGAATTTATTTATTTCATGTAATAGTCATAGCTTAGGAAGCGGGATGTTGTTACCTGAGGTATAAGATTAGAGTAGAAGTTCTATTCTACCTACATCCTCATTAAACCTTTGAAATGTGTACTTGAGACCTGCTACCAACTGTCTTTGCTGTCCATATCGCATAAGACAAAATCAGTGTATTTCTGTTTCATTGTTGAAAAGAGGTAAACATAAACGAAAGCCTGAAAGTCCGAAATATTTTCGGTTTCTGGACCCGCTGAAATCAGCACAAGGTTGTTTTGTTTCATAAACGGGGTATGGTCTTTCTAGACGCATCAAATAGCATATTGAAAGTTCAGAATTAACTATAAGACAGGCACATGGCCAAGAATCATTGCATTTGAGTATAATATCAATAATAATAATAATAATAATAAAGCATTTATTGTGTCATAATATACATAAAATTGACAATTACACACAAATGGACTAAGAACATTTAAAATGATACAAACTGAGCCCAATGAACAAGTAAAAACATATTATGCAGACAAAACTTACAGAATTAAAATTTACTAAAATCAATATTTAGCTGCCCATTCAAGATAGCCTGTTTGAGATTCTTCTTCAAAGTGAAAGCAGAAAGATTCAGGAATTCTGCGGGCAAGTTATTGAGCAAATAAGCCACCAAGTAGGAGAATGATCCTTCAAAAAGAGAAGAACGATGGATAGGAATAGTGAATCTAAGATGTATGTTCCTCAGCGATCTGTTGTGGGTTTCCTCTCTACGAATTATCTTTGATGCTAGGTATCTAGGTACTTCAGTAGCTAAGATCTTGTTGAGAAAGCAGGCAAAGTGGACGAAGCGTGTTTCATCGAGTTTCAAGAGTTGTAGATCTCTGATGTACGGGGTGATGTGGGCTAGAGGGGAAACTTCTGTTATGAAACGTATGCAATGATTTTGCATTTTTTGCAGCCTTGCACGCCCTTCATGTGATAGACAAGGACCATACACTATGTCAGCATAATTAGTGTGGGAAAGGACGAGGGAATTGCAGAGCATTTTTTTGGTAGTGGTGTCCAGATCCCGTTTGAAGGGAGATAGTTTTTTTAGGCACATATAGGTTCTCCTTGCAACGACGCCTAATTGTTTCGAGAATTTGAGCTGCTGGTCAAAAATGACGCCGAGACATTTTGCTTCATCAACATAGGGAATAGGCTCGTTGTCAATATGTACAGGAAATTCACCCAGGCGATTCAGGTTGAAGGAAGAACCTATAAGAATATTCTGACTTTTTGAGGGATTGACAAGTAAGGAATTTTTGTCAGTCCACATCTTAATAGATAACAAATCATTGTTTATTTTTATCAGGGAATCAGGTTTTCGACAAAGCTGAAAGTTCAGGTACAAAGAGAAGTCGTCCGCAAACATGTGTAAATCACAATGTTTCACTTGGCGCTGCAAGTCAGAAGTAAATATGGAAAAAAGAGTGGGAGCGAGTACCGAACCCTGCGGAACGCCATTATTGACAATTCGTGTATCAGAAGTGAGCACTGTCTGATTGTCATTGACACAAACAAATTGGGAACGATTGTAGAGGTATCCTCTGAACCAGTCCAGGATTCGACCGTTAAATCCATAATGATGAAGTTTGGCTACTAAGCAATCTAGGTTAACTGTATCAAAAGCCTTCGACATGTCCAATAAGGTAAGTGATACTACCTCTTGGTTGTCGAGGGCCCTGATGAAGTCATCAGTCATTGAAGATAAGGCTGAGACAGTACTGTGTCCCTTACGAAAACCTGACTGTTTCGGGGGTAGAATGTGTTCTTCTTCCAAAAAGTCTTGAATTTGGAAGAGTAAGGCTTTTTCAGCGATTTTGAGAGGTACCGAAGTTAAAGCTATTGGACGAAGGTCATTAAGGCTATTCACTTTTGTAGAGTGTTTCTTGGGTATAGGTTTGACGACTGATCCTTTCCACTGCTGAGGAACACATCCTGATTCAAGAGAGACATTTATAATGTGTGTGAGAGGAAGGAGGCAGAAGTTAATTGAGAGTTGGATCATTTTTGCAGATATTTTGTCGGGCCCTTCAGTATAGGGCTTCTGTTTCAGTATTAGTTGTTTTATCAAGTCAGGACTAATAGGGGTGAATTCAAACGATGTTGAAGAGAAAGTTTTTTCGTAAAAGCTCTCTACATAGTCAGTTGGACAAGATAGTGAGGGAACTGAGTCGATGAAATGGTCATTCAGAATATTGGCATCTTTTATTCCAAGATCAGAGGCCAAGAAAGAGGATTTATTCTTATTGCCAATATCCCAGGATTTGAGTTGTGACCACATGGTTTTGCTATTATGACGGTGGAGGTTCAGCATATGTCGATAATAGGATTTCTTTTCAGATTGTAGAGCAGCGTTAAAGATATTACGCAAAGAACAGTAGTACTGCCTGTGGGCTACGCGTTTAGTTTTTTGAAACTTCCGATAGGCATTTGTTTTCAATTTTCTCATCTCTCGAAGGGTGTCGGTGAACCACGGTTGGGATAATTTAGATGATGAGTTAGAAATCGTTTTCAAAGGGGCATGACTTTCAAAGAGGGACTGCAGACTATTATTGAAAAAATCTACCTTCTCATCCAGGCTATCCAGGATGTACAGTTGATTCCAATCTATTTGTTGAGCATCAATTTCGAAGTTATCCATATTGAAGTTTTTGAAGGATCTAACCTGTTTTAAAAAATGGGCAGGTCTAGCTGAACTTAATGAGAGATTACATTGGATAATGTTATGATCTGAGAACCCATAGCTGGCCACTGATGAACATATTTCTAGTGAAGAATTACAAATAATAATATCTAGTAAGGTTGCTGAGGACTCAGTTATACGAGTTGGACTGTCAATGGTTTGTTTACAATCGTGTTCGAATAGAATATTTTTCAGAAATCTTGATTTGATACTGTCTGTGAGTAAATTGTTCGGTCCCTGAGGAGTTGAGATAAACGTGGAAGAAACTTTTTCTGGAGGTGCTACTTTTTTTTTCTTCTTTACGATTACCAGCTGTAGAAGAGGCCAATCATCACTACAGTTGAAGGGTTTTGAAAAATGAATTACAAACGCCAATGTTATGAGAGCTGTTAATGTTCATAATTTTAATATACGTATAAAGTGATATCCTTTCTTACAAAAAATAGACTTGAAGAATTTGGGAAACAAAAATCTCAGAGCTTACTATAATTGTAACGTATTCAATAACAGGTCGTTTGATTTTTCATTTCATTTCAGAAACAACTTCTCTGCTATTGTGGAGTACCTCTTTTATCAACAACATAATATAACTACATCATAATGGGGTATTCCTACTAGCACTATTTTTTTATTCATTATTGATAGTAGTAATAATAATCACTATAGTCAATTAGAGAAGGAACTACAAAAATAATGCCGACAGTAATAAGTCATTCAGGTAGTTTTTTCTTCTTAAGATTACAGTTCAGTTGAGAAAACAAGTGCAATTGTTTTCAGTGTGTTTGGTAATTCAACTATACAAAAATAAGTTTCAGTATAGTCTAGTTCACGAATTGTAGTTGGTGACTCATTGTACAGTACCTAAGTGATATGAAGCAAGTCAAGAAATAGAACATAAAATAGCTAGGTACTTAGGTTTCAAAATGAGTTCTACTTTGACACTTTCTTACAATATCTCCGCTTCTGAACTGAACTCGGCTTATTTCCTCAAATTATGGAGTTAACCAGCCAGCAGCTTCTAGAGGATGTGTTAAAGATCCCCCTTTCTATATGATTTTTTCCCAGATGACGCACAGTCGCCATCTCGAAATTTTCATCTGAAAATTTCACTCCTGAACATCAATTTCATTACTCCAACTTTCAATGATTTGAGTTGATCTGTTAAAAAAATAAAGGGGAAAGGACATTATAGACAGCCACTGTATATAGTTTAAAATACCTTCCTTTTTTTCTGTTACTCGTTTTTTGCGAAATATGAATGAATGATAAAAATCAAGATGTTACAGCCCGAAACCAGTAAAGACGTGATAGAACGCATTACCTATCGTTCATTTGAGACGCAATAGTTGCATATTGGGACCAATTTGCGTATCGCATCTACCAGATCCATAACTCAATTAAAATATCACCGATCTACGTGTGATAACTCAATAATACCGCTATCCATTCATGCTCTCTCGGTGCAATTCATAGCAATGAAAGGACGACATCCATAACGATTCACATCTCGATGGGAATATCTCTCCTTTGAATGGAATACCTTCACGATATGCATGTCACACACACCTCGTAGATACTGAATGCAGAAATTACATTAATATTTCATCTGTATACCGCCGTCCGTTTATTGTTCATAATTAATCAGAAGAGAGCGAAGAAAGTCTCGTGGAAAATGATACAAACATATCTAGAAAGCAATCAGTTTCTTCTGGGCGTAGCGTTTGTTAGACAAATATGTCAACGCATCACTCAAAACACTTGCGTAGACGTGACATCGATTATTAAACGCCTGATATGTTCTTCCATTGATTCGACTCCACTTAGTAATACAGGGTGTAACTGAATAAGTGTAAAACATTCAAGGAGGTGATTCCTCATCGAAAAAAAGATAGGATATTTCATATGAAGAAACTTCATTGGTGCATTCCTTGTTAAGATACAGCCCCTCAAAGGAGGTAATAAAAAATTTGTAGAACAATTTTTTTCACAAGCACTGAAAAAGTTACAATATTGAAATTAACCTCACGTTTTGTGCTACCAAAAAAGACACTTAGCCAGATTTTTATTTGGTTTACCTCATGGTTGTAAGGGGTGGAAAACGCAACCTCTAAAATTCATTTCCAATGTAACTTTTTTCAAATTCATTTCCGATAGCCTGTTTCAATCTAAACAAAAAATGTCTGTTGGATTTTTTGCCCAAAATAAACCAGTTCGCAGCAAAAAATTATTTTACGAACAACTACAGAGATACATTGTCATAAATACGAAAATATGAAACTAATCTCTCTAGTAGGTCGCTATTAGCGATAGTGACAATTCAATTGGTGTCATTTGGTTAATTTCAATTTCGTAACTTTTTCAGTGCTTAACAAGGGATGCTCCAATGAAGTTTCTTTATATGGAAGATCCTATCTTTTTTTCGATGAGGAATCACTTCCTTAAATGTTTCACACTTATTCAGTTACACCCTGTATATTCCGATGTATTCGTGGAATGTTATGTAGGTATGATATCATTTCCTGAAAACACAATCAATTCTGTTCAGTCGAAACCACTTCCTTTGTTCATGAGTTTGAGACAAAAATCTCATCATTTATTGACAGAAGTGTTCAAATCTTATATATATAATACTGTGCCCCCTTCGTTGGGTGCTAATTATTTTTGTGATACACTAATATTTTGTTTTCTGTTTGAATGTCATTATTTTGTGGTAAATGGATTTTTTCTTTCAGCATTGAGAATCTATACAAGTGCAGAAGGGCAGGGTTTCAATCTACCCCTAGAAATTGCTGCGATAATAATTCAAAAATAGTTCCTTCTGAATAGAACACGTTCAATTACTCAGCAACTTATATATATATATATATATATATATATATATATATATATATATATATATATATATATATATATATATATATATATATATATATATATATATATATATATATATATATATTCTCATGTGGATGAAATCAGTGCAACAATGCTAAAACTTTGTCTACCACATTGTCTTGATCCGTTGACAAACATAATGAACTTTTGTATGGAAAAAGGGAATCTACCAAAGTTATGGAAAACAGCACTTGTGCTACCGCTTTCCAAAAAGGAAGCTCCATCTCTGGAAGATTTGAGGCCCATAAGTCTGTTACCCACATCATTTAAAATCATGGAAAAAATTGTTCACAGTCAGATAACCACATATCTGAATATCAATAATATTATACCATCTTGCCAATCTGGGTTTAGGAAAAATCATAGCTGTACAACAGCGCTCTTAAAGGTCACTAATGATATTGTTGAAGCACAAGATAACAGAAAATGTACAGCGTTGATTCTTCTTGACATGTCTAAAGCATTTGACTCCATCAACTTCAAGCTACTACTTGCTAAACTATATCATTACAACTTTGATGAAACGTCTGTGAATTGGTTCATTGATTGTCTATTCGAAAGAGATCAAATAGTGAAAATATCCAATGGCAATGGTAACTATGAAATGTCAAGCACAGAAACCATCAGATCAGGAGTACCGCAAGGGTCCATACTTGGTTCCTTGCTGTTCTCAAGTTTTACTGCTGATATCACCAAAATAATCAAAAACTGCAAATTTCATATGGATGCAGATGACTTAACCATTTATTTGTCATTTCACTCTGAAGATCATGGCAATGCCAGTACACTTATCAATAAGGATTAAGTAAACATCAGTAAATGGGCTAGTAGTGGCTCATTGATAATGAATGCTGATAAAACACAGGCAATTCTATTCAACAAAAGTTGAACTCACACAAATAACCTTAATATCGAAGTAAATGGTACCAGACTGGCTTGGGTCGATGAAGTTAGATGTCTTGGTCTACAACTTGATACTCGTCTCAGTTTTGACAAACATGTTAATTTGATCATAAAAAAGACTGACTATGCTCTCAAATATATTCATGAATACAAAAATATGTTACCCAGTGAAACAAAATTATTTTTAACGGAATCACTTGTACTGTCAATACCTAATTTTATGGCTTGTGTTTATGGTCCATTTATATCAGAAGTCAACAAAAAGGGTAATTGAAAATGGGAGAGTGGCCTGATAGTTGACATTATGAATAATAAATCCCCAAAATACTTGTTTGAACTACTCACTAAACACAGTGATATTCATAACTTGAATACTTGAAATAATAGCAACCTATCGATTCCAAAGCACAGAAAAGAATTTTTCAAAAATAGTTTCACTTATCAGGCAGCTCGCATATATAATATTTTGCCAATAAAATCCAAAACATGTGCAAAATCATTTGAAACAAAGTTGAGGAAATGTATGGTAGACTTCAGCTGGAGCCTGTGAACTCAATTAATGATATTTTTGATATTTTCAATATGTATTTATGTGTGGTAGTCATGTCGGCAGAGAATTTCCATATTGTATATAGATGTATGTACATATGTGTGATCATGTTTGTCAATGTATTTTTTTTTCTAATCACGGTACATATGAAAATATGCCAAGCAGTACTATATACCTTTTGTTACAAATACTCTGTAGTTTGTTGCAATAAATGTTATTATTATTATTATATTAATTCATATTTTTTCAGATTGTGGTAGGTTAAGAACCCCAAAAAGCTATATTGTGTAGTTCTAAGTTTGATGAGCTTCATCACAGCTCTGCCAGCTGTGCACTCGAAAATGTTATAAACCCCTTTTTTTTACCACGTCAGGCAATCAACTTCAATAAAATAAGCAATACGTCTTCCATCAATTCTTACGAAGAATATTTCTGCAAAATTTTGAGTAGATAGAAGAACGATATCCCATACAAACTTTTTTTCCTGTTCTCCACCCCCTTTGAAATGGAATTTCAGAAATCTCTTTCTTATCGGATGCCCACGTCATACAAAGAACACACCCTCCAACTTTCAGGTCTCTATGATCAGCGGGTAACGCTGTGCGTTGATTAGCCCCCAAAATAACTTTCCAACTCTTTTAAACCCCGTTAGGCGATTTATTTCAATAATATACGAAACACGTCTTCCAATATATTCTGTTAAAGAAGTAGATTGGACCAAGGCATCACGTTGTTCCATACAAACTTTGCACCCATTTTTCACCCCCTGATGGGTGGAATTTCAAAAAACCCTTTTTTATAGATGCCTACGTGATACAAAGAACACTCCCTCCAGGTTTCAGGTCTCTACGATCTGCTGTTTAGGCTGTTTCAGACAGTTATTCAGTACAAAGCATTTTATGAGTATAGATTGACAAAAACGCCTCCGTAATTGAAATATAAAAGCTACCTATATAGTACCACTTGACTTCTTTGTAGAACTGGGAGAGACCAACATTTTTAGTAAATATTATTTCGTCTAGACCGAACCGTTAAAGCATCACATATCGCCCGCTTTTCTCCGACTTGATTTACATGTACTATTATTTCTCACTGATTTTTTTGTTAAATCAAAATAAAATATGGACTGGGTCACTCCTGAATATTGTAGCTTTCTGTTAGTGGAAGAATTCTCAAAATCGAATCAGTATATACTTGTAATTGTCTCCGGCATGAAACTTCAAGCTCTCCAGGGTGACACATTTCTGTCATTATTCTCCAACACACACAATAACCTGTAGATTATTCTCAGTCAAAGTCAACTAGATCACTCCAAATTATCTTATCCTGGCCTTTCTCTGAAATTAAATCGTCAACGTCACATTTATTTCCCTACTTGGCAATGTCACGAAACGCCATCGAAATAAGACGTCCAATTTCTAACATCAGAAAGAGCGACAGTCCCATTGTATTTACTTACTATCCGAACGACGAAGTATCTTTTGACCCGTCAGTCACAGAGCTGCGGGACTAAGTTCAGGATAATTACTATGCGGACGTTGTGGGAAAACATAATCACCCATCGTTCGGATGACACGGTATGTACATCTGCTTATTAGTATTTTATTATTCTTCAATTGCGGAGTCGGATTCGTTTTATGTAAGACAAAAATCACTGTTATATCATGATCGTGTAACTGTACGGACAATTATTTTCGTTGGTACATGATTTAGAGGTATGAGTCATATTTTGACTGTTATGTTCCGGCAAAAGACATGTAACCATTTATTCACAGTTTTTATTTCATCAATTTTTGCGTTTTTTTCATTGGCTCCTGGCGGAATTGAATTATGTCCGAAGGAAAAGTACTGATCACAATACGCAATAGGCAGATGATGAATTGGGAGGAACAGACTCAAGTGAAAATTCAATAAAATAATTTTATCTACGACTATTGTATAATGTACTCATTATACGTCTTCTTGCTCGACCTTAATGATAGCCATCAATCACTGCTGTCAGATGTCTCCTTGATTCAGCTATAATATTGTTTTGTTTTGCTACAAACAATCGGTTTTTAAAATTCCATCGTGTAAACAACCAAATATTTTCAATTCAGTTATCTACCTACATATTAAAAAAATTAAAAAGTGAAAATTTCTATACCAGATATAGCTCGAGTCATAGTCGATTGGCGCAAGTTAACTCTTGATTCACAATTATGAATGGGTCCAGTGGGTTTCCGCAGATGAAATTCAAACAGAAAACGATCGTCAAGAATTTATCAGAATGCCATTTGGTTCAGAAAATGCTCCACCTACCTCTCACCCTGTTATGGATAATGTGATTCAATGAAATCTAACAATAATACTCGTTGGAAGTCACTTATGTATTGGACATCCATTAGTCTGCTGTTACTTTTAGTTGCAGGGAATTGCTTACATCTCAACACCGCGCCATTTTGCTCATTTATTTGCAGGGCCTGCTTATGTCTGTCCTTCATTTGTCATGTGTCACACTTGATATGTTTTCAACCAATTTGACAATCATCATAGTTCGACCAATGGAAGGCTTAACTATAAAGTGCGGACCTGATTTTGACATTCAATCCCTTTTTGTTACAATGTCAATCACGTATGTATTTCCTGAGTCTTTCATTGGTTGAACCATGGTGTTGGTTATCGTGGACCGGGACGGTTGATAATACATCAGGTGTGATACTCGGCCAAATACAAGACAAGAAGAGTCATTAATTTTGCAGGAAAAATGCAGATCCGTATTTAAAAAAAAATAAAGGTGACCATTAATGAGCGAAATGTCTTTTCGATAATATTATGACGCCAAATGAAAGAGTATACGAATTGCATAAAATATTATCTCACATTTTTTTAGATATTTTCAGTTCAATTCAGGAGATTATGAAAAATAATAATGATTTCACTCACCAGAAAAATGGCATTTTCTCACTTCACTTATTCATAAAATTCGATCCGAATTCTCACTTCTATTCGCTCTCACCGAATAATATTCGGCTGAATTGTGATACTACTTCCAAACCTTTTAAAACTTTTGAATTGAGATCACAATATTATATTGCTCGAATGAAAATATCAACGATCAACTAATTTTTTTCAGCACATAGACCAGAATTCGCAACTACTTAGCCATTTGGCAACACAGGACGTGAACATGACTGCCATCTCAACTGCGAGAGTGACGATACCTGGCGAATTTTTTGAGTTATTACTACGGTCTACGTCATCAATTCTTGATCAAGTAGGCCAGATCGGTCGTCTGATTTGCTGACAATCTTTTATATGGAGTGAAAACACCAGTCTAGCCACCTTAGTAATGATATTAGGAAACGGGAACACGGTCTATATTTAAAGATTTGTTCAGCTAAGTCGTAGATTTTTTCAAAGCGCACTCGCGACTATCGTTTTAACAAACGAACCAACCCAGCCGAAAAACGACCAAATATTAAAAAAAAACAACGTTCACCTTGAAAGCGATCGACACCACAAACAACGTACCAATTATTTTCCGTTCGACTTTCGGAAAGCGAGAACCCATCGCCCACGACAACCGATAGAAAACGGTGAGGTGCCTACCGATGAACGCAAAGTTACGTAATCCATCTTCAGAACCGAAATCTGCGTGGGTCAATATTCGTTTCGCCTAGTTTCAGGTTCAAGACCACGTCGTTTCTTTCTTGCGGAAATCGGGGAATCGGGACCGTGAAATGGCAGATGATTGGAGGAATCGGTCGACGATTAGCGAGTGTCGAAATCGTGAACTTCTTAAATCAATTTTGCGTCCATTGATTTCTTTCATAGTGGACGAATGAAAACATTGTCTCGATCTTATTCGAAATCTGGGCCCCACGGCAAATATCAATAGCTACATAGATACTGTCAAATATGGAAAGTTGTCATTAATTTATTCAAATCCGCTCGAACAAATACATGAATTGAGAGAGATGTTTCAACCTCAAGTTCAATATTCAAAAACAGATACACTCAGTATTTACAATTCCATATTTCAATACTCCAAGTTCATAGACATCAAATTGATACGATTACAGGATATAGGAATATAAAACAATTTCCAAATTCGCAAACTTGCATGGATGCGTGCTAGGCATTTCACCTTACGGTGACCGGAGCAAACTTGCAACCTCAGCATATGAATCTTTATAAATATTGAGCGAGGTCAAGATTCGGCATTCAGTATTCAGTTATTCAGTCAGTATTCATTGATCACTCTTCAGAAACGGTTCCAGAACATTTTTGAGAACGCAGCACATCTCCTTCTCGACAATACTGCTGGCTAGCAATATATTGTATTGTTTTTGGTGTTTTTTCGTATTTCTCGTTAGCTATTCAATGTCAGTTCATTTTCGAGCATATTTTCACATTTTTTTACAATAAATATTCAATCAAGTTTCCTAATGAGTTCTTTCGTTATTTGGATGAATGAAATTTGGGTGAAACAGCGAAAAATCCTCTCGTAATAAGCCAAGCGAGCACCGAGTTGGGACAATACTATTTGATGATCCCATTGCAATGAAATGAGTGGTAATTCGTACTCGCAAAAGGTCGGATCATTCTGAATTTTTTTAATGTCGTTAGGACCTGAACCAATATTAAAAAACCTGATTTGCAATTTCCAAAGTGCTGTGCGAGCGGCGGTATATCTAAAAAAGCATAAAATTTTTTGTTTTTCAGTTTTTGCTTAATGTCTCTATGGAGGAAGGATCTGACCGGTATAGCCACTCCATATACTTCAAAAAGAGACGTAATTTGCTACAATTTCAGACTGAAGCGAGCCCTTTTTTCTTAAAAATTTGTTTTTTTTTCGAAATTGTCACTTATTTTGTGATTTATCTTTCAACATACGCATCACACATAAATAAGAGATGATTTCGAAAATAAAACATTTTTAGGAATAACGTTTTTTTTAAGTTTTTTTTGGATATACTGCCGCTCGCACAGCACTTTAGAAATTGCAAATCTGGTGTTTTAATATTGGTTCAGGTCCAAACAACATAAAAAAATCAGGATGACCCGACCTTTTGCAAGCACGGATGGTGATGGTTTATATAGTTTCATTGTTAGATGAAGAAAATTCATCCACTTGAATTCGAACAGGTTTGACTAGTTTCTAAGTTCGGAAAGCAATGTAGTGAAGAAATTGGCAGCAGCATATCTTGAGGATATTTTGGAGCTTGAATAGGTGGTGAGTTCTAATCTGAATTTATTAGATTTCAATTCGGGGTATTCCACAAAACGAATACAATTACAAAAAAGAACATTCGTCGCCTTCATATGAAAATCTTGACAATCTGATAATAGAGATTTTGGAGAAGGAAAGAAATAGTATATCTAAACTCGCCTGTACAGCACGAAGTGTGCTAATCACTTCAAACTCACTTTCTCAATTTTTACAATCACTCGAAACTTGAATTGATCAGATACCACTTATAGGATCCATCAGTCATTCATTTAGCAAGAAGCATTTTATATGTATAGATTAACAAAAAACCTTTGTAGTGGTTAAAATATAAAAGTTAGCTGAATAGTACCACGGCCTTTTTTTAGAACTGATAGAGACCGAATTTTTGTCAATCAATCGTAATAGAATATACCCTACATCACTACTGAAGAGTGTAGCTTTCTGTTAGTGAAAATATTCTTATGAACGGATCAGTATTTCCGAACATTACTTCCAACAAACAAACAAACTTATAAACAAAAAAACAAAATCAGAAACCAATTGTTGAATTGTCGACGTTTCGAAACTTTATTGTTTCATTTACAGGATTCTGAAGTATGAAAACAGGAACATACATGTTAAAATGAGGTTCTAGAATGTAGTTCGCATAAAAACAAAATTAAGATTTTAATCGTTGAAAGAAAAGCTTCGAAAATTTTACAGAAAACAACAAATTTTCGAGGAGGTTTATGTTCAACAATTGTTATCTTACATAATCTATTCTCTTCTTATCAAAACTACATAAAATCCCATTTCAACATGCATTTTCTTATTCTCATCCTTCATTGTTCTGAAAATGAAATAATAATAATAAAGTTTCGAAACGTTGACAATTCAAAAATATTTTTTTATATGCACATTCACATAAAAGGAAAGCCTTGTAATGTTCAAAGAACACCGCGTGTATCAAGGGACAGGAGATACAAATTAACATTCACTTTGAATTCTTGAAGTTTGTAAGCCTCAGGAAAACCTCTCTCGGCAAGAAGTTCCAAAGCTCAGCTGTTCTATTGAAAAAAGATCCCTGAGCAAGAGAGGTTCGACAGATCTCCAAATTTGCAACAAAAGTGTGGGAATTCTGTACTCGTCGAGTCATCCGTGTAGATATTAAGGGTGGAACGATTGATAACAATTCAGAAGAGCACCGACCGTGAAAATATCTAAACAAGAGAGTCAAGTCTCCGACCCGTCTACGATGTTCCAATGTAGTGAGCGAGTCTGTGAGCGAAGAATCACCAGAAAGACGGATTGCCTTTCTCTGAATTGAATCGAGAAGCCTTAATGAATGTTTTGTTGTCGAACTCCACACATGAGAACTACATTCCAAGACAGGTCGTATCTGAGCCTTGTAGATCATTAAAAGCTGAAGTGAAGTATTTTTTCACCCGAAATAGAAATCCAAGTATAACTACTTACTTTTCTTCGGGCTTGAAGGCCGACGTTCTTTGGAATTTCTTCCTAACGTTTCGCTAGCGCGAGTGGCCAGCTTCTTCAGAGGCTTACTCATTTCCGATGAGAAATTCCAAAGAACGTCGGCTTTCAAGCCCGAATAAAAGTAGTTATACTAATAACCTCGGCCGCGAAAGCCTTAACCATTTTGTCAGGAATCCAAGTTTTTGGGAAGCACTTTCGTGATCGATCTCACATGGTTTTCCCATGAGATATTATTACTAATCGTGATTCCTAGCATCGAGATACTCGACTTTGTAGGAATAATTACTCCTGGCATTCGAATAGTAGACGATGATAGAACAACTTTCCTCGAGAAGACACATACTTGGATTTTCCTAGCATTAAATTCCACCAAGTTCATGTTACCCCATTCTATTATTTTTACCAAGTCATCATTAATTTTATTGACGTGAATGTTTCTTTGAATTCTTGTTTATCGACCTGGTATGGGGACTCTGGAAGAGAAACTAGTATGAAGAGTACTATCGTCCGCGAAACTATGTACTGAACAAGATGTTTTCTCGAGCAAATCATTGATACGAAGCAGAAACAAAGTGGGCGCAAGAACTTATTCAACGGTCGCCATCCTCTTCAACTCCACACCTCTTTATAATATTAGTGAAGAGTCCAAACGACTGACGCAAAATCGCTGAACCTCACACGTATTCTTATCAGTTTCCCATAAGCTCATCGCTCACTTCGCAGAGGAAGTAAAAAACGAAAACGCCGAACAATAACATTTACTCAATTAATACAAATAATTACGGAGAAAAGTATGCCGTGACACCGATATAGGCGATAGAAATTTTTCCTGAACCTCGACGAATCAGACTAATTTCACGAATACGAATAATAATAATCCGCCCATTATCCTCGAACAAAAGAGCGTTTCGTCTCACGTACAAAAAGCCGTCTTTGAACATTAGCATCGACACATTCAACCACAATAATGAGCTTCAAGATGGGATGCAAGAAAGCATAATCTCTTAGAAAATTAGCGTCGATCTGCGTATTGTTTCGATGAAAATTTTAATGAAAACGACCCGATTTTCACACGTTCTCCGCGCGTTATTATAATCGACGGCACAATTTCCTTATTTGGGGCGTATGAAATCTCTCACGTTTCAGAAACGCCCGCTTTTTTCACTTCCTCTTCGATTAGCGTTGGGCGAACTCTATAAACTTGAAGGCACGCAAAAAATTATCGAACGATCCAATGCCAGCTAGATGGCGATTATTTTAGGAAACACCGATTGAATCGTGTTCAAGATGCATGAAACCCTGGTGCGTTTACTGATATTCTACTGTTCAGTCAGTTTCTCTTGATCTGAGAAATATAAGCGAGAGCTCACGTTTTTCGTTCCCAATAGAATCATTAGTACACAAAATTTGTGTAGACTGGCCATCTTATAGAAAGCTAACCCCTCACAGATTAGTTTGTTAGTTTGATAATTCGTGCGTTTGGTTGGATGTTCCTCAATATTCAAATCTATTTCAATTAGTTTTGTTCGTTTCATTTCACATTGTACATTCCACGTTTTTGTTGTTACTATTGCTACTGTTGTGAGAATTTTTTGCCTCCATTTACTTTTGTAATGAAGCATTTTGCATTGTTTGTGGTGTTAATAGTGTCGAATCTAATATCCGTCTCCATAATATATTAAGTAGCTACCACAGGTAATTCCTATCTTACTGTTAGAAAATATGTGATAGGTTCAAAGTCAACACATATTTCGAAAATAGAAGATAGTTTTGAAAATCCCAGCATCAAAATCGATGTCAATTAATAACAGAACGCAAGTTTTTCTGACGATGAAGAAAACAAACTTCACTTTGAATGATTAATTACTCTTACTTGGGTGCTTATATTTATGTGATTTACTGATTATTTTCCAGAATCTCAGAGTTCAACATATTTTTTCCAGCATTAGTGAGAATAGTTGTTACGTGCCTTGTAAAAAAGGATGCATAAACAATAATTTAAAATCATGGAATTGAAGTTCTACCAGACGAGAGATAACCTACAGCAAAAATTGCTCAGGATCAATAATGCGAGATATCTAGAATTTGAAGCTACGATTTTTCAGATATAAGTCAACGAACCAGGGTTTTTAAGCATCAAAGAGCCGTTTCTAAGTGGTACAAGATCGTCATGATGTATGAGAAATTAATTACCTTTGTTTCTATTGAATTCATTTTACCCTTGTCGATAAAGATTAATGGTCATTTTTGACTATATTCCCCGAATGATGATTACGTGTTACAGTGTGGGTTCGCTGATTTGAAAACCGGCGAATAACTCCACTAGATCAAACAGTAGATTGCATCCACATTCTTCATGTTTATGAATTTCTAATGATCCTAGATAATTGAGTTTACAACTTTTGCTCGCATATTGTAGAATTTCCATATACTTTACATTCGGGAACTTGCTATTGTATTCCACTGAATGTTTTGAAAACTTCAGGTCATTTTACCTGAAGGATCGTATGACCTGTTCGATAATCGTCTGTCCTATCTATGTTCTGAGACAGTGACGGCAAGGAATTTCACATATTCCTTGTGAATATCCAACGAATCACAAGGAATAAATGAAATTCCTTGCCGTGACTGCCAAAGAACATACATTGGGTTGACAAACAAACGTGTATCGAACAGGTCACACGAACACAAACTTGTAGTGCGTAATTCGGATGTGACCTCTGCCGTCTTCAAACATCACCACAAAATCGGACACAAAATTGACTTAAACGACAGAAAGACCATTGCCACAACAAAAACACATCAGAATAATTCGCGAAGCAATAGAGATTGGAAAACGTCCTGAATGCCTAAACAAACGAGACGACTTTCCAATTCCTGGAAACCATTACTGTCCCATCGAACAAATTCTTCAATTGAACCTACTCAAACCATCCCTACATCTGGTTCGATACCAATTTCCAAACCGTCGGATATGGTTGTGAACACCATTTCTCCATTCACACAACCTAAGTCTTCTCTTTGTAAAGATGAAAGTGGGGAAATGAGGAAACTTCGACAAAACGTCGACAAAATAACGCTTCCAGACGCGTTCCAACCGAAAGTTCAAGTTCCATCTCACAGAAGAACTCCCGAACATTCACTCATTGAACAGCCATCCAGATTATTTGTAAAAATTACATCTTTTGAGGTTCAAATATCAGTTTGAGAACCAACTACTGAGTGATTCTATTCATTCTCGAATTTTCAGGGAAATTGGTTTCAATCCTGCCTTCTCGAAATGAGTAATTGAAAAATACTTTGTGTGATTTTCACTAGACAGTTTACAAAACTGCTACACGTGTTTCACTATTCGATAATTCAAGTTTGTCTTTAGTGCTACAATGAATACGACCCTGCTACCATATACACATATCTCAATTACCATCAACTATATTTTCTGTGATCAATTGTTCGAAAGGAGGTATTTAAAATCATGTTTAAACTCGAATCCCTCTGTGATCAGATTCAAAAGAAGACTTGACATTTTACAAACAGTTCTCTATTTTTGCTCCATTGTGTGGATATTTCCTAGGTATTATCTATTTTATTCAATTTTCATATGCAAATTGAGCAAGAAGGAATGATTTATATGTAACTCAGTGCCCTTGGTGTCATATAGGAAGGGAAATAGCTGTTTCATTTTTGTTATTCGTGGATTAATCTAACGTTTACGATAGAAAGTGATTGCAGAATTTCTATGTAGTCTTTTAATGGAAATTCTGTTCTTCAAAACTTTGGAGACTAGTTTATTATTCTTGCTCGAGAAGCTTTGGTATAGCCAAAACACGTTTCACAGTTTGTGAACCGTTAGAATCTAGGAAACTGTTATGTTTTTGGTTAGATATGAATTTTATCAATTATCAGCCAGTTCAATGTAGTTTATAATAATGTAATTGATAAGTTGATTGATTGGCCTCATTCCGTATTAATAGAATAGGTACATGGCATTAGGCCTAGTTGGTTGCAGAAAATTGATATTACAAAATTACAGAATTGGGTACTATCAATAATGAAGCTATTCAATACGATACTCATGCGGCGAAGCTCAGAGTTTGTAGAATCTCAAGATATTAATGTTCTCAACGATGTTCTCGTCAGAAAAACACGTTTGCCATTAAATTTGAATTGGTCGAAATTATCTCTAGTAACTGCAATGTTTTTCAATTTTCTCTGTGTCATAGGCATGGAGAATCGAATAAGCATGCTCACTATCCCAGAATCGGTATGAATTCACCATTTTAACATCTATTAAAGATGATTATGAGAAGATTTAGGATAAATATTTTTTAATTATTCCATATGCTTATAACACCAGATTTCAGTGTAGCAACAAACTACAGAAATTCAGGTGGTAGTGGTGGTACTCTTCCGTCTAGAGAATGTGACTTCTTGAAATTTGGTTCATATCGATAATTATGATAACATTTTCCTAAATTGGCAACTCAAAATGATATTTTGAAAAACAAAACAACACGAATTGAGAATGATTAATATTATTTTTGTTAGTATTACTACGACACCCCAAAATTGTAGCGATGAATTTTCATTTTCTGAAGTTAACTTTTTTTAACAGTACCATGGAGCGACTGCTACTACTCAAAAATACTAGGGTTTGAGTATAAAAAAAGAACATTTATCTGAGAAAATTTTTAGATCGAGTGGTATTCGTCAAGATTATTTCCTGAAATTTTCTAATATTCAATGCATCAATCTGAGAAGAAAATATTAATTCTGAAATTTAATCAATTTTATTACCTGGGTAACGAGAAATTTCAACATGAACATTCGATTGAAAGTTCAATTATTGTAGGCTAAGTTTCTCTCTCACGACTTCGCAATTTTCAAGTATTACATTATTTCTAATGATTAACAAATATCTCTTTAATATCAATTCCACAATAGTTATTTACGTGACAAGTGGGAAATAGACATTATTAACGCACGCATGTGAGGATTGCACGACGAAGCCGTGGACTGAGTCGTATAATCACATGAATGCGTTAATGATGTAGTATCTCACATGTTGAGTACCAAATACTATCTACAACTGTCAACGTTTTCATATAACGATCTTCAAATCTACCCCATTGATATTTCACTTCGACGTACCTACTCAAGACAGTTTTCTGATAACTGAAAACACAAGTTGCCTGTGATCATTTTTGTAACCGCAGCAACGGTAGGTATAAACAATTCATTGATGTCAAATTGAATTGTCAGATCGATATCCAGAACCATCATTAAGTTTCTTGAGTAAAAATGTTTTCAAGTGAAAATGATCTACCATCTGATATTGGAAATGTAATTCTTGAAAAAAAAAATAACCTTTTGTTGAATTCTTATCGTTTCCTATTTGAATTTTCTTTGTATTCATTCAATAAACGATTACCACACTAGTGCGGTAATGGATTATTCAAGAAAGCACTAGTGTGGTAATAAACGTCATTATGACATTCAAAAAAGTGTAAAATCATAATCATTACTCAACAGTTGTAGATAAAATCTATTTTTCCTTGAAATGTCAGTATCACTTGCTAGGAGGTAGCGGATTATCGGTGTTATTCTGTGTTTTGGTCAACTCTTCCATCAATTTCGCATTGAAGGAAGTAATCGTTGAAATTTACTTTGTTCAAACCAACCGAATCCAAATACGATCTTTGAAACAGTGAACTGTAAATGAAATCCTACCGTACATGATTATCACACCTTTGCAAGACAGTTACCTACAGACTCCAAATCGAATTAAATTCTCATCAAGACTTGTCTTTTTATGGTGATGCATTTGCTTTTAATAATCTGGAAACACTCATCGAGGCGATGGGAAGAAATGGGTTTACTCTAAAAATTCGTGAAATAACGTGATTTTCTCCAATGGTAATATCGCATTAATGAATTCGGAAAATCAATTCTAATGAAAATGATTTTCACAAGAAGAATAACAATTTTTTGAAAGCTCTCAGTGTCAATCTCAGTGTCTAGCTTTTGCAACAGGAGTTATATAAATGAACATATTATTGTATTTTTATTCAATCTGATTATTTCAAGTGGACCTGAAGTCTTTCCTTTCTCGAAAATTTGTGTTTTTTATGGCGGAAAACGACACAGCTAAGACAAAAACTGCTTTATGACACCATTTAGGTAGTTTTTCCATTGCATTCTAAACTAGAGTTCTTGGAAACTTTATGCGTTGTATAAGAATAACGTTTAGAATAGTTTCACATTGACCTTTTCGGAGATGTTCGGTGTGAATAGTGGGAAAGTCCAAAGTTTTTCCACATGCCCACTGATGAGTACAAGTTATAGTTTTCTTTGAACAAAACAAGCTTGATTCTGAGGTGTTTTTCGGGTTTGACGTGGTCTACAGGTTTTTCACTCCTGACGTTTCGCCTACAGCTGTTACTTATCAAAGTCAAATTTCACAAAGAATTTGACACGAAAATTAGTTGAATTTGGTTCTTGGACAGTTGAATGTAGTCGTGAGATCAAATTGATCAAGTCAAATTTTACATATAACATCGCTTTAAAAAAAAAATCGGAAGAGGTCGCCATTACTTCACAATACACGTGTATTCTAAATGAGCCATTACCTAACAGATGCAAATATTTAATGAACGCCTAAAATAGTGGGAGTAGAAAAAAAATAACATTATTTCTTAATTCAGTCTATTAATTCACGAAGAATACGATACGTAACTGACACAATGGTCAGTCAATTTTGCTTTTTCGTTATCATTTACGTTTCGAGGCAAATATAAGAATTTACCTCATGAATGGATATCATAAGAATTTAATGTTCTTTCACTTTCAGAGGAGAGAAACATCCAAAAATGGATTTCTATGAGTTCAATTTTCCTTTTTCATTTCTACACAGAGAACGTCTACGGTAATTTCAGAGTCCTCAAAAATCTACTGTCAGAAACTTTGACCTTGATTTTGAATTCCTTCTGTGCCCTGAACAAGATCTCAATGGAACATTGCAGAGAAATTGTTTTCGCTACCGCTGTGAATTTGGCGGCCACTTTCAGCGGCCAGTTTTTCCGGAAACGCCCGAAGGCGCTGACCAGTGGCGTACGAAATAAATTTAGTTCACATCATCTTCAAATACAATTTCCAGCTCAACCAGTTATCAGTGAGAGCTCTAAAGATACCTCATCAAACTTTTCCACCCGAAATTTTCAACACGTCGGGGGACCAAGGGCGAAAACGCTCTGCTTCCGAAACTACCCTTGTTAAATATTTTATTTACAACCATATATGTAATGCTGTCATAACTAACGTCATTGCAGGTTGGGAAGTGTCACATTACATACTTCCCGCCCTCTATTCTAGACTTTATCTGACATTAATATATATTGGTGACAATTGTATACCCCGTAGTCACGGTAACAATATATCTATCTACTTGATTATTCTGAGAAAACCGCGTTCTTGGTAATTTGTCGTTAAATGTAATATTTTGGATATGTTCAGAACGAAACAGAGATCTATTAATTTTGATCGAAATATGATTGTTGTAAATAAAATAGTATACAAACCTCGGTAGGAAGTTTCATTCCTGTCTCAAGATCATAGCTAACCTCGACACTTTGCGTCTCGGCCAACTAACTGATCTCACGACAGGAATGAATCACTTCCCACCTCAGTGTGTAAAATAATATTTTGTATTCTTCATCTCAGGGAATTTCTTTGTTTTTTTCTGCAGCACCTGCCTCAATCTGGCCACTGCCAACGACCTGCAATCATATGCCACTATCTCCGACCCAATTTTTGCAAAACGATTCTTTTACACAAAGGCGCCTCTACAACGATACACGTCGCCTATCGAGTTACAAGTTACACACATATCCGGCGTCGTCGCAGGCAAATGTGGAGCACACTAGATTCGAACGACTGATTATCTTTTCGAAAGAAACGCAAGAGAGTAAACGTTTCGTTCGCGGGTCGCCGAGCAAGGTTCGGCTCGATTTTCTGCTGTTTTTTGCCGTCCAGAGCGTTCTCTGCAACCTCCATTCGCAGATGACGGCTGCCTTATTCCACGCACGTATTCATGTCAATGCTGTTACGCATATATCTCGGTAGAACCTCGTTGGAGGAATCGGAAAACGCCGAATTCACCATAAAAACTCCATTGATCGTGAGATATTTTCAATACCGATTTTTTGTTTTTTTTTCTTTCACCTATGGTTTGCCTCCTCGGTTGTGTGCTTTGTTGTTCTTGTTCAGTACATAGTTTTGCAGACGACAGTACTCTTCATACCAGTTTTTTTTCCCAGTCCCAGCTCGAGAAACAAAAATTCGATGAAACATTCACGTCAATAAAATCAACGATGACTTGGTAAAAATAATAGAATGGGGTAACATGAACTTGGTGGAATTTAATGCTACGAAAACCCAGGCATGTCTCTTCTCAAGGATCTATCATCATCTAGTATTCAGATGTCAGGAGTAAATATCCCTACAAAGTCAAGTATATCGATGCTAGGAATTAGGATCAGTGATAATCTCTCATGGAAAAACCGTGTGAGATCGTTCGCTGAAGGTGCTCCTCAGAAACTTGGATTTCTGTTTCGTGCGAAGGAATACTTCACTTCCCATCAGCTTCTTATTATCTACAAGGCTCAGATACGACCTGTCTTGGAATATAGTGCTCATGTGTGGAGTTCGGCACCAAAACATTCATTGAGGCTTCTCGATTCTATTCAGAGCAAGGCAATCCGTCTTGTTGGTGATTCTTCGCTCACAGACTCGCTCACTTCATTGGAACATCGTAGAAGGGTCAGAGACTTGACTCTCTTCTATAGATATTTTCACGGTCGGTACTCATCTGAATTTTTATCAATCGTTCCACTCTTGGCAATATCTACGGATGACTCGATGAGTACAGAATTCCCATCCCTTGAATTTGGCCTGTCGAAGCTCTCTTGGCTCAGGGATCTTTTTTCAATAGGACAGCTGATCTTTGGAACTTCTTACCGAAAGAGGTTTCTCCTGAGGCTCACAAACTTCAAAAATTCAAAGTGAATGTTAATTCGTATCTCCTATCCCTTGATTCAGGCGATGTTCTCTGAACATTACAGGGCTTCCCTTTCGTGTGAATCTGCATATAAAAAAATACTTTTCAGTGTACCCAATTTGACCAATTTCTTGGACAAAATCCCACCTATAAAACCCCGTTTCCACGAGGCAATTCGTCTCTGCAACTAAAGAAAGTGGCTTGTATTCATGCAAGTTTTTTAAGTTTTGACACAGCAAAAATCTAATCTAACACTCGTTGCATAATCTTGTACACAGTCCACTTATCGACCATATTTCCACTATAAAGTTTTGATTGAAAATTGGTTCATTTATTCATCCTATTTGATGTTGATGGCAGTATATAGAATAGCTTCTGTCAGAAGACAGTGGTAATACCAAATTCACGGCTTCTACAATTAAGATTGATTTTCTCCTCAGTAGATACTTGTCAATATTTTACAGTACCTACTATTTCCATACTTTATGATCCTTTTGACTTATTTTATCAAATGGACATCTTGAGTATTGGAATTATGTGCCATGAGTACCTCGTAAATCTATGAATGATGGGAAATGAACATTACGATATTTCGTTACCTCGAACCAGGTAAAAGAGTTCCTGGTGCTCTACTTAGTTCAGATTTCATGAGTCCCTTCTGATAATTTGTTTCCTTAACCCAGGTGGTATATCCTTCCTCTTTCCGAAATTATATCCAAAATTCAACCAATTCCTAGGACAAAATTTCATTTCCGTTGCATTTTTCTGCAGCACCATGTACGGTACATGCAGTCCTGGACACAAAAAATCTAACTAGGCACTCGTCCCAAAATCGAGTGGTCAGCCCATTCATCCTATATTCAGATAAAAATCACTTCCATTCATACACTGCTTTGGTTAAATAATAGTTAAGAGTCTTGCCTGGATTCATTTTTAATATCAAATCCACATCTTTCAACATGAGCAGAGTAGTAGATTTTTTATTAATTGAAATTTTCAATTGATTTTTTATTTCTCCTCAGTACCTCTCAATAAACTGTGAATTTTTCAGGATCTTGCGGATATCACAATACTTTACCAAACTATGAATTTTTACTCAACAGTTATTTGGAGTGCTTTGATAGCAACCTTTGGGTATTGGAATACGTAGTACCTGTTTACCCCCTCAATCCAGACTCTATATAATCGCCGGAAGTAACTTTTCATACTCATAATTTCATTTCCTGGGACCCACTTCAACAAAGAATATGTTGAGATTCTATGAATCATCAAAACAATAATTTCCTTTTCTAATTAGTGCTTCACCCTTTCGTTCAGTTTCTTGGACAAAATCTCTGACACAACGTAAAGTCGCAAGAAATCTAACCGGACACTCTTTGCAAAATAAAGTCAACAATTCTAGAAGTCTGTTTCCAGAAAATTTGATCTATTTTCTTGCTATTTAATCCTTTACTATAATCTGAAGCTTGATTGTTCTTATTTATTCACTGCATTCGGTGGAGATAATGCCTAGTATAGTAGTAGTATATAGAATAGTTCCTGCCAGAAGTCATTAGTAATATAAAATTCACGATTTTGACACATCAGTAGAGTAAAAGGATATTCATAAATTGAAATTCCCAATGAATTGATAATTCTTCTTCAGTACTTCTGAACAAACCAAGTATTATTCAGTATCTTGTGGATATTTTAATACTTTACACAATACTTCGAACCTTTAATAAACATTAATCTCGAAAGTTTTGATAATATACTTTTGGGAATTTGAGTACTTCAATTCAGACTCTATGATTCCCCAAACTAACATTCCATTAAACTCATAATTCGACCAATTTCTGGAACCCACTTCGGCAAAGAATACAAGGTTTGGACTCAATGAATCATCAAAATCATTGATAAGTGGTTTCTTTTCTCGTTCAGCTAATTTCTTGAACAAACCCTCACCTCTGTAGCACTCTCCTGCCGCACCATGTACAGTATACGTATTCCTGCTGACACAACGTGAAGTCGCAAAAAATCTAACCGGGCACTCGTCGCAAAATCGAGTCCACAGTCCACTTAGCGAGAGGTAAGTAGGCACGGATTCACAAATGCGAATAGGCGAACTTCGCGGTCGGTACTACCTGTTCTGCGAGTAAAGGTAAACGAAATACTAAAGAAGCAAGAAATAACGCGGCGTCGTTCGAGACTGAGAGGACTCCGATCGTGGTGGGATTGATACGGTCAATTCGACGCAGGAGGAATAGAAGGAGTTTGGGAGAAGTCACAATTGAATGAAATTTTTTCTCCGTAGTTTTAATCAACTTACGAGAGTAGACTGAGTTGAACCTTTCCCTCAATGGTAGATGAAGTATCACTATCCATAATGATATAAAGTACTTCATTTTTTTTTAATTTTCCACTGAACTTCAATTCATATAGAAAAAAACACTCTTTTGTACTAAAACTCTCTTGCTCTCCTATTATTAGTCTTAATCATCATCATCAACAATGCTTCGTACACTTTTTTCAAAGGGGAAAGATTAATTTTGATGATGAATAAATCCCATAGCAGACCGTATCATTGAAACGATTTAGATGTTGGCAGAGTATTCATGAATTATTTTTCTCAAGGTATTTTTACGAAACGTATGCTTTAGAAAAAATATACAATATTATACTCGACGATAAAATGCTTTATCGACTTGGTAATACTTCGGTCGCTATGAGCACCTTTTATTAACAAAAATTGGGGAACTACCGTAATTCGGTTTTCTCTACAAAAAATCCCTATAACATTTCAGTAGTCTCGTATATTTTCGGAGAAACAGGTCCATTTTGTTTGAACACACAAAATTCGTACCTCTCCTGATCAAATACCTCACACGCACTTATTTACTCGTTTTCAACATTTTTAGGCAAAAAAAACAATATTTTTTCAAGAAATCCATTTTTTTCAAACCATCCCCAATTTATTGTGATGTCATAGTGCGATGACAGTCGGAAGTGATGTATTTGCAGTATTGCCGCTCTCATTGTTATTGTTGAGAACTGAATCTATTAATATTGACATTTGAAGAAAGTTGGATGTTTTTGAAGAATAATGTTTTTTCTGCCTAAAGGCGTGTGTGATGTTTGATCAGAAGAAGGACGAATTTTGAGTATTCAAACAAAAAAATTTTGTGTGAAAAATTGTGGAGTTTTACAACAAAATGGACCTGTATCTCCGAAAATATACGAGCCCGCCGAAAATGTTATAGGGATTTTTTATAGAGGAGACCAAATTACGTGAGTTGCACAAAAAAAAGGAGGCTCATAGCGACCGAAGTATTTCCTCGACTTGTACAATAAAAAATTATTTTCCACTACTAGCCTGAGAAATCACCATCATTTTTCCAAGTATTTCCTCGAATAATGAAATAACATTTTTTTTATGAGAGGTTTCAACCAGGTAAAAATGATAAACTGTCAATACTGTTGTCACTTCGATTTGAATTACGACAAATCGAAAACTTTGGTTGCTAGGGAAACACTGTAAAAATTGAAACGTTAACATGCATTTTTTCAACAGATTCAAACGAAAGGAAAGCTTTGTAATATTCAAAGAACACCGTCTGAACGGGCAGGAGGAAAGAATCAATATTAACTTAACAGGACTCTTTGGAAAAGTTTTGGAGTAGCGATTAAATTAAAATCATATAATAAAATAGTTTTTTTTAGTTAAGTTGATAGAGAGGAGGTTTTAGTAGAATTCACTTATCAGGTAATCATTTGATTCCCAAAACCAGACAAGCTTGTTTGCAATTAGTTAGGCCAAAAAATATAATACAAAGTAGGTGACATATGTAATATAAGTGATTGAAAATGAAATTACTTTCAAAAATGGTGAAGAATGAAAAATTCATTATGTGTGGAAAGAAACGATGAGATTGGATGGAATCTTTGGTGTGAAAGAAGAAGCTTTTCCTAGAGATCAATTACCCAACACCAAACTGGTATTTTTGCACTCGACGCGCGTTTCGCTAACAAGGTTAGCATCTTCAGGAGAACAAAATTGATACTCAATTTTCATCTTCTTGAGATGCTAACCTTGTTAGCAAAACGCGCGTCAAGTGCAGAAATATCAGTTTGGTGTTAGGATAATTGATCTCAAGGAAGAGTTTCAAGTGTGGAAATGAAAAAACAAATAAGGGTTATACGAAATCGGTTATGAAGACTGTTGCAAAAAGTACATATGTCAAACTCGGCGATTTATCAAAGCTCGTTTCAAAGAACATCGTACATATAGTCTGAAACGAAAGGACAGAAAGCCGAGTGAATCATTGGTCTCGATGAATGAATCTACGTGACACATCTCCCAAAGAACCTATTTAACCGGACTAGCGTACCGAGCTCGCAGCTCGATGGAATTCGTGTATAATTTTTGAGAGAAGGCTGAGAGCAGAGGTAACCGGTTTGGCGGTTCGGACGAAAGTCCAAGTCGGTTCGTGTGAGGCTCACACACTCAAAGACGACGGGGACAAACAACCTGCATGATGTGATGCCCGCACTAAGAACGCAGAAGGGGGGTTCTCCAGGGCTGGAATTCGACCACTGGCTGGCATTTAACGTGCCATTTTCGTTTTTCTTGTCTACTTGATGGTGATTCGTTTTCGGATAAAATCATGCGTAGGTTTTCTTGGAGGTGAATGGAAGAGATCAGGGAGATTTCGGTGACCATAGACGACTGGAATTGTTTCCACAGTTCAATAGAGAATGGAACTCAATCACCTGTCAATAAGGGGTGGAATAAAGAGGTGTCCCATTCACCTGATGAAATAATTGAAGTCCATTTATATAATCCTTTGTTACGATATTTCCTTGGGTTCTTTTATTGAAACTCCAAACAACACGAAACTACTTTTATTACAACTCTTTATCACAATACAATACAATCACTTGAATTGCTCCGCTAACTTTCCAACGCTCGGTACTTGAACCCTCTGTAATAGAAATTCTTTACTTCGACTTCTGCACTTAGCAATACCGAAGCTCTCTCCGATAAAAACTCTGTTAAACTCTACGCCTCTTCACTAAGCTAGAAACTCTGACAACTATCTTGATAACTATCTGCTAAACTCTCTGCTCCGCGAAGGAGTGTCTCCTTTTATACTTGCGTACGCCTATGTAGAATCTTCGTGAGAGGCCTCGATGATGTGTTTCGAATTCTCCACGCGAATCAAGAGTTCCTGGAAAAATGACGTCACTCTTCGACCCCTCATATTATTCTGCGTTTACGAGCGACAGGACCGGCACTGGGCGGTTCCGTAGCACTATACAGGGTGATTCAAAAGTACTTTGACAAACTTCAGGAGGTGATTCCTCACAATATTCTAATTTGAATTGTCCAAATAAATAAATATCCGGAAACACTTCGTTTCCGAGATACAGGATGTTGAAATTTTATTTTTATTTTCGTTTTTTTCAAATAACTTTTACAATACTGAATTTAATTGAACGAATTTTGGTAATAGGAGGTTTTTGAGGTGTCGAATTCGAACCTGATGTTCTTGTTGCTCTTACTCGTAGGGGGCGCCACCTACACGTCTTTTTCTTTTTTAAAGATTCATAACTTTTTTGGGCGTACTTCTAGCACATTTTTCAGTAAAATATTCGATTCCTCTATCTTATCTACGTATATAAGCTACCCTTGTTACTAGTCGCTGTAAGCAACCGTATTCTAAATATTTGGACTTGAAAACTTCAAGTCGATTATTTGATAATCGATGCATGTTGAAGTTATTACGAATATTTTGCTTCTTTCACAAGAATGCTTTGGAAATGAATTTGACGTTTTACTCGTTTGAAGAGGTCATTACTGTTGGGTACGTTCCTTTATGATATCCTTAAGCGAAATAGTTATTTTTGTATCAAGGGTGCATAATCAGTATTTGTTTTAATAAAATTTTCAAGAAATGTCAACATTTTATTTCAGGAAATTTTGAATATGTTGAATAAACTAAAATAAACGAAACTGAATTGTATTCAAATGAATTGTTGGAAGTGTCCATCTTCAGCGAAGATACAGGCAGTCAGTCGTCTAGTCATTGAATTTCGTACCCGCTCAAAAATTATTGGTGTGTTACTTATTGTTTCACATGCGTCTATTATTCGATTTCTTATATATTCCTCGTTCACTATTGGTAGGGGTGTAGAAGAACCTAACCAGACGTGGGCACCAAGGTCCCCAGATCTAAACTCAATAGATTTTTATTTTTGGGGACATTTGAAGTCACTAGTTTATAAGACTCCAGTAGTGAACGAGAAAGATCTAAGAAACCGAATAGTAGACGCCCGTGAAACAATGAGAAACACACCAAATCTTTTTGAGCGGGTACGAGATTCAATGACTAGACGACTGACTGCCTGTATCTTCGCTGAAGATGGACACTTCCAACAATTTATTTGAATACAATTTAGTTTCGTTTATTTTATTTTATTTCACTTATTCAAAATTTCCTGAAATGAAATGTTGACACTTCTTGCAAATTTTATTAAAACAAATACTGATTATGCACCCTTGATACAAAACTTCAAATTCATTTCCATAGCATTCTTGTGAAAAAAGCAAAATATTCGTAATAACTTCAACATGCACCGTTTATCAATTAATCGACTTGAAGTTTTCAAGTCCAAATATTTAGAAAACGGTTGCTTACAGCGACTAGTAACAAGGGTAGCTTATTTACGTAGATATGATAGAGGAATCGAATATTCTACTGAAAAATGTGCTAGAAGTACGCCCGAAAAAGTAATGAATCTTTAAAAAAGAAAAAGACGTGTAGGTGGCGCCCTCTACGAGTAAGAGCAACAAGAACATCAGGTTCGAATTCGACACCTCAAAAACCTCCTAAAACCAAGTTTCGTTTAATTAAGTTCAGTATTTCAGAAGTTATTTGAAAAAAACGAAAATAAAAATAAAACTTCAACATTCTGTATCTTGGAAACGAAGCGTTTCCGGACATTTATTCATTCGGACAATTCATATTAGAATATTGTGAGGAATCACCTCCTGAAGTTTGTCAAAGTACTTCTGAATCACCCTGTATATATATGAAATAAAGTCTTGTTAGTTACACTATTTATAACTCGAACGAATTGGCTGGGAATTGGTGGTGAGGTAGCACGGACATGGGGTTTCATTCCGTGTTTTCGGAAATTCCAGCCTTGAGGGGGTTAAAAACGAGCGCCATATTGGTATGAGACAACGTTATGCCTTGGTCCAATCTACTTCAAATTCTGCATGAAAAAATCTTTCTCAGAATTGATAGGAGCCGCGTGTTGTATTTTATTGAAATTATTCGCCTAACGCACTTGAAAAAGGGGTAAGATAGTTATTTAAGGGGTTAATAAACACACAGCCTAAACCAGTGATAGTAGAGATCTGAAACTTGGAGGGGGTGTTCTTTGTATGACGTTAGCGTCCGATGAGGGGGGGTTTTCCGTAATTCCACCCCCAAGGGAGAGAAAAACGGGGTCGGAGTTTGTATGGGACAACGTACTTCAACCTACTTCAAATTTTGCAGAAATATTCTTCAACATAATTGATAGAAGACGTGTTTCGTATTTTATTGAAATTCATTGTCTAAAGGAAAAAAAGTTTAAAACATTTTCGACTTCTTTCAAAGAAATAAACAACATTCACGTCAAACCCCGATATAATAAACAGTATCACGTTACGATTTCAAAAAAACTACTAGTTCCATACGAAATCCACAGAATGTAGATTATATCAAATGTGTTGAAAACGAAGTTTGGAAATTTTCAGTACATCTTTCCTTCGAAACATACCAATAACTGACAAAATTTGAAATTATCTCCTTGAAAAATTGAAGATTTATGAATGAGATATTGATTCTTCATGTCTTGAATAGAAAAATTGATAGCTCACGATATTTCAATCAGAATCAGTGATAATAATAAATATTCATTCTCCATTTGACCACTAACAATGTATGTACAGGGGTTTATAACATTTTCGATTTCTTTTAAACCCTTTTTCGAGTGCGGCAAGCAGGCAGAGCTTTGATGAACCTGATAAAATTTAGTACAGAGAACTACACAATAAAATTACATCACAAAAATAATCAAAACCCAACGAAGTGGGCAGAGTCAGCTAGTTCCAAGCAAATGATAGAAGTTATGTGCATACTTTTTGCCAGACCATTCTGAGGAGAGAAAAAGCTATCTGTAAGGAGTGGGACCATTACTACCAGCTCACTCCGATGAAATAATAATGATATTCGCTTATCTCAAAATAGATTCGAACGCATGACGAATGATACACTCATGTACTTGTTTTCAAATACCAGCTAAACGTATGACAAATTACTTTCACCTTCGTAAAAGATGTTGAGTTGACTAGACCACGAAAACAAATAAATCTCTCTGCTTGATATTTACTGCACATGATTGCTGTACTAAAGAAATGCGGGTATGTGGGTTGTTTCTCAGGGCCGTCTCACTGCGAAATTTTATTATTGTCGTACAAAAATTCAGTGAACCAATGTTTTGTCATCCAGGTATCGGATATACAACTTTTTTCTACGGCAATAACACAAAACTGCAATTTCATTTCCTTCTGTAACTGACAATGACTCTATTGTGTTACAGTTGTAGTTAATATTACACAATACATCAGGTCTCCCATGGCATGTCAAATTTCAAGCAATGAAAGCTTTATTTACTCATTCAATTTTTGCTGATAGAAAAATTTTAATGACATCAAATTTAATAGATTCATCATCAGGGCTCTATAACAATGAGTTTCGTGTTAAGATAGTAGGATATATATAAAATAAGAGAATGCCAACAAACTATTGGAACCTTTTCAGGGGTTCAAGATGTTGATTATTCAAAAAAAAATTTTTTTTGAAAAATACTTACCAAAAATCAGTTTTTCCGAGTAAAAATATTGATTTTTTTTTGCAATAATCAACATCTTCAACCCCTGAAAATGTTTCAATAGTTTGTTGGCATTCTCTTATTTTATTATTGTTATAGAGCCCTGATGATGAATTTATTAAAATTCGAAACGTTGGCAAAGAAACGATAGTTTTTCTCTAATCAAATTGATCCCAATCCCACCAATACGACCATTGAAGAATTCAATTCTGGATCACCAAACCTACCAGAACTGTAAATCAAATTTAAAGTTCATGTTATTTGTTGAATCATTCAGTTATAATCTGTTATAGCCGTAGAAAAAGTATAGTGTATAACTCGCATGGAATGCTACTACGGCTCGTGCTGAAAACTTCATAGGTACTCGTAGAATAATGACTATTATTCCTTGTTCGTTGAACAAATTACTATTCTTATTATTTCAACTCGAGTCTTAGGGCCGGTTTTTCAAAGCAAAATATCTGTCAGATTAAAATAACCATCATTTTTCATCCTTATCACTGCCAAACACTATCCATGCGCACCTTCTTTTGTTTTCCATCTATCTGACAAAAAACTCATTTCTCCTTGTATTGAAAGACTGGTCCTTAATGGTTTTCATTAACAAAGGGCCATTCTCTGATAAAATTTAATGAAATTTGTAATGGACTCAAAAGATTTTGAATTTTTACTTCCAGTCATTGTCCCGAGAACTTTTTCTCCAGATTGATATAGAACAAAACACAACTCCTAAAATGGATTAACCTCTGAAATAACTCATGCTGAAGTATTGACTTCAATAAACAGTTCTCTTCCTCAGTTTGTTAAAAAAAAGTATTCTATCTTCAATACAAACTTCCCTCCCTTGGTTTACTCAATGTTCTATGAGTTTTCCCTTTTCGTATTACTTGAAGATGAAGTTAACAAATATGCTTTGAAAAAATGGCTCATGGTCCCACTGCTTTCTTGACGAAAATTGTCCTTATAACCTGTACCTATTTACTCACTAGTTTTTGAAATGTTCGATTCCTGGATTAGTGAATCATGACGGCACGAAGGCCTCGATTGAAATTTCGTCTAAAAAAAAGGTCAAAATTCCTTTTAGATGAAATCTGTACTGAAAGTTATGGCCACATTTTTCGAAACTTACATTTTACACATTTATACTTACAGTTATTATTTTTTTTTAACTTCTGCTGAAAGAAAAATTGACCCCGTAGATTACATTATGAAATAGCTAAGTAAAGTATGACCCCATTAAGTACTATTAATGAGAACCAGTTCTATGAAAGTCGTACTAATAATCCCACTGATATGAAACACATATGAAAATGACATTGCATAATAAACAAATAAACGCGTTGCTAAAGAGACCGAGTAAATAAAATTCTGGAGATTACGACAAAGCCACCATATTAAAGAAAATAAATAATTTTTTATATTGAATATCAAGGAACGTTATAAAACGATTCTTTTATTTATTTCAAGAAAGTTGAGTAAAACAAGCTAATTTGTAGGAACAGGTACATATATATACCTACTTTTGTGCGAAATCTCTGGAGATGAGTGGCTTCAATTTGTCGAAAATATACACAAAATTTGAAAATGAAGAAAGCATACGACACCACAGATGGGTGTGAAACAGTTTCCCAAACACATGAGGATAGGTCAAACTTTTAACAAAAAAACTACTATTTCGTATATTATAGTTTTCCATTTTCAGTTGGATAAACTTGCTTTTTCAACCGTGATCGAATATAATTTTGACATATGAGAAGAGTTGGTCCGCCTAGGCAAGAATCAAGAGAATGCAAAGACTCACCTTTGGCAAAGAACCACCTATTGATATCTACATAATCTACATCTTTCATTGCTGGTATCTATTCACTTCAAAGTTCACTTGAAACAATGTATCACTAATTAAAATTACACGGAAATGAAGAAATTCTCAGCATCTCTGAATTAGAATAATCAGAAACATTGTGGAACTCTCGAGTTCTAGGTACGTATATTTTCACAAAACTAGACTGAAGCTAGACATTTGATGAAGCGTCACTATTCCAAAATCCAACGCACACTTTAGCAAAATCGTTCACAAATAATACGTCCTGCAACAAGCTTGGTATATTCTTGATTTATAATTGTTACTTCATAAAGAGTTTGTTCCATTGTTTTGCATTTCTCTGAGATGTGTTGATAATGCGGTCACAAAATGAATTTAATATCAGGATGGTGATTGTTTACTCTTCTCTATACACGAAACGGTTTGAATCAGATTTGAATGAAGAATGTTCTGGCTTCTGTTTTGCAATTTGCATCTTGAACGACTTATGAAATTTGTTAGTTAGATGCCTTCTTGATACATTGGGATGTGTCGAAACTCAAGATTTGACTTCATCACATTTTGATTATCCAGAACAAAGCGTTGAGGAATTATCTTACAAAGCACACTAGCTACAATTAGTAGGTATTGTGCTTGTAAATGATCAATTTTTAATTTCTCCCTAAGGGCAGCAGATTGAGGTACCTGCCGATATGCCATGTTCTCACTGTTTATAGATAGATTATAGTTTGCCACTGTCTGTGTAAAGATTTGAACCGTTTTTGTTGCGCCATCTACCCGATAATATCGATATTTTCATGCACTTGGCAACGCACGACAAAGTTTCCTTCTCTAAAGGAAAAATAGGTGCAGAGTTGTATGTCGGTTTGAATGAAATGTTTAAAGAGAATTAATGAAATTCCTAAATAGAGTTGACGATAGAAGTTTAAGAAGGAAATCAAAGTTTAGGCATCAAAATGATCTTCAAAACATGAATGATCTAGGACATTGATAAAAAATTCAAATTATTTTTCTGAATCGATTCCCATCTTTTGGTATTATGTTAAAGTAATCAAGAGAGTTTGTGATTGAAGCTACGACGTCCAAAAGAAAAAAAAAAGACATGACTTGGAAACTATGTTACTAGTTCCATCTACCCGTGGTATTCATCCCTTCAAATAATATATCCATATGATAAAAGTTTGTAGAGGAAATGAAAGATCAGGCGTCAAAATAATTTTGAAAATATGAGTGATCTACGACAATGACTATATTCCATTTTTCTGAATTGATTGCTATCTTTTGGCATTATGTGTGATCAAGAAAATGTGTGAGCTAAGCTACGATGTCCAAGAGAAAAATGAAAAAGACATGACTTGGAAATGGAATCACTAGTACTATCCTTCCCCAATATCCATTCCTTCAAATGATATTATGTATATGGTTAACTAAATATCTCTATAAACAATGGTTCCGTCGATATATTTTCTTAGTCCTCTACTCAAAAGATGCTGCCAGTTAAAATAATTGTATGGCTTGCTCACTAGACAATGCTAACACCATTGAAATATATATTATCGGCTGATACCAACATGCGTGGGTCAACACCCAATATGAATCATGTTCAGTACGATGTTGCTATTCACATGTGGAAGTTATGACAAAATATTCTTCTACGGCTATCTTCAAATTGTTAGATCCTAAAAACCTGATGGTCAAGAAGCCAGTAGCGTAAATTTTTTTTCAGATTTCGAAAATGTGAATGGTTTCTGTTGAAATTATTTCACATCTTCGGTTTTTCGGGCTTAAGGGAATTAAGTCGCTGGAATTTTGACTTCCGGAGCTTTCGGCTACATCTGCGGCAGCCATCTTCAGCGGCGTGGTCTTAGTTGAACTGCTCTTAGCAGTTTACCACGACTGATTGCAAATCTGGAATTGACTCGTTTTTATCTTTTGGTCCGACAGCTTTCTGTTGGCCGTCCGATTCCCTGGTTCTATCTGGCTTCGTCTTAGCTGTTCTTAGAACTGGATACCAAATTTTGTTCAAATTTAGTCCCTCTTCCTCTCTATTGAAGTTATCCTTGTGTTTATGTATCTCGATTGCTTTCCGGTATAAGCGAGTGGAGTAATGCGTCGTCGTTGACAGAATTGAAGTTTTGTCGAGCACAGTCGAAATTGTCGGTTGGGGCAAACGGACAAATCGACAAAACTTCAATTCTGTCAACGACGACGCATTACTCCACTCGCTTATACCGGGAAGCGATTGAGATACATGAGCACAAGGATAACTTCAACAGAAAGGAAGAGGGACTAAATTTGAACAAAATTTGGTATCCAGTTCTAAGAGCAGCTCAAACGAAGCCAGATAGAAACAGGGAATCGGACGTCCAACAGAAAGCTGTCGGACCAAAAGATAAAAACGAGTCAATTCCAGATTTGCAATCAGTCGTAGCAAACTCACATAGAGAAGTTCAATTAAGACCACGCCGCTGAAGATGGCTGCCGTAGATGTAGCCGGAAGCTCACGTCACGTCAAAATTCCAGCACACGGCCCTTAAGCCCGAAAATGTATTAACACCGGCCGTGAAAGCCTACATTCTTTCAAGATTATTTTTGTTCGGAGATAGGTTTGCGATCATAATTCTCCAGGATCAATCGTCCCGAATAAAGTCTCAGAATTTTTGTGAATTGATGATATACGGATGCTCTCCTGGTTGCCGAGGATAGCTATCATCCCGCTCTTCAGTTCGATTTCTTGGCCTCCTATAAGCATTACGAGCAATTTGCCGTTAACAGTAATCAAACCAATTCGTTGAATTTTAGGAAAGCTAACTATCCAGCTCTCTACGCATCTTTGATCGACGTCGACTAGTCACGTGTATATCAACATACGGATGTGAATAAAGCGTGCGATGTCTTCTATGAGACTTTGAATGGGCAACTTCAATCTTACGTTCCAATAAAAATTCCGCGTCGTCGGCGTTTTCCACCCTGGTTTGACAGACCAATCATTGACAACATTCGTAAAAAGGAAAAAGTTTATCGTAAACATAAAAAGTCACACGACATCAATCTACTAAATCAATTCAAAGAACTGAGAACCATTATTAAATCCCAAATTAATGCATCTTATAAAAAATACCTGCGAAATGCTGAAAATTCTATTGTAACTGATGCCAAAGGCTTCTGGTCAATTATCAGAGAAAAAAAAGGGCAGTCTAGAATCCCTGGGTGTATGGGAGATGGCCCTGTCGTCTACGATGAACCTCAGAAAATTGTGGATGCTTTTGCCACTTATTTTTAAAGTGTCTACAAACCTCAGTCTAACTCAGACTACTTCCATGATTGTGAAGAAGTTAGTAATGAAACAATCGTCATTCCACCTATTACTCCTGATCAAGTTATTCAAGCGTGCAGAAAACTTAAAAATAAACTCACTTCAGGTGTCGATCAAATTCCGAGTTTTTTTGCGAAAGATTGCCGTTTAGTTTTAGCAGAACCCCTATCTTATTTGTTCAATCTAGTCCTTTCTTCCAGTATTTTCCCGAACCTATGGAAAATTGCTCGTATCTGTCCGGTTCTAAAAAAAGGAGATCCCTCCATGTTGAATAACTATCGTCCTATATCTATACTGTGTTCATTTGCTAAAATCTTGGAAATTATAATCTATGATGCAATTTATACCCCAACTAGGAGCTTGATATCGAAAAATCAGCACGGTTTCATGAGCAACCGATCATGTGTCACTAATTTAGTATGTTTCACTCACTTCGTAACAAATTCCGTCGACAAACGGAATCAGGTCGATGTTATATATAACGACTTTCAGAAAGCCTTCGACCAAATTGACCACTCAATTCTACTAAAGAAATTGCGAAGTTTTGGTTTCTCATCTAATCTTATTTTATTATTCAAATCGTATTTAAATAATCGCAGACAATTCGTTGAATATGAAAACTTCAATTCTCGTTTCATCGCTCCCACGTCAGGTATACCACAGGGGTCCAATCTTGGACCACTTCTGTTTCTCTATTATATCAACGATCTGACCACCTCATTAACTTGTCAAAAGCTTGCTTTTGCAGATGACCTGAAAATCTATTCACTAATAACTTCCTCTCATGACTGCTTTTTATTACAGTCTGATTTGGATAAAATTATATTGTGGTGTGATAAAAACAAATTGAGCCTCAATATTAGTAAATGTTTCGTGATGAGTTATTCAAGATGCAAAAACCCGGTAACTTTCAATTATTCCATCGATCGAAACGTATTAGAACGTCGCTCAGAGATTAGAGACCTGGGAGTTATATTTGATCATAAACTTTCATTTATTCAACATATAAACCAAACGGTATCGAATGCTCTTAAAGTTCTCGGCTTCGTTATCAGAAATTCTCATGGTTTTGAAAACACAAAAACATTGAAAATATTATACTTTGCATTTGTTCGCTCAAAATTAGAATACGGGTCATTGATTTGGAACCCTATTTACGAATGTCATTCTAAAGAAATTGAATCAGTTCAGAGAAGATTCCTCAAATTTCTGGTATTTCGAGAAGATAATAATTATCCTATGAGAGGGCTGCATAATGATATTTATTTGAATAGATTTGATGTCACCTCTTTATCGAACAGGCGAATCATCGCTGCCATTTCGTTTCTTCATAAATTGATTCATAACAACATAGATTGCCCGTATCTCTTGCATGAAATCAATTGGTTTGTGCCTCGCCTAGAGTCCAGACATACTGTTACATTCCATATCAGTATCTCGCGTACCAACATTTCACTTCAGAGCCCTATTAGTAATATGTGTCAAAACTTTAACCGTTTTTCTAGAATATGCGACATCAATTTCGACTCACTAAAATCTATTAGTTCCTTGATATTGAGTGAATTGTCAAATAATTGACTTTTGTGTCTTTTGATACTTATATACTTATATTATTCACTTAAGGTTTGTGAGGTCAAAGTTTGGATATTCAGAGCCTGTGTTGAGAGTATACTGGGGTGGTGGCTGGAATCAGATGTCGCCCCTTTGTCTACCACCTTGTTCTCTGACTTGTCGGTGTATGCTATACTTTTTTTTACCCCCCCCCCCTCTGTGACAAATATTTTAACACATATTTATGTATTTATTTATTTTCATCTAATTCCTTTGTAAAATTGATAAAAATTGTGCTGCTATCGATAATTATTTAATACTTTGTATTTTTGTATTTTCCTACAATTGGGTTTTTTGTACCTGTTGGAAATAAATGGCTTAATATTATTATTATTATACAGACACAGACTCATGGTACACACCCGTTTTCTCCTTTGTTTTTCTAGCTATATTTTTGAAATTCGGAACATGAATATGCTCACTGAACAGCATTTCTCGACATATCTGAAAGAAAAAAACAACTTCCAATATGTCCGGAAATTACATCAACTTTCGATTCTTGAATGGGACACCCTATATATTGTTACATGATCGGCTAGGGATGATCATGAGGAATCCAACGATACCAGGTTTGATGATGTTATCTCCAATGACTGCGGAGATATCGCCATTTATATTATCCATTTTGTAAATTTTCCAAATTTTTCAGATAATTCTGATTAACTCCCCCCATGACAGTATACCTACCATAATTTATTTGAGATTGAAATAAAGAAAAATAAATCATATCCATGTGTTTTTTACTAAGAATATTATGAAGAAATTTGAATTTTGGCAATAGAGGGCGTAATTTTTTTATTAGATAATCAATTTGGAAATTCCATTTTAAATGCCTGTCTATCATGATGCCTAAATATTTGATATGCGTCGACTTCTTTTATATATGAGTCATTTATTTCAATAGGTCCAAGATAAGGTAGATGATTTCTATAAGTAAAGGGGAGATAATGTGATTTCTCGAAATTGAGAGTCAATAAGTTATTGTCGAACCAATTATTTATACTTTCAAAGTCATTTTGTAGGAGTATTTTAAGAGATTGCCATGTATTTGATTTATAGATTATAACAGTATCATCTGCAAAACTGTGTATGGAACCTCTTGTTTTCACATAAAAAATGTCATTCAGGAATATGTTAAATAACACAGGACCTAGAACTGTTCCTTGTGGAACTCCATAATTCAAATTTTTTTCTGAACTAATATAGTCACTTATCTTGACACATAGTTTTCGATTTTCTAAATAACTTTTTATCAATTTATAACTCAATCCACGAAATCCAATTTTCTCTAATTTTTGTAGTAATAACTCATAACTCACTGAATCGAAAGCTAAATCTAGAAATAAACAAACAATTGGGGATTTTTCTTCTACGGCTTCATAAATTTGAGTTGTGAGATGGCATAATGCATGCTCAGTTGAGACGTTGCTGCGAAATTCAACTTGTTCATTTCAAATGACTTCATACGCCATCTAGGATCAGGACCTGGACCGGGAAGATAAACCAACCCGTCGTTTTAATATTATATAAATGTATTCACAAGACAATACACATATCGATTTTCTTTTTAATACTAAACTAAAAAAGTCTATAGCTATTGAAAATACAAATGGCTATTTTACTCTTAATAAAACACATTTCCCTTCTGAGTCGATACTGCTGCCCGGATGATATGGATTTGATCGTACGTATTGCTTTAGGTTGAATTTTGCTGAGTAAGGCCAGATTCGGAATGACGGTAGAAAGAACTAGGCGAGTATCCACTCAAAGTCTATGTACAAATATTCAAAAGATTGCTTTCGGTTGCTCGTTTGAGACGTCGCTAAAAATCGTGTAAAAAATATATACATTTTTTTCTAAGACTACTTGTATGGCGGGGCCCCGGACGATTTCATTTCCCTGCGAAACACTCAATAATACTGCGTTTGGTTTATTGCACGATACGTTGAAATTAGGCTACTTCGTTCGGAAATTTCGTATGGGAAATAAATCAAATACTCCAGTAAAGGAAGTAAAAACTGGCTGGACTAATTCGAGATCAATTGCAGATACTTGGAATAACTTGAATTTTTTTAAGAAAGGTGCCCAGTATCCGAGTAACAACTTCCGTTACTGGAAAAAAGCGCGGGGGTATGGGGGGGGGGTTAAAAAAATGAAACCAATCAATAAATTATCATTTTTTAACATAAAAACGTTGATTGCAATTTTTCATAAAAATGCACCCCTATCGAGCAATAGCGCAAGGAAAAGTGTGATTTTTGCAAAAAAAATTAGTTTTTAAAGTTTTTTTAAATTTACTGAAAATCTGTTGGTATTACAAAAAAAAATTAAATTACTTATATGAAGTATTTTAGTTGACGAATAAGGTGGTTTTTGTTTTATTTTTGTACGATTAATATTAAAGGAGATATGACATGGCAAAAATGGTTGATTAACGAAAAAAAAGAAACCGGATCGTTCTGGCCCAAATATCTCGAAAAATATAACTTTCACAAAAATAATGATTCCTATCATTTTGCAAGATGACAAAATCGGGAAAATTTTGAGACCAACCAGAACCGTTTAAAATAAGAAGAAAAAAAGTTATGGGCAAAATAATTTTTTTTCAAAAATTTTTAATGCCAATTTTTTAGCGCCATATGGGGGCTAAGGTGCTTGGAAAAAAAAAATCCTTTGGTGAAAAGCCAGAACACTTCGTCTTGAATATGTCCAGCCATTTTTGGGTAATTATTGTTTATGTTTTGGCCTGCTAAAGTTGGGTAAAATCGAACATTATTATTCCAGGATAGTTGTATTTCAATTTTTTGTTATAATTTTTAATCTGTAAGCAAATTTGTCCGTTTAAAATTGCCTATTTTATGTTTATAACGGTAAATGCTCTTTTTTGTCGAGCAAAATAAAAAAAAATTGGCCCATTCAATTAAAATGTTGCATATGACATGAAATTTCGGCAATAACCTCAGCTTCAAAATGGTTCCTGGTACATCTCGTTATCATTAACCAAAAAAAAGTTATGGCCAAAAAACCTTTTTTTTCATCAATCACATACAATTTTTATAGTTAATCCATTGGGACCCTCTATTCATAAATTTTATGAACATTTTTCGTGCAGTACTGTATGTTTAGATGATAAGCCAATTGAATTCTGCTGTCAAATTTCAAATCCCGACTCTTGACAGCAGTCAAATAGCCGTCAAACCAAAACTAAGTTACAAAAAAGGTACAAAAATCTAAGATTTGTGCATTTTTTGTTATTATTTCATTATTATTATTATTATTATTGAGAAAGAAAATAATTGTGTTGTTTTTTTTATTATGTGACGAGTGGTAGTTAACTTCGAAGTCTCCGTTACTTAAATTTAGGGGTAGTTTTCACCCCCTAGGAGGGGGGGGGTTGATTAATTTCATAATAGTAAATATACGGGAAAATATAAAAAAAAATCTTCCTTAATTTTTCTGAAAAAATGGCATTTATTTGATACTTTTAGCTTTAATTCAAAAATATTAAAAAAAAAACCTAAAAAGGGTAGTTTTTACGGTTTACAGGGTGTTTCAGAAATTTCTGACATTAAAATCGTAATCAGTGATCCAAAAAACCCCCCGGTACCTATTTTCACGAAAATTCATTTAATATTGCCCGAGATATTCAATATTCATTAATTTTGGGCCAAAAAATCAGTTTGGCCAAGTTTTACAGCGTTTTGGAGCTTTGCCCAGTAACCAAACTTGTTCACTCGGATACTTGACACCTTTTTTTGACAAATTCCAAAAAAATCTCAAGTTGATCTGAGTGGTTTCGAATTAGTCCTTCATTATACTAAAAAATTTACTTCCTTTACTGGAGTAAAAAATCACCGCCTCGCTTCGAAAAATGAAAACGTCCGAGACCGCACAACCGGGATAATAAATAAATAAATAAATAAAGTGCTGTAGAAAAAAGCTAACTTATGTTACATAAAAAAAGTGGCTGCCAAAACTGGCCTGGAAGAAATTACGGTAAAAATCAACGAATACACTTTTAAAAAATCTATTTTAAATATTTGGCATCGAGTACTTCGTCAACAACATACTTTATATTCTCGAAGAAGTGACTGGTTATTCTAACACTATACAATAATGGTAGGCGATTTCAAAACGCTATAAATATTTTCTTTCTTTTTCATGTCAAAAATATACTTTAAAACTAGAAAAGATAAATGCATACATTAATATCATTTACAACAAACACAGTATGTATGGCTTCTATGTGAGAAAAATCAACGGCGATCGATCTTTCCACGTAATTTAAATACTCTTTCAAGAAATAAATTCAATATTAACTCTATGCTCACGACCTTGAAAAATATAATCTTTTTTCGTGAATCATAGCTTTCGAAGGCAAAACTCTTGGTATATCCTCTCAGATATTGAGACTTTCACTATAGAAAGCACAGCGCAAATTAATATATCATAATTATTTTCATCGTCGAAACGTGAGGTACCTTTTCAATAAGATAAAAACTCTTCGATGAACATTACACACGATGACATAAAATATGTGACGAATACCATTCCAATATACACACAGAAGGTTCATCAAATTCTCAAAATGACAGGGTAGGAAACTCCATCTCAATATTTTCACGCTACGTATCACACTAGATGTGGCGAAAACTTGAAGTCGAAACGAAAAACTACTTCTACACTTACAATCGAAGATTTATCGAAAACCCTAAACTAGACAAATTTGTAATCAACTTACGCTCCTGTACTGACGGCCCGGAGTTTAACATTATTTGTACTGTAATCATCGATCGGTATTTCTATCATTTAGAGATCAAAGAGGCACTGACAATATTTCATTTTGGTATAGATCGTTGCATTCAGGTTTGAGCCATAAGCCAATAAATTACTCGTTTAATATTTGAGATACCTTATAAATATTTACCTTCGATTGCGGAAAAAAGTAAGAAAGCTTCTGCCAAAATCGGCAATCATTTTTTGAAAATTCATAATACTCGGAAGGGTTTTGAGCCCTGTACATCTCTATTTCAGAGACGAAGAGAAACCTTTATATTGTGACATCCAATAATCACAAAATGTCAATTTTACTTTGCAAAATTGTTGACATGGTCAGTTTTTCGAGTTGCATGAATTTTTTTTGGTACGATATGTTGCAGCGACTTAGTTATTTCTATAATGTATTTGTTGCCGCAACTTACAAATATGTGGTGGCATCATTGTGAAGAATATTGATTTTGAACATTTCAATTATTTTTCGAGACTTGGGGAATCAATTTGAGTAATAAGGTGATTTAATCACTGTATCAATTATTAGAAATGAATGGAATTATATATCAGTTGTGATAATGTAGACTTTCATCTTGGTAACATTCAGTGCTATTTTTTAATATTGGCAATGCAAACTGACAGCTAGATGACATATCTCGCAGCGACAAGTCGCCGCGAGAAGTTGCAGCGACAAAATTGCATCGTCGAAACGGGGTGTAACAAACCATATCAGAACAAAAGATATATGAAAGATGTCAGTTTTTGACTGAATTCGTGTCCTTTACTACTAGTTTACTTACACCCCGTTTCGACGATGCAATTTTGTCGCTGCAACTTCTCGCGGCGACTTGTCGCTGCGAGATATGTCATCTAGCTGTCAGTTTGCACTGCCAATATTAAAACATTAGCACTGAATGTTACCAAGATGAAAGTCTACATTATCACAACTGATATAGAATATCATTCATTTCTAATAATTGATATTGTGATTGAATCACCTTATTACTCAAATTGATTCCTCAAGTCACGAAAAATAATTGAAATGATCAAAATCAACATTATTTACAATGATGCCACCACATATTTGTAGTTTGCGGCAACAAAATCGCCATAGAAATAACAAAGTCGCTGCAACTTATCGCACCAAAAAAGATTCATGCAACTCGAAAAACTTGTATGAACACATGCAATTTTCTGGAGTTGCAGCGAAAAACTTGCATCGTCGAAACAGGCTATTTATTAATGGTGAATTTTATCTAAACATTGACATTATAAAATACATTATAATGATAAAATATTCGTTTTACTGAATATCCACTGGATATTTTCAAATGTGCGATTCGGGCATCCATAGGATACCTACAGGAAAAAAATTTAATCGAGATTTTTTTTGAAATTAAATATACTGAAATAACATTCAATATCCGTGATTGGTACAAATCGGTGACATTTGTGCTCTCAAAAGAGATATCTTGTGCAAGATAGTGATGGCAAAAATTAATATTTTTGGCCACGTTGTGGTTCAGAGGTTCTTAACCAATATAATATGATTTCACGTGTGGGATATCATAAATGTGGCTTAAAGTTACAGAATCATTTCCAAAAATTCCATATTTGCAAGTCAGTTGAAACTCTCGAGGCATAAAAGTTCGACACATCTTAAATCTTAGGTTAGAGCTCATAACAAAAAACAGCGAGAGTTTTGTGAGTCGAGTATTTTGATTTGTTAATGATATTACGCTAAAAGTGTGTGTGCAAAACTTGATAACTGTCGCAAGATAGGTATATGTTGAGTTATTGATATTAAGACGCTATAATTGTTTGTTTAAGAATAAAATTGGCGCCCAACAAGATGGGAATATAAAGTTTCATACTCATTTTGAAACTCATAACTTGATGTCGTTCAAAGTCTCACAAGATTCACAGATTAAGGAGTTTTAACAATATTACACTCCCAAAACTGAACCAATAGAGATTAATTATAGCTGATATTCATGACGGAGATGATATTTAGAGGTTTCAAAAAATAGATATCCAGTCTGTAAATATTTGATTTTGAATGCTGGGAGGTATTTTTTGAATTAAAAAGAAATTTGAGACTCTCTTCCAATAAATGTATAAAAAACACAATTAATAATACCGACAAATTAGCACACATTCTGTTGATAAATGAATATCATCCACAGATGTTCGATTCTTACACAAAAAGAAGGAGCCCATCTAAAGTCCTTGTATTTATAGCGAGACGGACGCTGTATCACAATGAAATCACATTTTCGTGCCCAATTTGTATACCAAGCCCATAAATCTTGAATCACATAGATATCATTCAGAGGAAAGTTATTCACAATATATCAAAAATAGCGAGTAGTTTTCAATGAAATATCACCCACAAGGATAACATTTCATTCCCAAACCCAGACAAGCTTGTTTTGCTCAGAGAAAACTATTCGTTGGCTAGGTTTGAGAATGAAATTTTAGTCTTGCAAGTAAAATTTCATTATGAACTACCCTCTATTTTCGTTCAGGTAAGTAGATATATTTTATTACTACTATCCATCTGATGCCAAGATCGTAGGCCATATACTGTGATATTGTTGGGAATACTTAGTACAATGCTTCATCAAAGTTACCGCTGAGAAGAAAAGAGTTTTTTTGTATTTTCTCCATGTCAAATATTTTTATCGAAGTTGAAAACCTAACCGATTGCACCGACTTTTTGTTATGAGACCATTAACAAAGTGACTCTTTAATGAGATGAGGGTTTATTATGATCTCTCTAATTATGGTGCGCAATCGTTGCAGTGCGTTAACTGACCTTTAATGGCCTCTTAGCTTAACGCTCCCATAACAAAAAGTTGGTGCAATCGGCTGTTAAATATATAGCTGTATTTCATGGATTCTTTCTTCCTCTTCGTGAACAATTCAAACGTCTTTGAATGATATGCGTATATTAACAGAGAGTATGTTAATTTGTTGATGTTACTTGCATTATAGAGATTTCCCAGTCTCTTCAAAACCAAAAAATAGTTCCTCAAAACTGAGTTTCCTTCACAGGAATAACGTTCCTGAAAGGTAAAAATATTCCACATTTTAAAATGAAATCGAATGACGCCATACTGGAGGTCGAGATTACTAGATGTCACAAAGTTCAGGTCCCCTTATTAAAAAAAAAGTCAATAAAATGAAAAAATAATAAAAATAATAATGAAAAATAAAGTTCAGGTCCCCTTAATAAAAAAAACAACGAATTGAGACGTCAATAAATCAAAACGGTATTTCGTTGGCTGATGAGAAGAATGCAACCACCTATAGTATTTGTGACTCGGCAGTTGATTTCGCGAAGGAAAGTACTATAAAAAAACGCATCTCCCCTTGCTCTCCGCACAGAAACAGCTCCGACGCAAGGACAACAAGCAGGATCAACCGCCTCACGTCCTGCCAGACGGTTGCTCCTGGAAAGGACCTGTAACGACACAAGGATACATGGGAAACAAAGTCGTCAAAGACCAAGTGGGCAAAGTGGGGGCTCTCAGGAACACGTCCTCCTTCGTACTACCCAAACTACTGACGTCCAACTCGTCGGACTTGTCCAACTCCCCCTTGCGTCTCATCTTCTCCGTGTACTCGTCCAAACCGTGCTGAAACTTGTTCAAGTTCCGGTGCTGGTAAAAAACCAGAGAAATACGCGTCGGCGACAGCCTGTTGGGGTTCTTCAGCGCCGTCGTAGCGTGCATCTCGTGCTTGGCGCACTCGAACAGAACGCTGCCGTGCGGCAGCGCGATAGCGACGCCACCTATCTCGCCGTCTCTGAAACACTCCTCGTTGTCCGTCTGCGAGACGTTAAGGACCTTCTCGCCGGGCGGCGGCGTGTTGTTATAGTCGCTAGATGGCGTCGCGCTGTTCGAGTAGAGATCGTCAAAGGGATTCGTGGCGCAGTAGGTTGGATAGGTGGGCGAGGAATTTGGAGGTTGGTAGTAGAAGTTTTGACTGTGGAAATCGTTAGGAGAGTCGTTCCTGAGATACCCCGACTGGGAATAGTGACCGCTGTAGTTCGGAGTCATGGGAGTTTTGAAAACGGAGAACTGGGGCAAGCTGGGAGAAGGACTGTTCGGATAACTGCTGTAACCGTTCGAGAAATCGTTCCTGTTGTTGCCGAACATCGACGAAGTGCTGTTGTTGCTGCTGTCTGAAAAATTATCGTACCTCCAATTGGATTTGTTCGGGTAGCCTAATACCGTGCTGGATACTTGGCCGTTTTGTATTTCGGCGTTGGCGGTTCGATCTTGAGGAGAGTGCGACGATGTCGTGGATGAAACGGCGGGGGGAGACGGTTGAGGGGTGGGAGTTTTCCTCTTCGCTCGTTTGCCGTCCTGGCTTTTGCGGCCTCGTCGCTGGCCTTTTTCTGCGGGTACCGAGCAGGTTCTCACTTCGCTGTTGTACCTGAAAATAAGTTGTTAGTGATCACGTGGCAAAAAATAAAGTCAGAATCGCGGGCAGGAAGGTCACTAAGAGTATTTTTCTATTTGTTCATACACCATAATCAGTAAAAGTGCAATCTTTTGTTTGAAAACCCTTTGATAGACGTCAAAAAAACTCATATCACTGGTAGTTGACGAACGATTCAAAAGCTAGCATCTTCAAGTAAAAAAATTGATATCGAACCTTAATACTAGGAATTATTAAGAATTTATTATATTCTCAGGTATTGAAAAGGCAGTTTTCTTCCTGAAAAGAAGATTGATAGTGTTACGAATCTCCTAGCGTCGGCCCTGTGGCTTATAAATGCAAATTAGTGTGACGGTTCGACGGAAGATCGTTTACGAGAGATGTCGTGTCAATTGTGGACCATCGGGATTTATCTGGAGGATTCTCCACTGTGTACGCGGCTATATATACGGGAGACACTTCATCGCGGAGCAAAGTTAGTTATTCAGCAGATTTATTCAGAGCTAAGTGGAGACAGCTTTGTGCAGAAGTCAAAGTAGAGAATTTCTATGACAGAGAGTTTATCAGGGTGTTTAGTACAGAGCGTTGGATAGTCAGCGGAGCAGTTCAAGTGATTGTACTGTATTGTATTGTGATAAAGAGCTGTAATAAATGTAGTGAAGGGTTGTTTGGAGTTTTAATCAACGAACCCAAGGGAAAAAATCGTAACAATATATATTTCAATGATGTCAACCATTGAATCCTAAATACATGTGCAACTTATGATCGATTGATTTCTGCTAAAGATTCATGTATCAATTTATGAAATCCGAATTGAAAGACCGAACTCTAATAACTCAAAGTGCTACTTCCACTCACCTTTCCAGAACCTCGATGCCTCCGCTCCTAACCTTATCCTCCTGGTTCTCCCTCGACCCAAACTCGTCGGTATCCTCCGCCACGTACATAGGCAAAACGTGCAGCTGTTCATCGACCGGCTTCGACAAACCCCTATGCTTCGTCAGGGTGACGACTACCGTGCACCCGTTGACCATGTTGTGCAGATCCTTGTGCGCATGCGCGCAGAAGTCCACGCAAGCCGTCACCCCGGAAAACGGTCTTCCCGCCGTGCTGCCCAACCTACAATCGGAGGCGATGTTCTCGAAATGGCACTGGTTCTCGAACGACTTCGGCGCCAAGGACCTGTACATCGGGCCTAGGTGGTCGGCGAGCCTTTGCAGCCTTTCTTCTACGAAGGCTTCCTCGTTCTTCTCGCTCAGCCGGAACTTCCGCACGTCCTTCGACCTGGTGAACTTGCAGCCGTTGTAGTACATCGACCAAGAGCAGCCGAAGGAGAAGCTAGCGCCGCACGTAGCCTCGTCGAAGCCTTGGCAGGCGCAGGTTCTGAGCTCGTTGGTGGCGCACCGCCTCTTGGTCGGCAGGCCGAAGTTGGTCAGTTTGTCGGTGAGGAGGGCATAGAGGTCGTCCGCGTTGTCTTTCTGCACTCCCTCCCACGAGACGAGGCAGACTACGAGGAAGGCCGAGTGGCAAGTGTGACCTTTTCGATGTTTGACTATGACGAGGTATTTTTCGTCCGTGTTTTGACGTCGGATTATCTGTGAAGGAGTGAATAGTTTTTTCAGATCTTCACTTTGCTTACAACTGAAATGAATGACATTGTTTCCTAGTCTTGAATTTCAATACATTCTTAGCATGTTTTGATGATTTCATTTGTGAGTAGAATTTTGAAGTAATCGTGTTTCTGCAAATATATTACATAAAAGTAACGCCCCTGTAACTAAACATTGATGGAAATCCATTGAAACGTCCATATTGAATTTCAAACTCAGCGCCTGTTATTCTTTGAAATCCGGTTGGCAGCACTTTCGATGTTGCCGCACTTTCTTGAAGTTTGTTATTCACCACTTGACAATTGTCATTCAAAAGTGACAGTTTTGTTTTAGGTCTTTTTGGTAATTCGAATTACCTTATTGTGATAAAACTTCCATGGAAAATATGTCTCAGTGCGATTTCTCAGAATATTGGAGATAACAGACCACCAAGAGGCTTACAAATACTGCAGTACTAAATATGGGTTTTATGCATAAAAATATTTATACTATGTAGAAATTCAGTAGGTATTTGCTGTTCATAAATATGGAAAAATATCGATATTTCAGCATAGTTTGGATGTAGAAATTCAAAATATATGATTTGAATCTTCAGGAAGGCATATCACTCCAAGTTCCATATTGGAAAACTAGAAAGGAATGGATGAGCTTCCATATTTCAATGAATTATATACACGCACCTATCGACAAACAAGGTTTATAAAAAAAATTATTTTCCTTTTTTCATAATTTAGACGCCACTTTGATTTATATTCAAAATTCCATAATTCTATAACATTTTGGCTACAATATACTTCAAAACTTAACCATGCTCATGATGACGCGCAACAATTTTGTTAACTCTATCGAAATCCTCCAAAAACTATAACGAAATGTTGATTGAATTCATACTCACCCATTTGGCGATAGGACACCCCTGGGCCGTTTTCCCCTCCTTCCCGGTATACCGGATCTTCTCAATCCTGATAGCGACTCCGGTAACACCTGTTCTACATTCCAAATCGTAGCGCAAACTCTTGAGACTGTTCGCGCACCCCAAATGGGTGTAGTAAGTACCCGGTTCGGTCGGTGAATTCCCGGCCGGGAAACACTTGCAATCGGGAATCTCCATGCCCAGCTGCTTGCTGGTCACCTTGTCGGAAAACACCGCGGAAAGATTACTGCTTTTGGTCTTCGAAGGAGACGGACACTGCTGGTTTTGTTGAGGTAGAGCTTTGTTTTCGATCACAGCTGGTTTGACTTCGTTTTGGGTACCCTGTATGATTTTACGGGGCCGCCCTCTCGGTCGCCCCGTAGGTTTGTACTGGCTTTGTTTCGGAGGGCGCGGGGAGAACGCCCCCCGGCTGCCCGGGGTCGGCTGAGAATGAAATCCGCCGAATTTGGGGGAGTTCAAGTACTCGGTGTCAGGAGTGGGATATCTTTGGTAATGGTTTGGTTTCGTGTCTGTAAAGTGAGGTGAAGCGTTTCTATAGGTATAATTCGGCGATTCGTATCCTTGGTTTTGGTAATAGTCCGTGGCAGGTTCGTTCTTGACGGGAAACTGCCTTTGGAAGTCGGGCGAAGCAGGATAATACTGCGGCTGATGTTGGAGGTTTTCAGGAGCCGGACTCAGCTGCGGTTCGTTTTTAATAGGCGCGGCGTTGAAGAACGGGTAGTTTGTGCTTTGTTCCTTCTTGTGGGGTTGTTTCGGATGTCTGTATAGCTTCAGCGCGTTGTTATTGAACGGGTTGATTCGCATATTTTGAGCCTGGTTTTCTCCTGAGTAACCATTGCCTGTCGTGATATCACATGACATCAGAATGGTTGTTTTATACGGGAACAACTATTATGAAATTGAATATACACCAACGAATCTGAGCCTAATGTTATTTGTAAAAATCATGTGTTGAAATTGGACTCTAAAACAACGCATACTTATCGGAAAGACATTTTATTAGAACTTGAAATATAATAGCTATTGAGTTTTTTTTGGAGTTAGAGAGATGAGGTGCTAAACCGGAATGAGGAAAACATATAAAGCAAATGAGACTACTTTGAAATCAACGAACAAATTTTAAAAATTGAACAGGTGTTATATTGGCGCCCAACGTGGGACCTTCTGCATAGTAAAAATAATACAAATAAAAATATACCTTCCAGGTTTGAACATAGTTCTGGTATGAAATTGAACTCTAAAAAAAGCATACTTATCGGAAAGACATTTTATTAGTACTTGAAATATAATAGCTATTGAGTTTTTTTGGTCTTGAATAAAGAGTTAGAGAGATGAGCTGCTAAACCAGAATTAAGAAAACACATAAAGCAAATGAGACTACGTTCAAATCAACGAACAAATTTTAAAAATTGAACAGGTGTTATATTGGCGCCCAACGTGGGACCTTCTGGATAGTAGAAAAAATACAAATAAATATACCTTCTAGGTTTGAACACAGTTCTGGTATGAAGACAAGAATTGATTTTAAAAATGATTCAACTCAGAAACTTGTAAAACTAGTCTCAATCTAATATTTTGATTATTTTCCATCTCCGTTACTTCGAAATCATAGTATGACATACCTGTCGTGGTGATGTCGAAATCGGGACTGCTTGGGGAGCCACCATCAACACTCAATCGATCTGGTAAGTGTTGATGGTGGCTATACCATAAAAAATGACCGGTAGTGGTTTGTTCGGCGGCCTTGTTCTCCTCCATTTTGTTGCTCTCTTGCTGCTGCTTGTTTAATATCATCGTTTTTATCCGCGTGTTCAGATTCACTTTATCCGCCTGAGAGAACGTTTTCGTTTGTTGCATCTCTCCTTGACCATTATCTATAATAATAATAATAGTTGAACAGAAGTTATCAGGATTATCACAACATAAATATATATAATAACTGTACCCGAAACACATAAAATAACCTATTGTTTTTGTTTTGTTTGCTAGAAGTGTTCAGTGGAGCAGTAGCTGTGTCGACGTTTCGACCTTTTATTTGACCATCCTCAGAACACTAAAATTATCATGATGGAGGGAACACTTCTTACCGGGAGAGTGGTTCACGTCGTGGAGGTACTGCCCGTGGTCCTGGTGATCGTACTCGGGCTCCATCTTGATCTGCTGTTGCTCCGCCCACAAGAGGGCGCCGCCGTCGTTCCGCCATTGCTGGTGTTCGGGTCCGCCGCCGTACTGTTCCTGGCCTGGGTAGCCACTAGAGCTGTGTGAAGCTAGCTGCGGACTGCTGTTGTTCACCTGTGGATACCCAGGCTGGGCGTTTCCCGAATTCGAGCCGGCGAAGTTGGCCGAGGAGTTCGGGCTGAAGTTGCCGATGGTCGTGAAGACGTTGGTTTGCTGCGCTTGCTGCTGCTGTTGCTGAACTTGTTGTTGCTGTTGTACTTGCTGTTGCTGTTGTACTTGCTGTGACTGTTGTACTTGCTGCTGCACCTGTATCATGAACAGGTTAGGTTCGTTTTTTCAAGAAACACTTAGTGGATTTTGTAAAAATAACAATGAAAAATCGAACGAAAAATAATAGATCAAGAAGATTCAAGTCGAGTGAGAGGTTCCGCAATCATTTTTTCAAGTTATATCCTCCTAATTTTCTAGGTGACATCACTTATATTGGCTACACACCACAAACAAGCCACAAAAACCAAAAAAAAGAGAAAGACCCAGGAACACCAAAAAAAAAAAAAAAAAAAAAAAAAAAAAAAAAAGAAAACAAAAAAAAAAAAAAACCAAAAGAAGCGAAAAAAAAAAAAAAAAAAAAAAAAAAAAAAAAAAGCAGACAGCAAAGAGAAAAAAAAAAAACAACCAGCAAATCGGGAAAAAAAAAAAGGAAGCAGAAAAAAGAAAAAAAAAAGAGAACTCACGAGTCATCCTAAAATAAAAATTACACCACAATGAAAATTGGTATCACTCTACTTTGGAAACACACATAAGGTAGGAATCATTTTTTATGGCAGCTGTAGAGAAATTTCACGGGTGTTCACAATACAGAAAAGAGCATTCGAGTAATTCTAAAACTAAAAATGGTCAGTCCTGCAGAGGAAAGTTCAGGAACAGAATCTACTGTGCATGCTATATATATTCAAGAATGTTTACTATTTTTCTTCAAAAACAAAAAAATATTCGAAAAATGTGAACCGCAAAATAAATATCATACGAGAAGTCTAGAATACACCTACCCAAGACATAGGCTAACTATGACTGAAAGAGGTGCATTTTACAGCTGTATTAAACTTTATAACAAACTACCCGATAGAGTGAAAATATTGAATAACTTCAAACAGATCAAGAAACAAGTTTTTGACTTACTTGTCAAAATAGAACCATATAATATAGAAGAATATTTACAATATAACTGTTGAAAAATCTTCACAGCTCAATTAATTTTATGTGTTTTAATATGTGACTTGTCCAAAATTAAATACCATGGTTTGTTTAACACCTAAGTTTTAAATATGTACGTCTGAATATTCTGTATACCTGCTTTGACCATTATTTCACTTAATGTTAATTTACCTGTTTTTCTGTGTATTTTAATGTTCCCTGAAATAAAATTTCTGTATTATTATTATTATTATTATAACTATTCATAGTAAGAGAAGAGGGGATAATCAAACTGGCGCCCAAATTTGTTTTAAAGGGATCTAGAAGGTTAAGGCGAAGCTCTTTTTCAGTGAGCCATCTGTCGAATGAGTAGTGTTCTTCTTGTGTTCACCCATTCTCACTTCCGATGACCTTTTGGTTTCTCCGATGTAAGCCTTATCGCATTTATATGGTGTGTAAACGCACTTCTTGAAATCAAACTTCCTTGAATGATATACACGTACCTTCCAACAGAAAATGTTTATTTTTTGATTTAACTTCTTTCATAGAAGTTGTGTTTCAATTTTTTTGAATCGGAGATAAGTGAAAAAAGGCAAGAAATAATTCATCAAAATTAATGGTGATTTTATTGCTGGCATAACTATTGAGAAGAACATGATTATTGAGAGAAATATTTGTATTTCGAAAATATCGAGTGCACACATTTTGGTCGATTGGGCTTGGTGAAGGAGAGATGTTCGTTGAGATTAGTTCCAGAAGAAAAAAAAGAGAATATTATTGCATAAAACAAAACAAATTAAATTCTTGACGATTTATCGCAACTAATAGCTGTGAACCTCTGTAAAAACAGTCAAGCTTTCAACTTTTTCATCGGTTATTTACATTTATGGAAATAATCGATCTTAAACTCTTTCAATCAAAAGCTGTTTAGCAACTTGTTCATCTCAAAGGAAGATTTATAGATGGCATAGAAAAAGAAATAAAATTGAAAAAAAAATAGAATGTTTGAAAAACGTTCAGTACCTGCTGCTGCTGTTGCTGGACTTGCTGCGAGCTCTGCTGATGCTGCGTTTGCTGACCGAAATTCTGGTTGGAACTTGCCGAGTTCACGGACCCGGGTCTGGAGTTCCCGCCCTGGTTCTCGTTACCAGTCGGTGTGGTCGCCGAAGGAATGAAGTTCTGCTGTTGCTGCTGGTTGCCGGGCTGTTGCCCGATCGTATATTCCTGGTACTGCCTGCCGTTGTTCACCGTCTGTTGCTGCTGTTGTTGAGCGGGACTCGGGCTAGGCGTGTGCGAGTAGTTGCTGTTAGGCCTAGGTGGCGCTAGTTGCTGGTTGGAGGCGCTCGGTGGTCTGGGGGTCAGAACTTGCACGGCGCCCGTGTAGAATGTGTTGGCTTCGAACGCGGGCTGTTGGTACGTCGTCTGGTATATGCCGTTCGGGTATTGCTGGTAGGTTTCTATGGGTTGGCCGGCCGCTGGTATCTGCTGGATGAACTGGCCTTGGGTCCAACCTGAAATTGCATTTGTCGAATGTCAATTTGAGATTTTGTCGAAACCGGGTGTATATAGTTGTTTCAAAGTGGACTATTCCTTTCCATATTCCAAGGAACAATGGTAATGTTTATATTGGTTGTGGAATTGAAATAAATAGTATAACAATAATACATATAGTGAAAACAATTTACAAATTGTTGCACATCATCGATGACAAGATTAAATCAACGCACTAGTACCAATTCATTGATGATAATCCATTGGAACGTTTATATTGAATTTCAAATTTGGCGCCTGTTATTCTTAGGCATTTGTTGGCAGCACTTTCGATGTTGCCGCAATTTATTTGAAGTCTGTTATTTATCAATTGACAATTGTCATTCAAAAGTGACAGTTCTGTGTTTATGTCTTTTTGGTACTTCAAATAGACAATTGTGATCAAAAACTGTGTATTTCGATGATTCTATAAAGTATCAGTCTCAGGCTCTTCGTGAGAATGTCAAAACAATTGCTGATAAGAGTTGGTGACATCTTCGATTAGTCATTTTGAAAGAGAGAGGAATAGTAATATTCCTTCGCTTCCCTTAACTGCTGTTAAAGAGCTGAATTGAATACAACGTAAAAGACAATGAATTAACTTGTTCTCTTGGTTCTGGCGGAGTATTCAATTTCAATTTCAGAACTGTCGCTATCCATTTTAGTTCAATCTCATTTAAAAAAATTATAGGGCAAGAATATTTTGCAAATATTTTATTCTTGACGTTTGGTGACATTTGAATCGGTGTTGCTCTGTTGACTAGCAATGTGTAGGTGGATACTTAAATTTCGGTACAGAAATGTCACTTCAGGTCACATTAATGTCAAATTTCAATTATTGTGAGTAATAATCATGTTTTCATACGTAAAACTATACAGAAAAGCGAGTTTTGGAATGTGGTTGTGAAAAAATAAATACTTTATCCACCAGAAAAATTCAAATAGTTATAATACATTAATTTTTCAATTGATAGGAATACTTATACCATTGAAGTACATTCATTCCCGATATGAAAATAGTTTTGACATTGGTAATTTTTGACTCATCGATCGAGAATGTTTCGTCAGATACTTGAAAAGATGAGAACATGGCTTGTTCATCTATCTAAAAGTTATCACACTTGAAAATTGATTGATAATGACTGTAACATGTGGTTAGTATAATTTGAATTCCAACTATTTGTCTCAGAAATTGATTGAATTGTTTGTTGATAATCGTTTGTCGAAACTCGGGTGTTATGAAAAAACGAATTTTTAGGATAAGTACTAGCGTATTTTTCTGACTTAAGAATTTATCATCCAGAAATATTCCGTTTGATAAACTGTCTCCATATAATTTGTGATTTATTTTTCTTCAGAGGCAACTTATTAAACGTATGGTCCTTCGGGCCGGATTTTACGAATAGTGTGATTAAAAAAAATTACTACTCACCTTGAGAAGGGTCGGCTTGCCATACTGGAGCTGGAAAACGGTTGGGATCTGCGTAGAAAGGCATTGGGGCCTGAAAATTCGATATATCAATCCACATATAACGTCATAAGTGTTTTTTTTTCGAATAATCTACACACATCAATTGAAGTTTAAAATGCATCACACAAAACTAAGAGCAAAACAACCAATTATACTTGTGAATGAAAGATAAAAGGTTAGTGTCACACAAGGATTATGCCTTGTTTTATGTAGGTCAAACTAAAGAAACATTTCAAACACGCATGAAAGAACACACGAATATTTTTTAGAATCGGAAAATAGACATATGAAACAAATCTTTTATTTCCAAGAGAAAGATTCGACACTCAACCTCCTGGAAAAAAACAATTTGAAGAATGATCAAAAGTGGTTGAATAATTATCCAGTGTTGAACATGTTTTTTCAAGTAATCCAACTCAACCTAATAATTTCCTTGTGAACACTAATCAATTAATTTAATTGAGTCTCACAGCAAATAGGACTGAAATAACAATCTTAGAGTGGAATACACGTGTTCTCAATAAGAATATGTATATTGAATATGATAGTAGAATGGGGCCATTATTTCGCGAAGAGGTGAATAAACAAATGACAAAAACTAGATGGATCCAAAACAACACAAAAGACTCATCGAAATGTTCTCAGAGCGCACCTGTTTTGAATACCTTCGCAGAATAATCGCTCGCGACACGACCAACAAATTTTTATCTGAGCTGAAAATGAAAATCCTAGCCGACAGCTCACTCCAGCCGGGTCTACGTGTAGTTATCCAAACTATTTGCTCAGTCACAAGCAATAATCACAACAAGACGTGAATGGATGTGTAAACAAGAGATAAACGAATTATCGATAAAGAAACTAGTACTCCACGACTGTGCTATAAACAATATTTATCGACTGTAAACCGATAAAAGAATGAGCGAGGACATAAAAACGGGGAATAATGTGCCCGGCATAATTTTTCGAAGGACGTGAAATAACGACGTCAAACTCAATCTCGATGCGAAGAATTGCCAAGTAGATCGGAAGGAATGTGGATGAATTCTGATAGTGAAATCGATGTTTTCCGCTAGTGATGTGTACTAAATAAAAACTCATATAGTCTATTCACGTTAAGGATAGAGTGCGGGTAAACAATGCATCTACCGTGATCAGCACGTGGACAGTAAGACTTCGCGTTTCGATTGGCTGGCTGTGATATCGAAGAAAGTACAGAGTTGTAGTTGTCTGCAATTCTAGTACTGAATAGTGTTAATACTTATCAGTAGCAGTGCATGTGTTGTTTCAGTCAATATGTCCAATACAGATATGGATAACTTTGAAAACAATGTCGTATCAAATTTCAATAGTCCTCGAAAAATAATGAAGATAAGGCATTAGAGCAGCATCTAGAAGAATATGATCTCAACGTATACAAAGATGAAGTGCATGAAAAGCCCGAAAGTTTGGTTGATTATATTCTTACGAAAGTAGCCAGTCATACAGGTGTATGTATGGCCAGCGTATATTAATAATATTGTTCGTGACTTTCTCCAACCCAACAAAGCAAAGAAGTCGGTCTGAAATTGTGGATTTTGTAAATGAATTCAATGAAAACGACAAATACTTCTTTCCACTAGTTCCAAGTCTTGCCCTGATCTACCCGACTATAGTCGGGCCGTTCAAAAGATAGAATTCAAGGACGCGTGAACAGTGAATGCCTGCATCTATATATGCCTGCGCGGCGTAGCCACGCCTTCTAAACTGAAATAAATGAAGAACTGTTTACACAGTACTGTACTCATTTGTGCTTTGTATTCACGTGTGTTACGTTAATTAAATAATATGGATGGAAACACTCTTTCACCTCTAAGAAAAAGATCAAAAAAAGACATTCAACGGTAGAGAAAAAAGGTGTGATAATGAAAACTTATAAAAAAGTTTATGGGAGAACAGGGAAATGCGACGTTTTTGTTGAGTGGTGTAAATCGGACTTGTAACATTGGGGAGAGAAACATTCAAAAAGTGCGTGCCGCACGTGATCATTCTATCTTTTCAGCGGCTACACTATGATCACGTGTATTTGTTTACGAGCACTCTATCTTTGACGCCAATGCACTTAAGTCATCGATAAAATGTTGCACCATGGTCACTATAGCCAAGAGGATAACAAATTGGGCCGAAACAGATTCCGATAGGCATAGCTGAAATACAAAGCATTCATCCCCAAAGTGTTTATTTTTGTACAATGTTATCACATCGACCCAAAAATCATACCACTAATGATGTCGTTCAATAACAAATTTCTTTACAATAAAAATAACATGAATATAGTTGTGGCGTTTACATTACATCAAAAAGGGAGAAGTTAAACAATAGAATGTATTTGCAGCGATAATAATACGTTTCCTATTATTTCCATTATCAACCGTAGTTGGAATCGCACGTCGAAAGATAAGACCCTTGTAACTAAGAGCCACTAATAAATGATGAGATTGGAACCTTTGGTGTAAAAGTTGAAACTTTTATCTCTCCCAGAGATATTTTATAAGATAATTAGGAAATATAACTTTAGGGAAACACTTCGTAAATCTTCGACTTCTCGAAAAGATGAAAAAAATGAAAAGTTTATAGTAATCCCATATGAACCTCGATACTCAAGAGGACTTCAACAGATATTTGACAAGGTAAAAATGAAAGTTGCATATAAAACTTCTTACAAATTACAACAGCTTCTTGGTAACCCAGAAAATAAATTAGAAAACTCAGAGAAGTCGGGAATTTACGAAATCAGTTGTCAAGATTGCAACAACAAATACATCGGCCAGAGCCGACGAGCTATTGAAACCCGTTTCAAAGAGCATTTTGCACACAGGAAATACGGAAGGATAGAAAAATCCAGTGTCGCCCAACACGCTCTAGACAATGACCACAAAATTGGTGAAAGCAATCTGAAACTGATCAAGCATGTGTATGACACAAGACTACTCGATGCATGTGAGGGTCTAGAAATAGCAAAATGTAAAAACAGCACGAATGGTGACAAGGGACCTATCCCTTTCAGCCCGCTTTTCAATTTATTGTTGAGAAAGTTATCGGTTATAATTGCACGAGTGCATAAAAATTACCGATAATTTTGCAAGAAAGCGTGATATCTAGAAATTGCAAGAGTTTACTTTCATATTTTACAAAATATGAAAATAACCGAATGCAATTTGTATAAGATATCACGCTTGAATGCAAAATTATCTGGTCATTTTTATGCACGAATGTAATTCATTGGAATATTTCACGAATAGAGAAATTCTCAAGGAAATGTTATTTTTTGTTCACTCATTCTTTCCTCTATAAATTGTATGGAACACTCACCAAAACGCGAAATGTTTTTCTATTTCTGAAGTCTATCTGGAATTTATTTGTGTTGTTTACTGACGTCTAGCGATACGGTTTGAAATGTGTTGTTATGGTGACTTGATACAATGCAATTACCGCTATAAGCTTTCGATAAGGGCATTGCTCTTATGGGACATTTTATATTTGAGGGAAATATTCAGAATAATCAATAATAACAGATGACGGAACTTACAGGTAGTGACTGCAGTAGTTCATTATCGAGAAATTAATTAGAATAATTAACAGTAATAAACAAAGTCCACATCGGACCAAAAAACTTTAGGTATATAGACAACTAACCCTAGCTTCAATTTAGTATCAATTTTCTTCTCCTGAAGATGCTAACCTTGTTAGCGAAACGTGCGTCGAGTGCAAAAATATCAGTTTGGTGTTAGGGTAATTGATCTCTAGGAAAAATTTTTAGGAGCCTCTAATTGGAATGATTCGTCTTCATGGTTCGATGGGAAGAGTAAAAATAGTTATGCAAAATCCTTATTCCCTACCAATCGAATCCTAGGCTCTGTTGTCGTCACCATTCACCCCCAAACAACGGGTTTTTTGAAGAAAAACAATCCACCATCGACTTCATCCCTCAATCGACCTTGACCTACACCATCATTACCCCACCTCCCCCGAAACAAAAGGCAATTTTTCCACCTGAACACGGAGCAACACATGCACCCCGAATAACTGCGAAAAGAAGACCCCGCAGAGACAAACCGAACCTTCTGCGAAAGTTTATTCGGCGATCGGGGAATGCGATCCCTCCACCCCAAGGGGAAAGGGCTCTCCCGTCTTCCGACCTACCTCAACGGCGGGGGAGACCCTCCAGCTCTATCAGACGGTGGTGATCTCCCCGAAACCCGGCTGGGGATGATAACGGCACTTTTCATTATCAAGGTTAACTGGGGACTGCATAATTCGAGAGGAAGACAATGAAACCCCATTAGGCGTGTAACTGGACAAGGGGTTGCGTGTGGTCGATACGTGTCAGTCGTCGGCAAGGGCGGCATGTCCGAAAATAGAATGCGTTTCATTTGAACACTCGTTTTTTATAGGGTCTTTGATCATGAGTGTATATCAAACATTCTTCTCAACAGAGCTTGGGATTTTTTTAAATAATTTACATCAGACGCTCGGTTTACCAGCTGAGTTGAATCTAGTAAACTTTTCCTTCTGAAGATGCCAGATTAGCTGACGAAATGCGTGTCGAGTACAAGTGTTTCCAATTTGATAATGGGGATCTGTTGGAAAAAAGTTTTCAGAGTAACTGATGGGAAATCATGAAAATCCCACACCTGACACCATTCCTTCCCTGTATCCGATTTTATATTCAAAGTACTTTTTGATTGATTTGAGAGATTCCTGAATTCGAGGATTTGAGGAAATTTTTTATCATATTTTGAGCCAGAATTCTCTTACAGAATTTAATAAATCGGGTCAGCAAGGAATCTTGTGAAATAAATGGCCAAGGCCGAGCAGAATTTGAAATTTCAAATTTAATTGAATAATAGAAAATATAAAGTAATCCAAATGCATTTGAAATTTGAATGTTCAACTTTGGCACTAAAGAGGCACGCAATTGTTTCTCATTTTTGTGGTTGACCATGAATTTTTCAGGAATTATCTAGTGTTTACTGATGTCAAATTCTCTACACTGTTTGTAAGACTTCGGTACATGAATTTCCGAATTATTTTAAATTTTCAGTTCCTTGGACAAAATTCGATTAGAATTTCGCCATTTTGATGTGAAAACATCAAAGTTGAGCTGCATCAGAATCACTTTCACAATAAATCAGAGAAACTAATAATAGATTTTCATTGAGAGAGATGGTTTTTTGTAGTCAAGTCGTTTGTATTGTCAACTCGACTCTAGACATATATGGTGGTATAAGAGTTCGTATTTATAATTAAAATTACTAAAATCGTTATGAATTTTGAATCAGGTTCACGTCCTAAGGGACGTAAAAAAATATAGCAAATATATAGATACAAGAAGGAAGCCTCAGAGAAAAAACATGATTTTTCAAGTACAACTCGAAAAAGGTGATCTGAACATGTCCATAACATCAAACTCCAATTAGGTATATCTATTATAAAACGACTCGAAAGTCGGTAATTCATAAAATCATCAATGTTTGGAAGAACATTTATAAAGTTCTCAGAATGTCACTAGAGCAGTCGTCCAAGCGTAAGGACGGTAATTTCAATAGAAAATAACCTCTTCAACACAAGTCATTTCCAATCAAAATAACAATCATAAAGGATAAATCATACTATTATTGATGGTTTATAAGTTATTGCCGCTTTCGATTTTTATACTATAAAAGTCTCATAATCATGTAAAGAATGTACAAGCAAGAATATCATAACTTAGTTGTTCGCTATTTTTTGCGAGTGTACCCTTTCATAAGTATGAAATGCACAATTAATTGTAGTCAATGGATTGAAAAATAGTTATATTTCATAAAAGGAAACAAGTTCTAGATCGGAGGAGACAAAAAACCCCAAATCTAATATTTTTCCCGTGTATGATATACACATATTTTTTCTGTGACAAAAAAAACATGATTTAATATTGTAATATATTATAACAATATACCTATTCAAATAAAAAATTCACCGATGTGAATTCTTAAACTGGTAGGCTATTGTACCTATATAATTCAATTCTGTGGTTTGATTTGGAAATTCTGAACTTGCTGTTAGTTAATAGTTATTTCGCATATTATAAAGTAAAAAAAAATGTCTGATTCTGAGTTTTCTCTGATCTACTTTCACTTATGTGTGTATATATGTACAACCGGGAAAAGGGCGAGTACTTTGTTCCAATAGAAAGAAGAAACTTCATGAAAAGTGATATTTTATAACCTGTCAACAACGATGAAATGTCAAATGCTTTTCACAAAAAAGATTGTTTGAACATTTTCTATTTTAACACACAAATTATTCAAGTTTGAGAGACTTTGGGTACAAACCAAATGTCTTTTACCTCTTGTTCGGACGTCTACTTTTGGGACACCCTGTATACTATTTTCTTAAGAAAACATGCATATGGATCGGACCTTTTCTGTGATAGAATAATTCGTGAAATTTTCACTTACCATGGGCTGTTGGACGGGCATGGGCTGTTGTACTGGCACGGGTTGGGGGCTGGGTCTGGACGCCGGCTGTATTTGAGGTACCACCACGGAACCACCGTTGCTGTCTTGAGGAACGATCGCACTACCACCGCCCAAGGACGCTACGGAACCACTGGGTTTGCGGCCGCGGTAGCTCTGAAAAAATGAAATTCATATCTTGAGGGTTACGAGTGGGTGGATGAGTTCATATCGAGGGGTTCGATCACATCGAGAAGTTGTAGAGAGACTTGAGGCGAGTTTATAATAATCTGTTATGCTATTTTTTCAAACCCTGTTAAATAATAACTATAAATATTATATTCAACACAAAACAGTAATTACTCGTATTTCTTCATGAAATTACACAAAATTGAAATCAATGGAGTATTACCATGGATGAAAACTATAAAGATTATATTCATATTGAAAATAATGGATGCTATCAATCAGATTTCTTGAAAACATTGAGATTATTTATTATGCAGTTTGAAAATTTAATCCAGTTCCCACTGATATGGAAGTGGAAAGAAAATTTACATTTATTTCATTTTTGCTACTCTCAATAGAATTCGATATTGTATTTGAAATGCTGACTTTAATCTGAAACGGATTATATAAGTGTATTATTATAGTTAGGATGTAGGAAAAAAGACAATATAAGAAACGAAATTAAATAAAGCAAAAAGTGAAAAAACATTGTAAAGATAAAAACTAAGAAATATGTTTCGACAGATCATAATTTTTAGGTTGGCAGCATATTTCTTATACTTATGTTAACACCTGACTGACAGCACGATTCTCTAATGTCAAATTTGTAGGTAATATTTTTCAATAAAATTTGTGTATCCACAAATTGACAAACTTTAGGTAGCAATCCACATTATCTATTTGCCTGTTCATGTACCTTCTCGGCTTTCTTTTTATTCTTGAATGCAATAATGCCGTAGTTCTCATGAAATAAAAGTGAAAACAAATACTTATACGATTCAAAAATTAGGATACAAAATCAAAGTAACGTATCGACGAATAATTAGGAAGATTAACGAAATAGCAAATTAGAAATTGACCAACTTTTAGCTTACTGCTTTTTCTCTTATATGCTCTATTTTATTTCTTATTCTATCTTACTTTTTTATTAAACCGCCGTTAAAAAAAGGAGATAACAATTATTCGATTCTGAAACGACCATTTGAATTTGTCAATCGATTTTTTTTGGAACGAAACTACATAATGAAAACATTCAAAATATATACAGGGTGTTATGTAAGTACATGGCCAAACTTCAAAGGGTGATTATTTGCGTAATTCCTATAAACATAGGTCCAGTAATTTCTCATTTTCAAGATACAGAGTGTCAACATTTGAAAAAGAAGTTTCTTCCTTAATATCTCAAATCCCATTTTGTATTATTTGGGGTAGTAGGGGCGAATTCAACCCTAATCATATTGAAATTATCATGTCCAGTGACGTCCGGATTAACTTGACCAATGTTTTTGACAAAAAAAATTGTGCTCTACTATTTTTTCAAAATTTCTGTTTTGTTTTTTTCGTATTGAGCGACTGAAACTACAGCTTTCTTATTTCTAGCATTTTTTTCGTATTCTTCATTGTTTCTGAGGAAAAAACAAAAATCATTATCGCCAACAAAAAAAAAGTATTAATCAACAAAAAATGTTTTCGTTTTCAGATTGCAACTTCATTATTTGGTTTTAAACACCACAAAAATATTTTCGAAAAATGTACGCAACCCTCCCAACCTCCAAAAAGATAAATTTTTATTTAATGTGATGATCGGAAGTTCGATGAGATCAACTACAAAGTAAAAGCAGTCAATGCATTTTTATATTGGCAAGTCATCCGTAAGGAATTGACCTTCATAACTAGGTACAGAAAGGAAACGAAAAGGGCCATTGTGTAGTTATTACCACTCGAGAATAAGTCCTTTGTAGAAATATTTGACGTATTAATCTACGAAGTGCGTAGGTACCTATACACAAGAGCGGTGATTGACTTTGTGATAATTACGAACTTGGAATTCTCATAGACATACTAATGAGAGGACTGAAATTGAAATTTGTTCCCAACTAACGATTCCAAGTGGTTTTTTTGACTAGGCTTGCATTTCATCATTAGAAATGTAATATACTATCATCTGAAATCAATCAACACGTATGGGAACTATAAGGTTATTATATTGGAGAATGATGTTAAAAATGGAGGTATGGAGGTAACAGCTACCTATGAACCTTCCCCAAGAAACAATACGGATATTCACGTAAGTTACCTGAGAGGTGACTTTCATTTTAAAAAATATCAAATATACCTACAAAATGATCGATTTCTGCATTGAAATCTGAAAGAATTTGCGGTTTTTGTGAAATATTTTCTTAAAAAGCGGTTACGAGTTCAAAAAATATTCGAGAGATGTCAATTCACACATTTTTCAGTCAATCATCATCAGTAGGTATGTTATAATACAGATTAAAAACTGACAGAACTACTTTTCAGAATTATACCAAGCCCAACAAAAATGTAGATTCGTCAGCTATAAATGATTTGGTGAATTTTTTAATTCTGACATTTCGTCTATCAAACAGTAGATGAAAAAAATCGTTTGAATAACCAAAAAATGGAAAAAGTAGGAATTCCAATAGTTTTCAAGGAGTAGAAAGAATATGAAAGAGAAACCAACTACTTCCTAAGCTGATACCGAAACAGGTATTCGATTATATCTGAAGTTACACTCGTGCAAGATATATTCAAGTTGATTATCATGCATGTTTAAGTATTGTGAATCTGAAGATTCGAATTTGATCGAAAGAAAAAAACAGAAGTTGATCCAGTCTGAAGTATAACCGACTAGTTTACTTCTATTGCCGAGTCTATTGCGGCAGTTTCAAAATTCCTGTGGTAGACGTTGTTTAGAGGAAGAACTTATGAGTTGTAAGTTTCAAATAGCTTTACTATCAAACCGGATGTTTATAGGTAGGTGAAGTAATCTTCAATATATGACTGATACGATCTTGTTATAATAGTAACTTAGCCACATTAGAATTCAACTTCCGGACTTTTTTCAAGTGACCTAATTACTAAAACGAACAAATCGAAACCATTGAATTATGTAAGCAAAGTAATATAGCTATTGAAATTTTTGCCCTAGTTACATTAGGTTATTGTTAATACTAGGCATTCTAGGGGATTTAGAATCCATAGGGTTCGGGAAATTGTGAAATTATATCAACAAAGAGACTATTCACCTTTCTTTTTATTACCAGAAAAAACGATCGGTAAAGATACGCAATATTTCATGTAGGTATTTCTTACCAATTCATCATTGCATTTTTTTTTGCTTAGTTGCCATAAAAACATTACAATTTATTCCTTTTTGAAAGGCCGGCTGTAAAAAAAATTCCGGAGGAATGTATATGAGTCCCTACTTGACCTTTGAAGGGCAATTTTTTATTTTCCGAAAGAAGTGATAGCGCCGAATCCTGAATTCAAATATTTTGCTAGTAAAAACAAAAATGTAAGTTGGTTCAATATGTTCAATAACAAAAATAAGGGCTTGTTCATAGATAAGAATAATAACATTCTGAACATGACAATCATTATTCCAAGGTCTCATAGGTACCTACTTATCGAAATGACCTTTTACCTTGGGTGAGCCCTACAAACAACTATAATCTATTTATATTTTCAAACACCACACACGTAGCTTTATTTTTTTGCCATGAATGAAACCATCGAAAATAGTGTTACATAACAAAACCCAATCGTAAAAGTCAGAAAATACACCTAGCTTGTGCACATCAACTTATCGATTTATGAAATGAATGATACCTATATTCTGATAGTGTTTTATTTTCGTACCTGCGCCAGATGATACCCTCTCGTCCTATTCAAAACTAGCAACTCAACACCACAATATCGAGTATAAAATTACGTAGGTCATAGTAGTGAATACTGACCCGAAATCATTAATTAACAACTACAAAAAAATGAACACATTTGGCAGTGAAATTATGCTAAAACTAGTCAACACGACATCGCTGGATACTGAAATTGTTTGTTTACCCCCTCCTTCCAGAATTACATAAACTGTTGTTGTACAAAACGTGCTTTTCTTTTCGTCAAATCGATATGAGCTGCAGTTTGAGCGCTCCTACGCTGAAAGTATGTCTTTGATTGACGTCAGTGCAACGAACCTTGACGTAACTTTACGAATATCAACGATATCTATTCGGCGATCCCAGAAATGAATGTTTTCGATTGATTTTTGTTCTCAGGTGAATTATTACGATGTTTTTGTTTGAATTAGAGAACGCCAAAATAGACAGCGATAAGTTCTGGAACTGGAAATAGAAGAAACGCGTCGCGGTGCTGCTAGTTGTTCAACGTGATGTTTGTTCGGTTGCCGACTTTCTGGCGCTGAAAACATCAGTGGGCAGAGCGTTTTTAAGCGCCATTCGTATACAGGGGGTGTCAGAAGAGTTCGAAAACGTTTTGTTTCTATATTTTTGTGGTAATGCTTTTCCTATGAAGGGAAATAGCAGTGAGAATCACGCTATAACTACTAGTTAGGGTTTGCTTTTGGGAGAATACTTTTAATCGTTGAAGTTTGCGATGTTGTAGAATCCAGTCCAGTGATCAAATTGGTGCCAAACTTCACCTACATCGTATTCCAGAACAGATAGGTTATGTGACGCATAGATCAGCAGGATGGAAAACCTGTGTTTTCAAACGTTTTGGCAAACACTTACGGCAATTGGGTCCAGATTGTTCTCTCGGAAGAGAGTATTTTTGATGGTAATTCTGATCAAGATGGATGGGTTAGATTGGTTGGATGGAAGCGTAGTCACACAAGACTTAAAAATTATGTGACGGATCGACTTTTTTCCGAGGAAAGATATGTCTCTCCAGCATTGAATTCCACCGAATATTGGAACCTCAATATACAGTTTCTGTCAAGTCCTCATTCATAATATCCTTACTCCTTGCCATGAGCAAATATGTGAGCTTTGAAAGAAAGCACATATATGAAATACTATCGTCTGTAAAGCTAGAAACTGAAGAAGAGTAATGGGTATTCAACGATATAGAAATTTTAGAAGATGAGTTATTAGTAGCTACAGGTCAATCAATCTTGGCGCAGAGCTAATAACGTGTTCACTGTGTTGAAATTTATTTCTAGGTGTTTTTTCTTTTGTCATGGTCTACACTACCAGTGTGCAACTGAAAATAAGCTGTACCTATTATTCGATGTGAGTTCTCTACTTCCAAGTATCCTAATATCGCAAGCCTTGGAGGATTTGAAGGGTTTTCAGAGATCGAATGCGGTACAAAAATAAAAAAAAATACACCATAAAAAATCAATTACCACTTTTCAATAGATTAGTTTCGAAGAATGAACAGAATGGTATTGAATTTGACGCATACAGGATAAGCACGAACACTTTCACGTTCATCCCTAACAGCTCTCATCACTGTTCACAACATCAGCATTGCAATTTCTTGTTCATAGGTTAATCGGATTTCTATTGAAGAACGATAGTTACACCGATGAGATCGCCATCAAGCATATTGCTGAAGAAAACGGTTTTCCTTCTGACTCAGTAGATAAGATTATAAAGATGTGTACATTTGGGAACACCCTTCGTGAATCGTAGTGAATAAAAAGGAATTGAACATTTAGGGAAACCCTTCGTAAATCTTCGACTTTTCAAAAAGACCAGAATTTTTTTTGTAATTCATCCTCAACCATAATACATGGATGAGGCAGGCAAAAAATTTCATGACAGAACTTCTGGTCCAGATTCCCAAAATACCTGCTGAACCACAGCGGTTATGTTGTGATGGTAGTGATGGGGCATGTAGTCGACTAAAAAAACATATGAGCACCATTGGTTCGAGAAGAAACTCAATTATATCAAGAGGAAGAAACCGCACTACATGTGCCCTGTATGCAAGCTTCAGCAAGGCTAAGACACACGAGATGCGGGAAAGAGAAACTAGTTACATAAAGGGGCCAATGTCAAGGCTATGGAGTCTTTCAACAAGCTGAATAGTCAACCAAGAAGCACTATGGGTTAGTCCCCTTTACAATCTAATCTTATAGGAAATAGTAGTTTGTACAACAAGAGGGGTAGGGTTGTTGTCATATCCATTCGAGTAATACAGTTAATTTGTCATTAATTCATTGAAATCCATTCAAACAAATACATGAATTGAGAGATGTATCAAACTGAAACGATTACAGGATTTAGGAATATAAAACAATCTCCAAATTCGCAAACTTGCACAGATGCGTGCTAGGCATTTCACCTTAGTTCGGTGAACGGAGCAAACTTGCAACCTCATCATATGAATCTTTATAAATATTGAGGGAGGTCAAGATTCGGTTTTCAGTATCAGTCAGTATTCATTGATCACTATTCAGAAACGGTTCCGGAACATTTTTGAGAATGCAGCACATCTCCTTCTCGACAATCCTGCTGATTATCAATATATTGTAAGTTTTTGATGTTTTTGTATTTCTCGTTAGCTATTCAATGTCAGTTCATTTTCGAGCGTATTTTACTATTTTTTAAAATAAATATTCAACTAAGATTTCGATGAGTTCTTTCATTATTTGAATAAATGAAAGTTGGGTGAAACAGCGAAAAATCCTCTCGTATGAACCAAGCGAGTACCGAGTTGCGACATTATTGTTAAAATCCATTTTTGCGATTTATTTTTTTTTTTAAGATAATTCAGAACCATGACGTTTCTACAAGGTAACCAAGTATTTATTTTTGTTAGATTGGTGAAATTCATATCATACCTTGTGTGGATACGAAATTGCAATGATTCAGTTGTCTAGAATCGCCTACTTATCCGTTTAGTAAACTATGAAGAAATGAGTATACGGGTGGGACTAGAATGGAGATATTTTTGAATCCAATAATTAGATATTTGAGGAGTAATTTCAAATGTTTGCTTTGCAATATCCCAATTGGAGTTTTGCATAACTGAAGTAGATGATGTCCAGATCTTTTGACTATGTGATAGGCAGTTATTTTGAGATTGTGACTGGACAATGGCCCCAACTTCTATTGCAACATACATCATGTTTGCTTTGCAATATCCAAGTGGAGTTATGCATAACTGAAGCAGACGATGTCCAGATCTTTTGACTATGTGATAGGCAGTTATTTTGAGATTGTGACTGGACAATGGCCCCAACTTCTGTTGCAACATACATCATGTTTGCTTTGCAATATCCAAGTGGAGTTATGCATAACTGAAGCAGACAATGTCCAGATCTTTTGACTATGTGATAGGCAGTTATTTTGAGATTGTGACTGGACAATGGCCCCAACTTCTGTTGCAACATACATCATGTTTGCTTTGCAATATCCAAGTGGAGTTATGCATAACTGAAGCAGACGATGTCCAGATCTTTTGACTATGTGATAGGCAGTTATTTTGAGATTGTGACTGGACAATGGCCCCAACTTCTGTTGCAACATACATCATGTTTGCTTTGCAATATCCAAGTGGAGTTATGCATAACTGAAGCAGACGATGTCCAGATCTTTTGACTATGTGATAGGCAGTTATTTTGAGATTGTGACTGGACAATGGCCCCAACTTCTATTGCAACATACATCATGTTTGCTTTGCAATATCCAAGTGGAGTTATGCATAACTGAAGCAGACGATGTCCAGATCTTTTGACTATGTGATAGGCAGTTATTTTGAGATTGTGACTGGACAATGGCCCCAACTTCTGTTGCAACATACATCATGTTTGCTTTGCAATATCCAAGTGGAGTTATGCATAATTGAAGCAGACAATGTCCAGATCTTTTGACTATGTGATAGGCAGTTATTTTGAGATTGTGACTGGACAATGGCCCCAACTTCTGTTGCAACATACATCATGTTTCTTTGCAATATCCAAGTGGAGTTATGCATAACTGAAGCAGACGATGTCCAGATCTTTTGACTATGTGATAGGCAGTTATTTTGAGATTGTGACTGGACAATGGCCCCAACTTCTGTTGCAACATACATCATGTTTGCTTTGCAATATCCAAGTCCAAGTCACAATCTCATGCATAACTGAAGCAGGCGATATCCAGATCTTTTGACTATGTGATAGGCAGTTATTTTGAGATTGTGAATGGACAATGGCCCCAACTCCTGTTGGAACATACATAATTATTTCTTTGAACTTCCTCCCCAATTTTTCGGGTTAATTTCCGAAAACCTGCGAATGATTTCCAGCAAGCCCTTCGGCCCTTATTGCAATTCTGCAATCAAGCTACCAATTAAAACCGAATTGAATTTCGCACCCAAGCAAACCTCTAATTTTCCGCAATAATGCCTAATTCGACATTTAAATGGTCGACTAAAACCGTACCCTCTGGCGAAAATGTTATTAAAAAACTTATCATCTCCTGCCGACGTCATAATTTTGTCATAGCTGTACGAAGAGAACGTGCGCCGAATGCCGAACATGACGACAGATAAGAGCGACGGATGGGATTTTCGACCTTATGCACGTCTACATAAGGCTTAGTTTTGTTTGCTGCTGTCGGGAATCCGCGGTGATTTTCTCTCAGAAAGAAACCCCTACGCCGTGTAATTGCGAATTTCTGTGGAAGCGCGCGTGCGCACTAGGAAAATCAATAACTACCACCTTTGTGAGGGATGAAAATACGCATCTCGAGGCCGCTCGCTACTACTGTGCAGCATCTTTTGCTTGTTTGTATACGTATACCTATTCCACGATAAATTGGAATTTCCTGCTCGAATTTACTCACGATATAAGTTCTTTGTATCTGTTTTCTTGTTATTCCAAGGCACGAGCTCTCTTAATGGATTGTTTTCTTCAATAAGCGCAAACAATTGAAATTGAAATATAGAAACATATTTCTATTTGTAGAAATACAAGATGCATAAAAACTCTGAGAAATCTAATACAGAGCTTACATTTTTTGATGGTAGGTGATGATGCAGACAAGTTTACCCCCAAACCCAAAGAAAAAGAAAACCCCAAAAGGAGGAAAAAAAACCCAAAGAAGGGGAGGAGAACCTTCTCGCGGTGAACCCAAAGCAACGACTCGAGAAAAGAAAAGGCAAGAACCGTCTCCGACAAAAAGAATGATGATTGATTGATTGTTCACCATTAGAATCATTTTTACACAAGATTTGTGTAGACAGGCAACCGTATAAAAAGCTAACCCCTTACAGACAAGTTTGACAGTTTGAAACTTGAAACTTGAATACGTTTGCAAGTTCCGATAAACTCAAAATTCAATTCTCTTCCATTTCACGTTGTACGTTTTTATCGTTACCCTTGCTATTGTTGAGGGCATTTTTCATACCTAGTTATTTTTATAAAAAAAACATTTTGCATTTTTTGTGGTGTTGATAGTTCCGAATCTAATATCCATCTTCATTATATATCAAGTAGCAAGTAGGTACCGCAGGAAAATTATTTCTCACTGTTGAAAATATATGATAGTTTTAACACATATTTCGAAAATAGAAGAAAGTTTTTTCAAAATTCGAGAATGAAAATTGATGTCAATTGATAATAGAAAGCGAGATTATCCTAACAATGATGAAAACAAACTTCACCTTGAACCACTTTCATCAGCTTACTTGAGTAGAAATTATATTTGTGTGATCCACTGATTGTTTTCCAGAATTTCCCAGTTCGACATATTTTTTGCAGCATGAGTGACAATATGGTTGTTACTTGCCTGGTAAAAAAAGGATGCAAAAACAATGATTTGAAATCATGGAATGATAGTTCTTTCAGGTGAGTGTTTTCAAATGCCTATAACTTACAAAACTTCCGTCGGCCGTACTCTGTTGTCACTCTTGCCGGGATTTTTTTGATTGACATTGTCCAACGCACCGGGGTTTTCATGAGTCTTGTACACCATTCTTTCATTTATGATATTTTGAAGTGCAAATAATAGTTGCGAATTTTCTGTGTGGAGTACGTATGTTGGAACAGAAATTGTATTTTTTAGCCTTTGGAGATTTCCCTTATGAGTCACAAACAAATCAGATACCTACCGGTTACCGAGAATAGGAACTACAAGGAATAAAGAAAAAAAATAGATTCAGAATTAATCGTCCCTGCTTTATCCATTAATTTTCGATATCAATCAGGCATCTACCAAAAACTATCTTTCTTGTTGCCACACCGAATATTCAATACTCAGTGCAATGAACTCGTGAAAGTACTAAGAAATAAACATAAAATAATAAAAAACCTACCGCTCCACCCCTTCCTTTGCCTCTCCCTCTTCGAGATTCGCCTCGTAGGAAGCCATCTTGGAAAAGGTTCTAAAACAAAAAATAAAAAAGGAAAATAAATAAAACGAAAAACAAAAAGAAAATATATAATTTAAATCGTATATTTTTGTGCACCATCACTAATATCAATTGATTTCAAATTCTAGTGAATTCTTGAATAATTTACCTCTGTTCAAATATTTTGATGTTGGAAAAAAATCCTGATTATAATAGAGTAGAGAGGGAGAGTGAATCATGTTCATATTGATGGATGTGAGAATATACAGATCAAGTCAATAGTGAAATCGCCTTCTCACTTACGAAGTTGTCATATTTTCGAAAGGTAATACATAATCCATTTGCACATAATAAAGCAACAAAAGGGCGCCGTTCGAGCGCCAAGCGAGTAGAAACCAAAGCGACCAACAAAACAAGGAAGAACGAGCCAGTTCACAGAACAGGGAAGACAACGACAGTCCCAAAGAAAAGCACAAAAGAAGGGAGTACTGTATGTATGCGTCTTTTCATCATTCAGTGCTATTTTTCAATATTGGCAATGAGAAAGAAAGACAAGAGGATCGGGGGGAAAGAGAAGGATGTTACAAGGTACACATCAGTCGAGGGTCCCTGAAACATACTGCAAATCCCCGTGAAGACATCCAATAATGATGGGGAGGGGGTCCAGTCGTTTGTATTTCATCAGTATTAACGCCTAATAAGTATTCAGAAGTATGAACCGAAATAAATGATATTACATGCAAATGAATTCAAATTACTCAATTTCAAAGTTGTGAAAAATAAAAAAATCGAATTATAAAATTTGGGGAGGGGATATTTTTTGTCTCGATAGTAGGAAAACCGGTTGTATCAGCTGGAAATACTTCACAATAACAGCAGAAAATAGCTCTTTCAAAGAACAACTAGGTTTGCTGGACATTGGAAACCTTTCGAAATAGGAAGGAAATCGGTTCGTTTGAATATGTTTGTCAATGTTCCTCAATTAGTGATATTGATCTGAACTTTCATTGTTCATAAATGGAATAAAATCAATAAAACCCAAACAACAATGTTCGACAGGAACAATGGTTCAAATATTAAAAAATGATTGAAGAATGTTAACTATGCAGAAATTATTTCATTGAATAAATAGCAAATATATTGTTTATGTTCACAAAGTGATTGACAATAATCAAATAATTATAAAATATGAAAAACAGTCGACAAAAATAAAAGATACAATTTGGAAAACGTGTTGAAACCAAGGTATAAATTGGGTACTAACGACGTGTCTGTTACTGGTATCCGCAGTCTGTTTTAGTGCGAGTTTGGACCTAAATATGATCGATTGCGACTTGTAATATTGTTATATTGAAAATCACTTCCATTGTGTCCCTGTGATTTATGGCAGTGAATATAGTCCTTCTCAATAGGACCACTTTTGTACACCCGACTTTTACGTGGCATTTTATTTCTCCAGTTGTCAAGTGGTTTTTTGAATAAACATATTTTTATATTCTTATATTTCTTTAACTCAATAGGGTTATGAAGGTTTGGAGTTTTCTTACTCACGTGGCACAATGTTCTTTTTTTGTAACCAAAGTGGTGATTTTCAATCAACGATTCATTTCAGTTTTCTTATTTAGGTCCAAATTTACCTAAGTGGTGATCAAGAAGGATAATCTGACAGAGTCTGCTTCTTGAGTTCGAAGTTTATAATCGAATACGTTTTTTGACGGATTTTCTTTCCTATTATTGCTCCCCATTTAATTTCTGCTTATTCACATTCTTCAGTTATAATTTTTCTTCAATTCCATTTACTAAATGTTGTTCGGATGTTACTGGATTTCATTTTAGTTTAGTTTCTCAATAAAATACGTTTTCTGAGATGTTTCAACAGAATGAAAGAAAAAATACATTGTTGTTACAATTGAAAAATTCTGAAGGTTGACTGCTGCCTAAATTCAAACCACTTTTCTTAACGAACTCAAAATCTTGATATTCGAACGCAGCCGACATATTCGAACGCCGCCGCCATCAATCAGGATTCGGCAAAAACTCGACCGGACACTTTTCCGTTTCCCGGGATCATCCCCGTTCGTTCGACGCCCGTATTTCATCTCTCTCCATTCGACGCGAATCGCATGAATGAAAGTAGGAACAAAACCGGATCCCATCCACAAAGGGCTGCTTCGGCAAGGGTCATTAAACCCGTCCATTTTTTATAAGGCAAACTATACGGTGTCCTATTGCACGGTTTGCTCGCCAAAGGTTATGTTGGAAGTGATCGTATTAATTTACGGGTATTGTGCCCCTGAAAGGGGTTGATTAATATTTCTTTGGCTGCGGTTCGTGTGTCGTACGAATCGGATGTAATATATAGGTATTTGAGTTCGGAGTTTCGGTATGACTGGTTCATAGAACACTCTTTCACTTCACAGACTTTACATCATTATTATCATTATTGAGTAGCAGCTATGGAGTATGGGAGAACGATGTTCATTCCTCAATAATGTCAATAAAATATGTTTTTCTACAACTGTCGAAAATAATTGACGTTTCTTTGTTGCTATGGATGCGTGAAACACACCTTTATTTCTAAAAAGACAATTTAACTCATGTATAAAATATCCCATAAGCCGCCGTGATTTTGTCATTATGACAGCGAAAAAACGGAACCTAACTCTTGAAAGCATGGCAACCAGAATTGTAAACAAAGCTTTGACGGCGTCTTTGTCAATTTTTCACTTGCGTTGTCAAAGAGTATATTTGATCTGTGAAAATGAAATATAAGAATTGTGTTTTTAACAATTGTACTTTTTCGTTCAATTGAATGAACTAAACTGTATTCATTAAATTGTCGTACCAAATTACACTCGAGCTTTTTTTGTCGAAGAAAACTTGATATTTATGATTCGACTTTAGTGGCCTTCCGGTAAATTAACTCACAAACGTGCCAGAAAAAATTACTAATTTTTTCAGAGGCAGTTTTTTTCGTTGAGTTGCTAGGCAACAAAATTCTCATCGAAATGTCAAGTTTACTTTGACCAAAAAAAGCTCTCGTGTAATTATAAGTGAAAATAATATTTTTCTCCTATTGACAGCAAATACTAACTTTGCCTCAAAATGCAGCAAAAGTGATTCTTTGTTGATCGATATGTGTTTGGAGGAGTGAAAACTGTCAAGTCGCTATCACTGTTCATAATGTTGTCAAACTATAATTACTATGAAGATATACATTTCTATTTGCGATTTCTACCAAATTTTGTTTTATCACTACAGGAAATATAAAAAGATCGTGAGAATTGTAATGATTTGCAAATACAATATCCTTCATTATCATTACAAACGATCGGAGAAAAAATATATGTTCAACTCGGCAGCAAAGTGGGTGGACTGCCTTAGCTGAATTCCTAGCTTCGCTACGCTCGGTTATGAATTATTACCACAGCTTAATGTGTTCATTAAGCTGTGCTATTACTATCAGCCGCGGCAGTCAATCTACTACTTTTCTGTCTACTAAAACAAATAACTTCTTTTCCAACGTTAATTTTTTTTCACTGCTAGAAGCATATCGCCACAAATCAATGTTTTACCTCATATTTAAAGTGCATTTGAGCATAGAAAAATGGCTACACAATTTAGGAGGCTTAAGCACCTTGGAATCTTCTTCTAAGTAACAGCAGAGCATTTTCTGTTTGCAGTGTTTACATTCTTCGTAAAATGTTTTAGAAATACACCCCTCTATTCGAACATTTTTCAGAAAAGTTGCCCTTTTGTGGACCGATTTTGGGAACGGAAAAAACCCTGAGTATTTGATGATGATGTCATAAAAATATCGTAAAAAATAAAGTTTACTTTACAAGCTGTATTTCTCCAATCAACTCACTGTTATGAGTTCACAGACTTTCTATTCAATCATTATTAACTGAATAAATTCAAAAGCAAAATAATTCTGTAATAAGCCCTGAAAAGGAATTTTTTCGTCACAGTAAATAAAAATACGCTTTCACTGAAAGAAACGTCTATGAATGACATACACATGCCAACATGAAATGTTTTCTAATATTTTTATGTTACTTCTTCAACAAAAGCGATATTTTTTTTTTTTTTTGGAAACGATTAATTCGAAATATCTTTTCGAATCCATGTACTTATAACTAACAAAATGTGCAAGAGATAGTTTCAGAGCTGCAATCTGTCAAAACCCCAAAAAAATAGATTTGAAACACCACCGAAATATTTCAGTGTTCAATCCACTTTTGTTGCACAAACTACAATATTTGCACTCACAAATGCTAGGCACCACTTTTGACTTTTCCCTGAGCATTGTATAAAAAATTATGTTGAATATGCCAGTTGATACATTTTTATTTTTGTTACAAAATATAGAGCTTTGTATATATTTAATATGTATTCTTCTTGAAAACTTCGGTGGGAAAGCGAATTGCAAATATTGTGCCAAATCTTCCAAGCACATTCTAGGTAAATTTACTTTTTTCGTGTAATCCGTACGATCAAGATTTCTTTCGTTTAGATGGGCGATAGACAAACTCGGATCGAATTCGAAGTGTGTGAATATACATGCCATATTGAGTGCAAGCAGTAGAATACCGTCTGTCTGCCTATATATCCGGTAGTCAGCTCCAGGTGTGCTGGTTTTTCAAGGGCTGTCCAAACACAACCATCAGATATAAAACACGAAACATAACTGTAGTGGGAATAGTATTCATCATTTTGACGCTAGAAATCGGACAGATGCATATGATATATACGAAGGAATTATGGTATCAATCACCTAAAATCAATAATTTTAACAGATCATGCTAATGAAAATTTTCCAAAAAATTATAATCAAGGTGTTTTGACGCAACAGTGTTGCTTTTTACAAAAGAAATGAAATCTTTGAAAACATAGTTGAAAAATATGACTTATTCTCAGCCCAGTGACATTTTCATTACAAATTGTAATTGTATTACTCATCTATTGATGGTATGAGTATCAAAACTGGATTTTTTTCATTTTTGTAGTTTCTCTAATAAGAAAAGTTTATCCAGATCAAATCGAAATCAAAGAATGTTTCAGGTGCTTTGTGACTTTTCTCTGAAATTTCATGAAAGTCGAGAGAATGTTACTGAAATAGTTCATATTGTGAATAACTCATTTCGTTTGGTAGTTTGTGAAATTTTAGAAGCATCCGTCCTATGATAATTTCCGTATTGAGTAGTAATGTAGTATTTAGTAAGAATCATGAATATGAGTACTGTACTCAATTTTAACTACTTGGAACAACCTAGGTCGCCTATCCTATATTTAGAGAACAATCATGAAAAAGTTCGTAAAACTTCAATAATTTTTCTATCAAGAACTACTGGAGATATCTCAATATCTTTTGTCACAGGTGTTTAAAAGTTTCCATTTAAAAAAAAATTTTGAAATCTGTGTAAATATTTGTGATTCTACATACCTAGAAGAGTACTGCGATACACAACGATCAAAGTGAAAAAGTTCCCATGATTACATTTTCAATTACATCACAGATATTTGAAAGATGATAATAAAAACTACAAAAGTTGTCGATTTGATATCTCAAACATTTCATAAACGAAACAATTTCAATATTTTATTGTCGTTAATACGTTTCAATATTAACTCGCTTTATTATATTGTATTTTTAGAACATTTATTTGTGAATATTACTGATTTTGATTCAGAAACAGTCAATTTGAGTTCATTTATAGATGAATCTTCAATAGTATATTATGATTATGTTATGATGACTATCAAAACAAGAGCAAGTGTATTGTAACCATGACATGAGAGTTGCATACGTCATTTTTTCCACTACCTATAATTTTACTGAACAGTTCATGTAACTTTTCATACATCTCTGAATTGAATAGGAATTAAATCTTTCCTCACTTCCGTGGCTTTTTCAATTATTTCGGGAGATGTTGAAGATAATTTGATATCTTCCGAATCACTATTTTGATCATACATTTGAACGATATTTTGATAACCATGATGTACACTCGCTTGAGTCGAACTGACAACACCAACTGATGGATATCACCATGGTAACGTCAAATAAATTGGAAACTCTATCACAATGAACAAAATAATAACCATATTATATAACAGGCACGGAAAAAATATGTTTGATAATATTAATATTGCAATAGAAATAATTTGGACTTCTTCTTCCATGTTTGTACTATCAATAGTATATTCAACATCTTTCGTTGATAACGATATTGGGTTCTCAACTCAACAATTGGGTTTCTAGATTGACATACTATTCTTTTTCACCGTAATGTATTTTTTATCAGTATTGTGACTGTTCCAAATCTGAGCATTGTGGAAATCCACTATAGAACTTGCTTAGTCCGTTTTATAAAAATAAAAATATGGCCTTGGGATTTGTCAAAATCGAACCTAAATATTGATAGCATACTTGAACAATGTAAATATTTAACACTCAATAGTGAAGATTGATGGAGGGGGAAGCTTTTTATCATTCCATAAAATTGTCTAAACGATCCAATGAAATGTATGCACTTCTAGATGGTTTTGAGAAATAACGTGTTCACACAGTTTGAATTAGTTCAAGTCTAGAATACAGCCAGTAATGCAGTGATCAAAATTATTAAAGGTCCGCTGGAACCACATTTTCATTTTGTCATCCTCTGCCATTTTCAATTCAAACGACGTCAAAACAATCCATCCCGATACGCATACGTAGATCCTGGGTGTGTATTCCCAACAGGATTTTTCACAAACATCCCCTATATATCACAAAGGAAAATAAACAAGTTGGACAGCCCTGGTGGTGAACACGTGGTTCTTGTAACGTTGACAGCTGCTGAAACCCCACCCACCACCGGTCCTGTGCCCCGTTATGCCGTGTTATAAGTGTTTTATATTACTTTTGATCGATCAAACATTTGTTGAATGGACTATTTTATTTCTAGGATTTTGTATGGAACTGCGTGGAATGAAGTAGTTATCTGAGGATCACCAACTTTTCAGTCTTGGACTGACGTTCATTGTTTGATGCAACTTTGTATATTCATAACTTAACAAATATCAATGAGTGACTTAGGAAAATTTGAATTGAATAAGAATGACAAAATCAAACAATATTGGACATAGTTCATATTTTGACGAACTGGTTCTAGAAAAAATCAACCAATTAGCAAAAGTTTTTTGCTTGAATGCGTTTGAAATTGTTCCTTGATAAAATGGTTCGGACTTCCTTTGTCTATATTAAACCCTATTGAAACCTGTTGCTAAAAACAAAAGAATAAAAATACAGATGAAGTGAGAAAATCAAATCCCAAACGAAAGGTTGAAATAGATTTTTTGGTCAATAATGAAATTAAGGATTGATTGATCCAAGAAAATAATGTTGTTACAAAAAATCGAGATATCGTGTATGGAAAATTAGTCAAAAAAATCAAATAAAGGAATAAATGTAAAAATATTCCGACAAGAAAATTGAGCTATCGATTGTGAGATACTAGTCAAAAAATGTAAAATAAGTGAATGCTCGTGTATTAATAACCATCATTACATGATCGTTGCATAATATACTATTATCTACACCCGTACTCTAATAATACACTTATATGCCCACAACCCGTTTTATAATGAAATCCATTACGATACAGATTTTTATTACGATACAGATTTTCAACCAATAGAAACCCATTATTTTTCAATCAAGCATGATGTGCAAGCTTCGCATTTTGACGTTTGTCAAGTCAAAATCAGTAGGTATTGAATTTTTGACGAATTTAGTCAATTTTTGAAAATCGAATGAAAATGTCTTTTAGCAGTGATATAGAAGAATTACCAGCGACTCCTCCACAGATGTCTTAGACAAGAAAAAATACAATCGAAAGGTTTATATTTTTCATTTGACATATGCAACACATATCGAATGAGCTATCATGTCCGAGTGGTCAATGGCGAGGGCAGTGATCAGAAACGTCCGGGTTCAATTCCTGACCTCAGCGGAGTTTTTGTTTTTTCATTTTTTTTTTCATTTCTCATTGTTGTATTTTCCGTGGTTATACCATTGACTATAATTTTGAAGAATTTTTCAAAGAAATACGATTGATTACCTACTATTATTGTGTTCAATATAAATACCTAATCATATAATATTTTTAGTTCTTCATTATTTATTGGGTGTAGATAAAATAGCGTATGCAACTCTCATGTAATGGTTATTAATACACTCGCATAAACCATACGAAACTCAGCTTCGGCTCGTTTCGTATCCCGGTTTATGCTCTTGTATTAATAACCATCATTACACGATCGTTGCATAATATACTATTACGTGATAGTTGTTCATGATTTCAGTAACGCATCTGGAATTTTGTATAATGAGTACGATTTCTGCAGGTCAAGCCAAGATACTTAAAAATATCACGAGTTATACAAAATACAAATAAGGTGTTACATAAAATATTTATAAATGTTATTAAAGAATGTATCCATGATATTTCCATAAAGTCACAATCCAAAGGGCCAATCCACTTAGTTTGTCAGTTTGATATATTCTTCAAGGCTATAAATATTTTCCCAATTGAGAAATACCAAAAAATACTTAACCGAAACTAGAATCATCGGCAAGAGCAGATATAGGTCCATTTCTCTGGGGGGAAAAAGATATCGGGAAGGGGTAAATATTTTTTACGAGGGTTGGAGGGGACAAAGACTTCTCCGGTTGCTCAACAATATTGCAATAATGAATTATAACCAGCTTATATTGATAAAATAATGGTAAGTGGCATTTGAACATTAATTATTTCAATAATTCTGTCTATTTCTGTGACATTTGACATTTTATCTCTGTTGAGAGTTAACAGAATAGCACTTTTCGAAAAATATTCTGTTTGCAAGCCCTATCGATTATCACTGATGAGATCCATAACGAGTCGAAACAGCTGCCTGGATTGGATTTGTGAATGCAATTATTTCCAACACCATTCTGATTATTTCCCTATTAAAGACTCTAACCCTTAGGAGTGCGTCCAGAAGCCAAAGCCTTGTGCCAGCAAAGGATGGCTAATATGTTTGACAGCTGAAGAGTACCATAGGAAAAACCAGGTTAATAAGTTCAAACTCCAAGTGACGATTGAAAAGAAGAATCTGGCAGAATTTGCATGCATTTTCTGTCTAATCCGTAGTTCAAGATGCACGTCATATTGAACTCGAATTGATAATAACCTATAAATCTGGTCCTCGAAGAATTTGGAACGAAATTCAGAGTATGGATTTGACAGGCAATGCATGCAAATTCTGATTTTTCTTCCCAATCTAAACCTAAAATTCCAACTTAATTGTAAAGTTGTCGTTTACTAGTTGAAACATATTACGATATGAGCAGGCTAGTCTTTTTTCTCACATGTTTTTCAGACAAAATGTAAGACTGTGATGTATACAGGCTAAAAACCATTGGTAATATTGTTACAATATGGGGTAATAATTTTTCTGAATTGAGTATCGCTTTCTCAACTTTTTGGGTGACATGCTCATCTTTATATAGGGTCCTGTATTCAAGAGTTTTTTCAATTACTTATAAATTAATATAACCCAATGGTTAGATCAGTTAACCTTTATCTAAACTAACGTTTTGCGCAGTTTGACTTCGGATTCGTGCTAGGAATTACAAGTTGAAATATAAGACCCCGTTGATCATCAGCTCGCATAAGTTTTAGTATTCATTTTCGTAGTGGGACTACAGGCTGTTAACGAAAAAAACCCGTTTCAAACCATTTTGTGTGAAGAAGGAATTAGGAAAGTTACGAGACGCAAAAAATGATGGACATAAACCCTTTACATGAATCCTATAATTCTAATGAAGATAATACAAAGTAGGTAATGCCTTTTCAGTAGGCGTATCATGTTTATTTCTGAACTTCAACACTTTTCAGCAATATATTTTCGTTTTATACTTTGCTTAATGCAATTCCTCAATTGATAAAAAATTCAATAGGGGTAAGATCAGGCGAACTTGGGGGCCACTGAATAAAGACAGTGTGATCCTATTCACTTATGATTGACCTTAAAAAATGCAATTATAAGGACTCCTTTCTCCGAATAAACTTAGAAAATAGTAATAATAATAATAACATAGTAACTGTTTTATCGTCGAGCACTGATCTAGAGTGCATCATCGTTTGTTTACGTCCGTCCCGAAGCCGGCCTAAAATTAGTAAACCCTTCCCTCCTCCAACACGTGTCAGCGGGTGCCCCATCCCGTCTAAGAATAACCATCGTGCACGTCACGACGCAATATCCGCATAACCCAAATAAAAGCGACCTTGTCTGCCGGATCGCGTGAATCCTTTTTCGGGGTAAACGGGGGAGGTTTCCGACCACAAAGTCACATCCCCCAGCGGCTATCTCAAGGGTTGGGTCCTCCACCGTCTGGCCGGCAGTCTAGACCCACCCCGGCCGCTAAGGGATAACGACTGACCGTCCTCGCTTGACGGATGGAAGCATCCCTTACCTCGGCCAACGCGTAAGGGTGCCCCTCGTTCGCACCCCGACGACGGTAATGGATCGACGTCGGGGGAGGTGAAAAAATTACGGAAAAATCGTGTCCGGGGTTTCGGTATTCGAGAAAGGGTTTTTATTCTGCGAGCGGGCGTTTGACACTCTTGGCAAGGTGGCAAGGGGGTGGCGTCGTTCACCCCTGAAAAACGCATAAAAATAAAACTTCACTGACCACAAAGGAACGCTCGTAAGGAACATGTTGAAATGGATTATTCCCATTATTTTCTACGAAATACCCGAAGAACTTTTTTTCGTAGTTTTTTGGGCTAGTAACTGACCTACCACAATCAAGAAATTGATATTAAATTCTTTGGACAGATTTCTAATCTACTCCGAGAAGTTGCTGGTTTATTTCGAAACAATTCCTTATCAATGAAACATGCCCTATTATTCAGCAACTTCTCGTATAAAGTAAATTTGACTACCACAACAATAGAAGAACCAATTTATATATAAAAAACTTAGCTTTGTTGACGATTTGAAAAACAAATCTGTTTCTGTTTTGAAAACTTCCAGATACTTACAGTACTTTGAAGGTTTTTGGAAAATCTGTCTGTGATTTGACAAAGCACTTTGTCATTCAAGAGAGATAGCCAGGAGCAGTCCATATTAAATGAGCTCGTTGATATGGAGCTATCGATAGCATGATAATAGTACATTGTTTACCAGGTAGGAAAAGACTAACATACCTGGACGACTGTGAAGATTGCTAAGTCGAGGAGCAAGCCGAAATTTAGCAATACAAAGGCTAGGAATAAGGCTTTTTCTACATACTATTTTTCCGCAAATTGTTTAATATTTGACAGATATTAATTAATTTTGAAAAGATCGCGAATAATTTTATTCAAAAATGAATGGTGCTTTGAAATTCGTAATAAATGAATATACTTTTCAATAAATATACTTTTATTGCCCAACAGATATACATCCAATTCTAGGACAACTTAATTATTTCCAAAGCCATGTATTTCAATACAAATATGATCAAATCAAAAGTGGAACGAAAAGATCTTAAACTAAGTTTATCGTAGTGTCTTCCAGATTACGAATTTGTGTCATGAATTCTGAGAAGGAAATGCCAAAGATGTCACAGGTTGATTCAATTTCGTTGAAGTTAGAGCACATAATGTATATGGGACACTTGGTGAGAATATTAGTTCTTGGCGTAGTTAGGTGGAATGTTTCTTTATATCTGGCATTCAGTCTTGGTAGAATGAAAGTAATGAACTGCACTAGTTCAATTTAGTCCACTAAATTATGTATTAGTTTATACAAAATTTGAAGATTTAATTATACGACGTTTTTCAAGCGGAATAACATGAAAGCGAGTTAGAAGCGTTCGGTGATTGCATCCGCGTTCGAGATAAAAGCCATATATTCTGAAATTCAGATATTTTAAAAAATGCTTCTGTATGGCTTCCAGTGATAGTTTGTTGCATTCATAAATAGGATACCAGATAATTGCACAGTACTCCAACTTACCAGCGAAATATACAATGTTTTGAGAGCTGTCTCATTTGTAAAGGACTTTGTATTTCTAATCAAGAAACCTAACATTTTTTTTGCACTCTTGCAGATATTTTCGATATGAGCAGAAAAACTGAGCTTGTTATCATATAAGACACCTAGATCTCGAATGGAATCAACATGTGCAATTGTTGAGTTGTTAATTTTATAGAAATATAAAATAGTTTCGTGATTACGAGTGTATGAGCAAACTTTACATTTTGTGGGATTCAATTGTAATTTGTTGTTATTGCACCATTCTTGAATAACATCTATTTGAGACTGCAAAAAAATGCATCCTCCATAGATGATATTGTAGTGAAAATTTTGAGATCATCAGCCAAACATAAGCAATTACAACGAATCTCATTACATAGGTCATTAGTAAATATTGAAAATAAAAATGGGCCCAAATTGGAACCATGAGGTACTCCAGATGTAGCAATATAATTATTAGACCTATATCCATTATATGCGACGAATTGCTGCCTATTCTCCAAGTACGATGAATGTACTTGGGTTACTGTGGAAACGTATTGAGGTTGAACTGTCAAACATGACGTTTATAAATTCAATTGATGGTATTCTCGAAAGTAAAATGATAAGTGATGATGGAATTTCCATTTCTGGGACTCCTCCAGAGCTGGCTGAGGAAGTGAATACTGCATTAGAATTATTGCCGAAGAAATCAGGAGAAAAGTGCATTTTATGGACTATCGCAAATAAACAATGTGATTTCAATCATTCATGTAGAACAATAACAAATTTAAAGAAATATTATTATCCAACTGTAAGGAAATCTTGACTTTTTCTTTAAGAAATTTTGTATGGGATGTCAAAATTTCCTAGTGATTTTCGGAAAAGCAGATTCCTTCAATTTTCGTTTCCTGCCATTACTCTCCCTTGCTATGATTCATATATTTTTTTCAGATTGTTGTAGTTTACTAACCCCAAAAACTACAAAGTTCAGTACAAAGTCAAATGTTATTACAATTACTTTAGGTGGAATGAGCAAAATGAACACAATTCTTAAACATTCTCTCGATAAACGTTTCCCTTTCGAGATATAAGGGATTCCAAAATTTACCAATTTCATAAAATCATATCTCGTCTTCTAAATATTTTTCGCCATCCTTAAGCGCGAAATAGTCTCTGAGAGTTGATAAAAGTTTTAATTTATTCTACTCGAGGTCCTTTTCCATTTACCTGGTGTATTTGGCGATAGAATTTATATAAAAAATTGCAAATTCCCATAGGGGTTCGTAATTTATGGTGACAAACATAGTTCTGAAAACTACATGAATATATTCTTATAGAGAGGTAAATACTTTTTATACTCCGACATTTTCCCATAAAACTCTCCCCTTTTGTCAAAGAATGCTAAAAAATTATTTTTAGAAAATCACAACTTTACTTCTACCATATATTTTTTATCCTTCAAAAGTATAACGTAAGAAAAATGAAGTTTTCCAAATTAACAATTTTTAGTCATTTTTCAACATTTAATTACTTATTACAAAAAAGGAGTGCCTTTTTTGAAACTTTTTTCCTAAAAATATATGGCAGCTCGAGTATTTGCCATCCAAAATATGTATTTCAGAACGTTTTTACCCCCTCAAAGACAATCAAACAATATATCATCGACCACTCTGAGAATTCAGAATATTTTAGAAAAATCAATTGCAGAATTCATAAATATAATATAAAGAAAAATATTCGTGGTTTTTTGAATATGGTCAACATTGGTCATTTTCCGACATTTCATCTCGAAAAGAGTGCGTTTTTTCGAAAAAATTTTCATGAATAAAAAGTGTATTATTGGCCCACTTCACCTAAGGGAATCATTCTTCTTCGTCTTCAGTCGTCTCAGGCATTTCCGGAAGATACCAGCAATCGAAACACTCAATTTGAAACGTGGTTTCAACATCAGTTCATATTATTAAATTTATTCCTATATTCACATTTTTTTAACCATCATTTCATACTGGATATCTCAATTTCCTTTGACTAATATTTCATATTTGATTCGATTTTTTTGTCAGAACATTATTTTCTATGGTCAATCACTTTGATTTAATTTCGGCCAGAAAATCCATTTCAACCTTTTTATTTGGATTTTATTACCTTATTTGATTTGTATTTTTATCCTTTCAGTCTAAGCAAAGGTTTCAAGAGAGTTAGGGCCAGTTGCACCGCTTTTCTTAAGCTGTGCTTTACCTAAGCCGGGCTTTGTTGCTATGGATTTGCCAATCAGCTTCCTTGTTCCCTAACGATTGAGCCAAGCTTAGTTGAATCTCTGCTGAGTTGAAGCGGTGCAACTGGCCCTTAATAATATAGACAATGGAAGAACAAAACAAATACCTATCTTTGTTTTGTTCTGGAAGACAAATTCGCTTCTGTTTACTCAATATTTGAGATTTGTGGTAAGTTAACAAACAACACAACAAACTACCAACAAAATATACGTCCACCAAAAAATATGGCTGAAAAAACTTTCATTCAACGGATATATCTGAACATCTATGGAAAAGAGATCTTCCGTTTTTAACATCTCAGGTTCGTTCGCAAATACCATTCCCGCTTGTCTCCATTTTTATCGAGCATGTTTGTCGAGGCAACGAAAACTAAAAGGTCAAATTTGACCTGGATTCACACCTGGCTCATTTCATTGTTAGTGTTGCTATTAAAGTCCGTATTTATTGTAGGATCGAATTTTCTATGCATCCGCTCTATTTTTACCTGATATCCTCTTTATAAAGTTGTAGCCGTATTATTTTAGGACCGTTTCTGCTTCACAACATTTCCATAGAGGTTGCCGAGATATATCAAACAAAAAATCGTTGAGAGGCTAGAAAAGCAGATAAATTCTGCTTGATATTGCTATTTCAATCGATAATCAAATTCGCGAATCTTGTTACAATATACCAAATCTCTCATGCGATGACTGATCAGGTTTATAAAGTACGAGATAACAAATCGGACAATTTTGTACGGTTCTATTTACATATTTATGTGGAATGAAATTAGATTTCCTAGTAATATTATTTACTGAGCAACAAAAGTAGGAATTGAAATTTGAAAGAGTATAGTTGGCAATAAGTTCAAAAATCTGAGAATTATAAAAGATTGATAATTTCAAACTTTGACATATCTAAATGCATATTTCCTATGTTCCCACCCAACTAACATTTTAGGACAGTTATTCCACATGCCGGGGAGAAATGTCTAGAAAAAGGATAATACTGGTAGTACAGGCCTTGAATATTTAACTTCAAAGTATAAATAATTTGTAAGTAGCAATTAGAGAGAGAGAAATTACCTATTTTCTCCTTCAAAAATGACCCAACCGTCGCAAGGATTGGGGCGGTTTCAATTCTGGTATTATTTAGGGTATAATTTACGAAGCAAATGTCATCATAACCCAATGAATGTTTTGGTATTCTCTCTTGGTGAATATTTACCTAAATGTGACTAGATATAAGCCGTTACGGTCAGGGAATATAAAGGTTATTTAACAGGTCTAATAGTTCAATTATTAACTTGATTTCATAACGTAAGAAGAAGAATATTGACTTATAGGTACATTTTAAAAATTACGCCATATTTAATTAGAATATCTGTTTTACCCATCAATAAATATCGATAATATATTGAATTTTAGTTTATTCTGACGATTTATTTCTAAATAATGGCTGCATATGACATTTTAAAACAAATACTTTGCTAAAAGTGTTTTTTGGAGAAAAAATTAAACATGTGCAATCAATCTAAATTATTTTTGCATTAAATCGCATATTTAAAGAGGCCCGTGAATTTTGTGAAGGTAAGAACCATCATTTTACAGAAAATTTCGCGCCGCAAGGAGAAAATTGTTGAGGAGAGAGCATGTAGCTACCGTATGACAATAATTTTTATATTCCCAAACTTATTGTCAGCATTTTATGTGAAAGAGATAATATGTATATATGTATGCTATTCATATAAAGAAACCTCTCTTTGTTTACTCATTCGTCCAAGGAAATGATTGGTAACAGAAAGGTTAATTTAAGCTTGATATTTACTTATTTCTGACCAATTCCATGTCAAAATTACTTATTTTTACCCTCAACCTAGTAAACTAAATGTCCAAATATTCCAATTTTCGACGTCCAAATTACTTCGAATTTTTTCCCCACATTGGTAATTACAAGGTAAAAATTACGTAATATAGTCTTCTTTCAGAAAGGTCGCCGACCTGATCGAAGGTAAGATTAACGTAATTATAACTAAAAATTTTAGCTGGGCAAATACGTATGTTCAAGTAACATGCGGTTTGTCCCATATAACATTCGAATTATGTATTCATCAGGTCCGAAACTCATTCTAGAAGAAAGCATTGTGTACTGGGGGGGGGGGGGGGGGGGGGGGGGAAAAAGAAGAAAAACCGGGAAAAAAAAAGAAAAAAAAGAAGGGGGGTTTCTTTAGAGAGAAGAGAGAAAAGAAAAAAAAAAAAAAAAGAGGGGGAGAAAAAAAAAAAAAAAAAAAAAAAAAAAAAAAAAAAAAAAAAAAAAAAAAAAAAAAAAAAAAAAAAAAAAAAAAAAAAAAAAAAAAAAAAAAAAAAAAAAAAAAAGAAAAAAAACCCAAAAAAAAAGGGAAAAAAAATTTTGCCACAAAAAAAAAAAAGACAGAGGCACTTGAACAAACATTGTTTCATTAACGACTATTCTGAATATTTCCGATGCTCCCAAATACGTGTTCAAGTAACATGTGGTTTGTCCCATATAACATTCAAATTATGTATTCATCACGTCCGAAACTCATTCAAGAAGAAAGCATTGTGTGCTGGAACAAACATTGTTCTATCAACGACTATTTTGAATATTTCCTATGTTCCCAAATACGTGCGTTCGAGTAACATGCGGTTTGCCCCACATAACACCACAATCACGTCTCCATCACGTCTAGAACTCAATCGAGAAGAAAGCAGTTGAAAGATCACCCGAAAATCGTCCCATTTACGAGGTCGTGGGCTTCCCCCTTGTTCGATCACGCAGGAGGGTGGCCCCCTCGTCTTGTCCCACCCACGTGCCGGACTGGCACGCGACCGCGTCGAGGCAGGTGTCCGAAGAGATTCGACGACCCCGAAGGGGTAATCTCGGCCGGCGGCCCGACAGGGGAGAGATCACGGACCGTTTTGGGTTTTGTTTGTCGCTCGCCGCGAAAGTGTGGGTGATTTGTCGATCTCACTTTCGGTTTCTTGCTCGTGTACAGATGTGGCGATTGTGTCGTTTGCATGTGAAAGGGATTTGTTTCTTTTGGGGGAGATTGAGTTGTTGTGTCGAAAACTCTTCTCTTTTGTTCAGGTTTTTATGGGCGAAGAATTGAATTTATGTCAACTGTGGACCAACACACATGGCAAATAGCCTAAGAGCCGGCGATCGCCAGACTTTCGTTATTTTATAAAAGCTGAAAGTTCATCTGCGCGTGTCCCCAACAAAGGTGAAAACAATCAGCGACTGTGGAGTTTGGATCTTGGTTGCTTGGCCAGGAAACAGATAGCAAAGATTCTCATGCAAGTCATGTGTTTCCTTATATATTTCTTACGGATGTCGTAGCTTCAAGCGCACATTTTCTTGATTACTTATACATAACGTCAAAAGATGGCAAGCAATTCAGCAACAGATGTGAAATAATTTCATCAATATCTTAGATCATTCATATTTTTATAAGTACTTTCAGGATTGAATTATTATTTTCCGTATAAACTTCAATTGTTAACACTCCTGTGAAGCTTCATCATCTTTCTGCCAATATTTCAGTCAAACCATTTTATCAAACTGACAAATAAATATCTGCACCCACTTTACTCTTCAGAAAAGATGAATTTCTCTTACATTGACAAGTAAACAGAAATATCGACATTATAGGCAAGATGGCGTCACAAAAACCCTTCAAATACTGTCAAACGTAAGTATAATTATGATTTAATGAAGTTGAGGGGTGTCTGGCAGGGGGTTGGAACCAAAGTAAGTGTCTGGCAATGGATGATGTGATTTCTAATATCATTCCGAAGAAAATATGAAAAAGCTGAGCTTAATACTTTGACGAAAGTGAGGTACTATTTTATACGCCTTTGTTACCTGGTATCTGAAGAAGTAACTATCATCCAAACTTCATAGTCGCTGATCATTCTCACCTGTGTTAGGGGAATACGCAGAGAAACTTTCAGCTTTTATAAAATAACGAAGGTCTGGCGGACGCGGGCTCTTGCTCTAAAAGATAGTATATGACGACAAGGAGGCAAAAGGTCGAATGTGAAAATTGCGTATCGAGGCGTCAAAAAACATTTTATCCACAATTTTTTGAGAATTTACCTTTAGTTTCCACTTAAGGGAAGACGAGATCGATAAGGAACTTTATTTACAACCATATATATATGTATATATATATATATATATATATATATATATATATATAATATATATGTGTTCGGATAGGTTTCCGCGGTCAGTTGTGTGTTGTTGTTGAGTTCGGGTTGAACCGCGTCTGGAGTTTTGTTCTCGACGTTTCGGCTCCGATTTTGGAGCCATTTTCAAGAGGTGAATGTGACTTCACGCTGAGGTCTCAATCTGCCTACTCCTCAGGTGTTGTCACAGGGGGCAAGGGTTTGTGACTTGACGCCGGGGCCTCAATCTGCCTACTCCCCAGGTCTCGTCACGAGTTCTTTCTAAGGTCTCAATCTGCCTACTCCTTAGATCGAACTGAGGTATCGAGGGATGTTGGGTAGGATTTATAGCAGCGGGTGCTACTAAAGGACCGTCGGATGTCTTGGTGGGGACTGGGCATCTGGAAATTAGGGGTTTCCATGCAGTTGGAAGTCTCTGGCCGTCGTCACGTTTATTTAAGCAGGAAGGTCGCTTCTCGATTTCGATGGCCTCGCGAATTATGCGAGCTTGTAGTGTTTTTGCTGTGGCGATGGTCTTAGTGTTCGCAAAGTCTATATTGTGTCCTGTCTCTTGATGATGTTTGGACAGAGCTGAAGATGGGTCTGATTTTCGGACAGCAAGTTGATGTTCGTATACTCTACTTGTCACACGTCTGTTGGTCTGGCCTACATATGTTCTATGGCAATCAGAACATGGTATTTCATATATACCCTGTGATTCGTTGACAATTTTGTCCTTGGGGGAGCGGAGGAATGTGGAGATTTTGTTGCTGGCTGTAAATATCGTTTTTATGTCCTGTTTTTTGAGAATTCGGCTGATTTTGTCAGTAACACCTTTAATGTAGGGAAGAAAAGCTTTGTGGGGAACGTTGTTGTCTGTTGGGTCTCTGGGGATGGAATGAGAAGTTTGATGGCGGCGGATGGATCTGTCAATCTGATGGTCTGTGAATCCATTTTGAAGAAGGGCTGATTTGAGTTGGGCTAGTTCCTGTGGTTTGCTATGGAGGTCTGTGAGGTTGATGGATCTGTGGATGAGGGAATTCACAACGGAATTGGTTTGTGCTGGATGATGGTGGGAGTTTGCGTTAAGGTATCGGTTTGTGTGTGTTGGTTTCCTGTAGACCGTGTGGGTGAAGGAGTCATTGGTTTTTGTGATGAGGACATCTAAGAATGGAAGGGAGTTATTGCTTTCGATTTCCATTGTAAACTTTATATTTGGGTGGAGGTCGTTAAGGTGATCAAGGAAATTATGGAGAGTTTCGGAGCCGTGAGGCCATATGACGAAAACATCATCTACGTATCTGAACCAGCAAGAGGGTTTGTGGTCGAACGTTTCAATGGCTTTAGTTTCGAAGTCTTCCATGAAAAGGTTTGCAAGGACTGGTGAGAGGGGAGAACCCATGGGGGCGCCTTTTACTTGTTTGTAAAAGGTACCTTGGAATAGGAAGTATGTACTGGACATACAGTGACTGATGAGGTTGAGGGTGCCTTTGGAAATTTGGTGTTTGGTTTCGAGAATGTTCAATGTATCTGATAAAGGGATATTTGTGAATAAGGACACTACGTCGAAACTCACAAGGATGTCGGTCTGTTGGATATTGAGGTTTTTGAGGATTTCAATGAAGTGGAAAGAATTTCGTACATATGACGAGGACTGTTCTGCAAGGGGTTGGAGAGTATTTGCAAGGTGTTTAGCTAAACACCTTGCAAATACTCTCCAACCCCTTGCAGAACAGTCCTCGTCATATGTACGAAATTCTTTCCACTTCATTGAAATCCTCAAAAACCTCAATATCCAACAGACCGACATCCTTGTGAGTTTCGACGTAGTGTCCTTATTCACAAATATCCCTTTATCAGATACATTGAACATTCTCGAAACCAAACACCAAATTTCCAAAGGCACCCTCAACCTCATCAGTCACTGTATGTCCAGTACATACTTCCTATTCCAAGGTACCTTTTACAAACAAGTAAAAGGCGCCCCCATGGGTTCTCCCCTCTCACCAGTCCTTGCAAACCTTTTCATGGAAGACTTCGAAACTAAAGCCATTGAAACGTTCGACCACAAACCCTCTTGCTGGTTCAGATACGTAGATGATGTTTTCGTCATATGGCCTCACGGCTCCGAAACTCTCCATAATTTCCTTGATCACCTTAACGACCTCCACCCAAATATAAAGTTTACAATGGAAATCGAAAGCAATAACTCCCTTCCATTCTTAGATGTCCTCATCACAAAAACCAATGACTCCTTCACCCACACGGTCTACAGGAAACCAACACACACAAACCGATACCTTAACGCAAACTCCCACCATCATCCAGCACAAACCAATTCCGTTGTGAATTCCCTCATCCACAGATCCATCAACCTCACAGACCTCCATAGCAAACCACAGGAACTAGCCCAACTCAAATCAGCCCTTCTTCAAAATGGATTCACAGACCATCAGATTGACAGATCCATCCGCCGCCATCAAACTTCTCATTCCATCCCCAGAGACCCAACAGACAACAACGTTCCCCACAAAGCTTTTCTTCCCTACATTAAAGGTGTTACTGACAAAATCAGCCGAATTCTCAAAAAACAGGACATAAAAACGATATTTACAGCCAGCAACAAAATCTCCACATTCCTCCGCTCCCCCAAGGACAAAATTGTCAACGAATCACAGGGTATATATGAAATACCATGTTCTGATTGCCATAGAACATATGTAGGCCAGACCAACAGACGTGTGACAAGTAGAGTATACGAACATCAACTTGCTGTCCGAAAATCAGACCCATCTTCAGCTCTGTCCAAACATCATCAAGAGACAGGACACAATATAGACTTTGCGAACACTAAGACCATCGCCACAGCAAAAACACTACAAGCTCGCATAATTCGCGAGGCCATCGAAATCGAGAAGCGACCTTCCTGCTTAAATAAACGTGACGACGGCCAGAGACTTCCAACTGCATGGAAACCCCTAATTTCCAGATGCCCAGTCCCCACCAAGACATCCGACGGTCCTTTAGTAGCACCCGCTGCTATAAATCCTACCCAACATCCCTCGATACCTCAGTTCGATCTAAGGAGTAGGCAGATTGAGACCTTAGAAAGAACTCGTGACGAGACCTGGGGAGTAGGCAGATTGAGGCCCCGGCGTCAAGTCACAAACCCTTGCCCCCTGTGACAACACCTGAGGAGTAGGCAGATTGAGACCTCAGCGTGAAGTCACATTCACCTCTTGAAAATGGCTCCAAAATCGGAGCCGAAACGTCGAGAACAAAACTCCAGACGCGGTTCAACCCGAACTCAACAACAACATATAATATATATATATATATATATATATATATATATATGTATATATTATATATATATAATGCTGTCATTATTAACGTCATTGAAGGTTGGGAAGTGTCACATTACACACCTCTACTTCCCGCCCTCATATCATCTATTCTAGACTTTATCTGTCATTTATTGACGTCATCTGACATTTACTTAAATTGGTGACAATTTAACTCATGTCTAAAATATCCCATTAGCCGCCGTGATTTTGTCATTATGACAGCGAAAAAACTTTGCCTTATGTTTTTCAGCGACAAAACGAAACCTAACTCGTCCGAGTAGGATATATATGTGTAGTATCTTTAAAAATGTCTATTCTTGAAGAAAAATAACAGGATTTTATATACAGGGCACAAATAGTCAGTATTTTATTGTATCTGAATACAGATTCATTGAATTTCATATTTGCTATTGAATAATCTTTTTTGTAGACAATTTAACTCATGTATAAAATAGTCCATAAGCCGCCGTAATTTTGTCATTATGACAGCGAAAAAACTTTGCCTTATGTTTTTCAGCGACAAAACGAAACCTAACTCGTCCGAGTAGGATATATATGTGTAGTATCTTTAAAAATGTCTATTCTTGAAGAAAAATAACAGGATTTTATATACAGGGCACAAATAGTCAGTATTTTATTGTATCTGAATACTCATCTACAAGATTCATTGAATTTCATATTTGCTATTGAATAATCTTTTTTGTAGACAATTTAACTCATGTATAAAATAGTCCATAAGCCGCCGTAATTTTGTCATTATGACAGCGAAAAAACTTTGCCCTAAGTTTTTCAGCGACAATACGGAACCTAACTCTTGAAAGCATGGCAACCAGAAATGTAAACAAATCTTTGACGGCGTCTTCGTCAATTTTTCACTTGCATTGTCGAACGAGTATATCTGATCTGTGAAAATGAAATATAAGAATTGTGTTTTTAACGATTGTACTTTTCCGTTGAATTGAATAAACTTAACTTTATTCATTGAATTGTCGTACCGAATTACACTCGAGCTTTTTTTGTCGAAGAAAACTTGACATCGATGATTCGAGTTCAATTGCCTTCCGGCAAATCATCTCAAAAAACCGCCAGAAAAAATTACTCGTCCTACGGACTCGTAAATTTATCAGAGGCAGTTTTTTTCGTTGAGTTGCCAGGCAACAAAATTCTCATCGAAATGTCAAGTTTACTTCGACAAAAAAAAGCTCTCGTGTGATTATAAGTCACAATTGTATACCCTGTAGTCACGGTAACAATATATCTACTTGATTATTCTGAGAAAACCGCGTTCTTGGTAATTTTTTGTTAAATGTAATATTTCAGATATGTTCTGAATGAAACAGAGATTTATTATACTCAACAGAAATATAATGGTTGTTCACAACCATTATATTTCTGTTGAAATAAGTAAAATAGTATACAAACCTCGGTAGGAAGTTTCATTCCTGTCTCGAGATCATAGCTAACCTCCACGCTTTGCGTCTCGATTAACTAACTTATCTCACGACAGGAATGAATCATGTCCCACCTCGGTGTGTAATATACTATTACCGACTTCTTGGTCCTTCCCCGAAGTCGTCTTCTTCTTTCATTCGAAACTTGATTCTGCCTTTCAGAATTCATGAAGTGCTTATATCCCCGTTAACGTGTACACTCCAGCGCAGTTACAAAAAACGAGCTTTCCCTGACACGATATTACAGTGATCACACATTACCTCAGTAACAAACGGACAGATATGATATAGGTTATTAGTTTTCCCCTCGAAAACCACAAACCACTTAAATAACTAGCATACTACAGTTTATTCAAATGGCCCTTTACCGTTCTATTAGCCATTTTTTCACGTACAACTGAATTGTGAAACATTCTATCTAACAAGGCAAGGCAAGGATGATAATATTGACATGTGCGGAAGCGTCATAAAGTTCGTTTATGTGTGCAATGCCGCCTCAAAACACAGAATGAATTGAAATTAGTCTTGCAAATAATCATTTCTTCATCACTTTATTGAATTATTAGGAATCATTGTGAATAAAAAAGCATACAAACCAGATCAACAGATAAAATTTCCCTCTCGAGAAGTAACTCACCTCAACTTTCAGAATCGGTTAGCTATATTTTCATTTCAGGAGAAATTATCTACTTTCTGCCCTGATATATAATACACTTTCATTGTTTTGAAATCTCCTAAGTAGCGAGGAGCCAGTGTGTAGAAAGACAGTTGTAAACTCGGTTGTGAAATATCTAAGTGCCATATACCTATCTACTTTTAAGTGAAAGGTTTTTCTGAAAAGTGTTTTTGTTATTGTCCCCCCCAAATAATGCTAGTTCGTCCCGACATAAAAGTTTCAGAACATAATAATTGTTTTGATCATATATGAATTATTATTCAGTCAGTTCTGATCCATTCAAATAACTTTCAAACAAGATCACAATCGACTTTGAAAACTTCTATTGAAAGAGTTCAATGAGACAGTTAATAATATAAATATATAGAGATAATGGATGATTAATACACAACAGTTAAAAATATGATGTACCGAATATCAGTCAGAAAGCAACACAAAAATACTACTCTCACAACGGGAGTAAGCCAAAGGCCAAAACTTGAATCTTTCTCGACATAATCAAAGAAAATATCTCCAGAAAGTAATGTTTGGAAGTCAGTATTCTGTGATGTAAGGATTTCCCTTCATAGTTTCTACCACAACATGAAAAAATAATATTGGAATCTAGTGTATATTGGTGAGAAGTCCAGACCTCTGGAAGCGTGAAACAGTGAACACAAGATGCAAGATGTACATCAAGAATAGACAGATTGGTGGTTCTGAATTATTAGAATACATTCTCACATAAGGATCCTAGAAGAGAAATATTTTTTGTAGTTTAATTAACACAGCAACTTTTCAGGGTAGATTAAAAATCCAGCCTTTTACACTTGTATGAATATTAATTCTTATTTGTATTTGCTAGGTTGAAGACCTAGAAAGTAACGAAGAAAAAAACCTTCTACAAATTTCAAAATATTTGAATATGTTTGACACAAGACTGACACAGCCACAGAAGAGCTTCATAAACAGCATCTCAGGCGATGATATTTTCAGTTTCTTCTTCTTACCAGTGTCATTCTATGATCAAAAAAATAACTTGCAATCATCCAATTGAAACTATTCAAGAAATACAACAAAGAAAGCACATCACTCGATACGTGGACCAACCCTCTTGAGAAATTCATTGCATTGCAATATCAAGTGCACAGATATGTAAAGAGGGGTTATAGCGAGAGGGTTGCCCCCTCGTTTTCAGGTGTTTGTAGGTCAGAAGCGGTTTTTGGGGGAATACAAAGTACCCCGCCGATCATTTACCGCTTCCAGAGGGGAAATCTTGGTATTTTGACGGGACACTTTCAACCTGTTACTCTATTTGTTCGAGTAGGTGTTGCGCTATTTTGCAGACCCTCTTTTAGGGGTTAATTTGTGTGTGGGGTTGTGTGTGGCTCGAGATATAAGGTACGGGATGGTAGGGTTAATGATTTCTAGGTTCGAGTTGGCCCTGACCTGTTGAGTTAGTCTTTTGTGACACCGTTTCTTCAATCGCAAGGTGTTCGGTGATTTTGGGTGAATTCGGGGGTGCACAGGAGTCATGCTTGGTTCATAGACCAAACTTTGACTTTTCACTCGTCTTTCACTTTTACTTTAAAGAAGTCCTCACAAAGCTATTCAATGGGAGCACGACATTTTTACTTCAACATTTTGTGTATAAACGCGTCCGCATAGCATTGTGAGAACTTTCTCAAAGTAAAATATAAAGAAAAGGTAATAAAAGTGTGGTCTATGAACCAGACATCAGTATTACTACTTTTCTTCTGGTTTGAAGGCCATCGTTCTTTGGAATTTGGCCTTCAAACCCGAAGAAAAGTAATAATACTGAAAACCTCGGCCGCGAAAATCTTAAAATCGAAGTATGAACCTACTGGACTGAATGCAATAGCAAGACTATAAATGTAGATGACGAAGAAGCTATCAGTTTTTTCAACGAACAATTCATGTTTGTTTCATTTATCTAGATTGTTTTGTTAGGTTAGGTTGGTGCAGGTTTTCAGTGTGCTGAAAAGAAGAATCTGGTCACAAAACTGTTCAATTTTCTCAATTTTTTAGAATATCGTAGTCTAATTGAATAAAACCCTAGATTTGATTCCTAATTTGTGGTTCTGTGCAATATTTTTATCCTCAAGAAAATATCCAAAACAGCGAGTTAAAGCCATGGCCTTTTGAAGGTATTTGAGTTTGCTCGAATATCTTTCAATTTTATTCGAGATACGGAATTTTGGACTGTTCTAGTTGGGAATTTTTTTTCTTAAAACTTTCATCTTTAGTAACCGTTAGATTTCGAGCAACAATAATCTTGAACTATAGATATAATGAAGTAACTATCGGTTTTTTGCAAAATGAATTCTCGATCTCGCTGGACAGATTTAATTATAAAAAAAAAGATTATAACGAAACACAACCAGGTACATAAGTGAATCTTCTAGAAAAGGAGTTACTGATTATGGTTGATGGACGATCAATCTTAGCTGAGTTTGTGTAATTTAGATTGATTCTATCACATACAATATAACGTCTTACGTTGAAAGGATATGAAAAAAACTGAACATGAAACCTGATTCGGAATTGTGAAATGATTTCGAAAAATGTTTACTGTTAACAAACATTTTGACTGTAATACTTGAAAAATATTTTTCTGGTCAGATTCTTACGGAGTGACAGCAGCAAATAGAATATGTGGTTCAGTGGTAGTTTTTACACGAATTCAATATGTAAACGATAAGAAATTTTGATTGATAATGATATGCATAGAGAATAGGATACTGAATACATTTCAATTAACTGATTCAAAATGATATCTACTGCTTTGTATACTCCCCTTGCGTCTCACGATACAAAGACTGTTTCAAACAATGTTACAACAACAAACAACCTGCGATGCTCGCAATGACCTTGGCATTGAAATGAGCTCGATCGACGTCTATTTTCGTCCTTTTGTCAAAATCGCTACTACTTTCTCCGTACTATTCCTGAACTGGGCCGCTATATTTAAATCCCCGAAAGACTACCGTGGGAGCTTTCGAAGCGGTATTTATAGCAGTGTAATGTTATTCAAGATCCCCGTAAAGCTTTCGCAAAGCTCAGTGCGAAAAGGTAATAAGTAATTAACGCTGCGCTAAGCCTTCTAATATACGCGTTTTAAATCTTTGTTTACGACTTAATTAATTTTTTAATGGGGGAAATTCGGATTTCGAAGGGTTCCGAGAACAAAGATGGTATAATTATTTTCAGAATAGATAGGCAGTCCTTCAAAGTGTGGTAGAAATCAGGAAAAGTGACGTTCTGATGTGACTATATGAATCTACTTTTGGAATTGTTTGTTGCATGTTGATGTAGAAGTATTTCGTTTTATATATTTCTGTGAATTTCTGGGAGGATCGATTTGAAAAAGTATAATATTAACAATCTCAAATGCGAATTATTCAAAAACATTTTATTTCGATATTCTTTTGTTTACTGTCACAGCTGACATAAATGTTTTTCCGTTAATATGACATGAGGAATTAGTAAAAGCAAGTACAATGAAAAACGCAATTTTAATGAAAGGATAAATTTTTGATACTAAAATATCCATCAAAAACCCACTTAAGTTCGAAAAAATGGGTTGGAAATGAGTTTTCCTTTAAGCAGATGACTCCACCTCATCCCTAATAAGTCCAAACCTTGGCTAGCTAAGGATTAACAAGGTCCCACCTTGGAAAGTGAAATTTCTAGCAATTATAAAATTATGCATATTTTGATATAGAGTCCGGATATAAAAAATGTTCGAGTGCATCTCTGAATCAATGACAATTATATGGAAACAACCAAGTGTTATTGAAACATACAAATTTTTGTAGGCTTGGCAGCATTATTTACATTTTTGAAATAAACCTTCTATTCCGAGTTTTATTCTTTTATTATTCTCAGACATTTTTATGAATAAAATATCTCAAAAGTGGTTTAAAAACGTTTTTGCCATTGTTCAACAAGGATTAGTCATCAGTCAATAGTTCGAAACTAACCTAACTAATATCGATTTATAACTCACATCATATTTATTTGATGTTTAGAAAAGTAAATAAATAAATCATAATTCAATAAACATCAATTATATCATATTGTGTTTACATTCTTATGATACAGATGTGGATTAGGAATTTTGGCGCAATTTCAACGACAAGTTATGTACAGGTTATGTTTTGGTATATTATAAACTGTTGTATGCATTTGTGATACAAATCTATGTTATGGACTGAAATATATCAATAACATAGTAATTACGTTGCAGCTCACACTCCTTCGATCTCTGTTCACGTTAAAACGAGAGTTAATGTGAAATAAGCTATGATTTTGTGTCTCTGACGTGACATTTCTTTTTGACCAGTGGTGACGTGTTTTGTGGGTTTGAAGTTCCCTCCCCAATACTTCACTTTTATATAATATTGAATGGGTTTCAATAATAACTTAATGAAAAAAATACCTTTTAAGTAATCCTCATGTGACGATAATGAAAATTCGGAAAAAAATATTTGAGACAAATTTGAATTTTAAGCATATTGCTTGAGTTTTTGCAGAAATTGAAAAGTATAGATAATTATACATATACGATAAAATACGACGTATGATTTACATAATTTGACAAATAAGTGAAAATTACCGATAATTTTGCAAGAAAGCGTGATATCTTCAAAATTGCAAGTTTATTTTCATATTTTGGCGAAAGTGTCCGAGTCCGAAGGACGAGGGCTCTTTTACAAAATATTAAAAGCAACCGAATGCAATGTGTATAAGATATTACGCTTGAATGCAAAATTATCTGGTCATTTTTGTGCACGAATGTAATTCATTGGAATATTTCACGAATAAAGAAATTCTCAAGGAAATGTTATTTTTTTGTTCATTTATACTGCCCTCTATAGATTGTACGGAGCACTCACCAAAACGCGAAATGTTTTTCTATTTTTGAAGTCTATCTGACATTTATTTGTGTTGTCTACTGACGTCTAGCGATACGGTTTCAAATGTGTTGTTATAGTGACTTGATACAATGCAATTACCGCTGTAAGTTTTCGATAATTGCATTGCTCTTATGGGACATTTTATATATGAGGGAAATATTCTTAAATATCGCAGCATTTTCACACCACATTCGACATATGGCGTCATCAGGTTAAAACCGATTTATGTAATCTAACAAGACCTTGGCCGTATGTTAAGTACCTTCGACTTATCAATCTTACCTCTTTTGAGTGAACTTCATTTCCCTTTCGACTAATTACGCAGTTCGACGTAAAAAATGGGTATATTACCGAAATAAATTGAACGTGCCCGATGTCGTAGGTTCTCCCGACTTGCAGCTGTTCGTCTGTGCCGGCACACACAAAATAAAAACACGCCCGACGACGCGAGTCCTTATTTCCGAATAAGGTAGCGTTTTTTGTGGGACTTTTCATTCACGAAGGGCTTGGGCTCATTTGAATTTTTTCCATGTCGGTGCAAAAAATCGGGTTATTTTAAGAACGGAGGAAATCTCTTGGTGGTTATTTATAGGAGTATACAGGGTGGTTGCAGCGTCGATATCAGGAATATTTGGTGTGTGGAAACAATATATTTTCAAACTTGATTTTTCAATTTCTAGTGAAATGTTTGCATTAGGGTTTCGAAGGATATATCGAAGATTTTAACAGGGGTTATATCCCTAAGTTTAATCGGGTAATATGTATAAATATTGATATTGGAATAATTGGTGTAGAATGGTGGTGTAAAAAGATAGCTTTAGTTTCATTTGTAATAATTGTCTACAATGAACTTGAAACTTTTCCCAGAGGTCAATTACCCTAACACCAAACTGATATGTTTGCACTCTACGCGCGTTTCGCTAACAGGGTGAGCATCTTCAGGAGAAGAAAATTTATTAAACTTATACTAGTCTAAAAAATAGGGTTAGCGGTTCGTAAGCCTAAAGTTTTTTGCTCCGATATGGAGTCTGTTTGTTATTACTGATTATTCTAATTAATTTATCGATAATAAACTAGGAGCCACTATGATTGAGTATAATAATTTGATGAAATCCCGAGACCACAGGTCAAGGGATTATATTTTAAATTATTATACATGTTTGCTTGAAGTAACATTTTGAAAATTATGGAAACGTATTTGGATGGATTGAACTTGGTGGGATAAAAGTTGGGATTATTTCCAAAAATAAACAAAACTGAGAAAACTTCAAAGTCGAACACATGAACAATGTACTACCTGAAAAGTGAGCCTAGTTCAGTTTTATTTTAATCGGTTTAATCGGTTGAACAGCTCTAGTGAAATGAATCTCTGTAAAAAATTTCATTGAATATTTCCATCGTGTGTTAAAAATTCCATATGAAGCGGGACATTTTCGATCAATTACAGCGATAAATTCCCGGCGGGACATTTTCGGGCTGTTGAATACCCGGTAGGTATCGAAAAATACCCGCTCGGTCCGTATATCTATAGTAACGATTGTTAAAATGTACATTTGTCATCTTGACAGGCATAAATACTGAATTTTTAACGTCGTTGTTTTAACTCCGGAAATATTCTACCTAATTACACTCGTGAATGGAAAATTATCAGGTTTATTTTGATGCACTTGTGTAATTACTCCCGATAAATTATCGTTTTTAACGACTGTTAACTTCTGTTATAAGGCAATACCAAGAGAGCAACCAGCAGGATAAAACCACGTGTCTATAAGTCGAGTAGTTTGATCTATTCTGCTGGTTGTTCGATTGGTGTTGCTTGAAAATAACAGTTTCAATTTGAAAAATTGACATCCGTAAAGATCATTTCCTGAAATATACTCATCTGAATCCATCGATGTGGGAAAAAAGTCAATTCTCAAATTAAATCAGTTTGTGTTTTATAACCTCAAAATTTTATCGAAAAAAATCGATATTGCTAGTTATCAGAGTTCGCGTTTGAAAAAAAAAATCATCGCAATCATTATAACACTTCAAAATTGTTTGAATAAATTCACATATTAGCAATACTATGAGTCAAGAGACGTTTCGGATGTATGTTTATAAGGCGTTTCAGTTTCAATTGCAACGAAGATCATGGTAGAAGCTACAACTTTCTTCTCAAGCATTGTATGGTATCGAAGTGCAAAAAAAAACACTTCATGAAAACACTCAATAAAGTGTTTTTTTTTGTATTTCAAGCGATGCGAAAGTACTAAAACAATTATTAAACATTATAAAACGTAATGTTCACCTCGCAGCTTTCACTTATTTGATTCCTGCGTACGTAAAGTTCGTTCATTACGTTTGCTCAGGATTCACGCGGGGGGGGGGGGGGGGGGGGGGGGGGCGGGGGGGGGGGGGGGGGGCCGTTCCCGCCGAGCCGGCAGAGGGGAGGGGGGGGGGAGGGGTGGTGCGGCGTTTTTTTTGTTTTTCTTGTCGAGTCATGGGCATCAGAGGAGAGTTTTGTTATTTTGTTTTGTAGTTTCATTGATTGTTTTTTGATGTTATTTTTGAGGATGGAGGAAAATTTATGATAAATGGGATAAAGTGTCTTTTCCTCCCTTGAATGTTTACTGCCCTCCGCTACGCGTCAGGATTAAACTTCATCCCGGGAGGAAAAGTACCACTTTCCTCCTTTGTTTGGCTCCGAAGCAAGTGATCACTCACTTTGAGGTGCAAGTGGTCATTGATTGATGTTAGTACGAAGGACGAATCTGATTAGGTAGATTCAGACGAAAAATTAATGGCCTTCATTATGGATCATACAAATCACCAACAATAGCGCAAAAATCCCCGTGAATCGCAGCACGTCAACAAGTTTGAGTGCTCGGCAAGTGTAATTGATTAGAGGCTGCAATTTTTATATCTAGAGCATTATATAATTCAACGATGAGACTACTTTCTGAGCGGAAACATCCAGTCGGATGCGAAGTCGACTCTCGGTTAGATTTAACAATCTATTTCCTAAATTAAACGCTCGGCTACTTTAGATGAGATTGTTGTTTGCTACTGCTGCTGCTGTGGCTGAATCATACGCGATTGAGTGTGCATATTATCCTAATAAGTTCGCTGGAAGAGCGGCTATAAATCGCAGGGAAAGTTTTCACAGGTTTGATCTGCAAGAATAATAATAATAATAGTTGCGGCTACTCAAGACTCACGATTCCCGGAGCCAGTGATCACTCACCCCGCGGTGCGGAAAGTGGTCATTGCTTAATGATACTAGCGCGTTCGCCCACTGGGTCGGAGCAGTGGGAAGTACGGACCCGACTAGGATTGTTCAGACGAAAAATTAAATAATAATAATCGACAATACTCTCGGTATTTACGTTCAACCAGCTTGCAAAAATTGGGCGCATGCAGAAGGGCGGTTCGTTACGTTTGCTCAGGACCCACGTCTCACGAAGCCAGTAATCACTCACTTTGAGGTGCGAGTGGTCATTGATTGATGTTAGTACGAATCTGATTAGGTAGATTTAGACGAATAATGAATGGACTTTATAATGGATCATACAGATTACGAAACCAATTTACAGAAAAGGGGGAAAAAATCTCGACGGAAGGAGAAGTTCAGATTGCACTGTTTCACAACAAGCTGTGTGTGAATGATATGATTCAACATTGAAGTGAAATCATATTCAAAAATGTTAGTGTATGAAGGAAAATTTATGAAAAATGGGCAGAAAATATTTGAGAACAGCTCATAAATTACACTTACTGCGTTGCGTACGTTACGAACTTTATTGAAACATCTTCAGGAAAACGAACAAACAAAACTCCATAAAAAAGAAACGTTGCCCACGGACTACTCGTCGAGTCATCCGTGTAGATATTGCCAAGGGTGGAAAGATTGATAACAATTCAAAAGAGCACCGAACGTGAAAATATCTATAGAAGAGAGACAAGTCTCCGACCCTTCTACGACGTTCCAATGGAGTGAGCGAGTCCGTGAGCGAAGAATCACCAACAAGACGGATTGGCTTTCTCTGAAGAGAATCGAGGAGCCTCAATTAATGTTTTGGTGCCGAACTCCACACATGAGAACCATATTCCAAGACATGTCGTATCTGAGCCTCGTAGATCATTAGAAGCTGACGAGAAGAGAAGTATTTCTTTGCACGAAATCGAAACCGAAGTTTCTGGGAAGCACCTTTAGCAATCGACCTCACATGTTCTCTCATGAGAGATTATCACTGATCGTAATTCCTAGCATCGAGATACTTGACTTTGTAGGAATAGTTACTCCTGACATCTGAATATTTGATGATGATAGATCGGCTTTCCTTGAGAAGAGACATGCCTGGGTTTTCCTAGCATTAAATTCCACCAAGTTCATGTTACCCCATTCTATTATTTTTACCAAGTCATCGTTGATTTTACTGACTTGAATGTTTCTTTGAAGCTTCGTTTCTCGAGCTGGTATGGGGACTCTGGAAGAATGATACTCAACGCATACAAATTTAATTCAAGGCCTATTTCTGTCAATTTTTCAAATGTCTTAACGCCAGAAAAATGAAGGGGAATTATGTAAAAAACGAGATTTTCTTTGTTCTTTGATGAGCCCGGTATATAAAAGACTATTACAAAATTGAACTGAATCTGAAAAATTAGCTTACGTGTTGATTTCGACATCAATGGTCTCAGGCCCGGTTTCACCAACGACTTCAATCTGGATTATCTTGCTAACTGGAATTTCTGAAGGCATACATGCGTACAAATAGCCCAGTTAGCAAAATAATCCAGATTAAAGTCGTTGGTGAAACCGGGCCTTATTGGTTAAGGATAACTCACAACTATAATAATCGAGTTTTACCAGATTCAAGGAGTGGTCCTTTTTCTTGGATTTGTTGAAAATCAAGATGACGAGATATCGAGAGATCGTGCTTGAGATTTCTCAGATACAAGCCAATGCATCAGGGTTATTATGTATCTTGGATATAAAAAACCAACAATAGGAAGTACATTAAGGTCGTTTGATTCCATTAATTATGATCGTGAGTAGCGTATCTGAATGATTTTTTGCAACCCTAAAAAAACGAATGTTTTGAACCCTCGATGCGAGAATTCCAATTTGCGTATCGCAGCCCCGGACCGATTAATCGAATTCCGCGGTCCAAAAAACCCGAAAATAACACCCGCGCCCGGCAAAATGGCGACCATCAGTCGCCGCGAATTCCACAATGCCCGAAAGGAAAAATCGTAAATAACAAAACAACGCCGCTAAAATGGCGCGGCACTAATTACGAAACTGTGTATACCGTAAATTATGGAACGGGGCCGGATGCGCGCCGTGACGTCACACGGGGTTGCAGGGGGTGAGAGTGTGTGCTCCACTACGCGTACCTACATGTGTAGAGGCGGATGTGGCACACATATGCCGTCGAGTCGGCACTTCCGGTCACCTATGCCGAGTTCTTCGATTTACGTTTGGGATGGTTCTGGGGAAACGACAAGATAGGCCAGTAGATATAGACAATCAATTCACAATAATTCCAAAAGTTTTCAAACTTTACCGGTATGTTAGTGCGTGAATGAAAACAAACTATAAAAATTTTGCATAAGCCTGCGATGAACGGAACATTGTTTGAATGGCAAAAACGTTTTAATGCTTTATTTTCTCACGGAAAATCGTAAAAGTTTTGCAAACTAGGAATACCGCTAGTAATATTGTTTTACAACATACACTAGGTTTGCAACTTTGTTACAGTTACGGAAACTTTCGTTTGTCTCATTTGTTGTAGTTTTGCATATCAATTTTTGTTTAAAAAAATTACAAAAGTTCTGCAAAATTCATAAGTGAATGAAAAGGATGTTCAACATAGTTACTGACATTTGCAACCATTTCTGAAAAACGGAATATGTATTTATCAAACTTGTTCCCTTAACGCCGCAATGTCCAGTACACACAAGTATTGAGATAATTACAAAAGTTTTTATACGTAGTTGTAAATGAAGATAAAATCGGTTTCAGTGCATATTGAAACTTTGCAACCTCGAACTTAGAATGGACCTTAATCATTCAAGAAATACTAATCGCTTTATACAACCCCAGGAAGGGACTTATATTACAGTTATCCAGCTGAATACTTGATAATCATTTGGGTTATGCATGTACATATTGAACTGGTTTATTGGATCTGAATTCCTCTGTTAGTAGGTATCGGTGTTTGATATTGTTTAATTGTGTGTAGTATACTTTATTAACTACTAGTTTTCAACGCTTCACTAGATTGCAGAACTTGTGCTTTTTTTGAAAGAGTACAAATACAAAATTATCTTTTTTTTGTTTTTACCCTTATTTCTATATTACGGGCGTGATTGCAAATCAACGAAAACATTCGACGGAGGACTTCTCCATTTTCAACTTTTACCTAAAACTTGTGTAAAAATTTAGACACCTGTATCAATCTAAATGGATGATCCATTCCGCAAATATATTTGCCGTTTGACGCAAGAAGTTGCAAATTGAAGTACTTCCCAACAAATAGATTTTGGTTATTTTCTTCATTTGCAACCCGTATTTAAAACTTTTGTAAAAATTTCGAAACTTGTTTTGATGACATTAAACAACTTATTGCAAAAATATATTTTCCATTCAACGCAAGAGGTTGCAAATTGAAGTACTCCTCAAGAACATTATTTCGGTTTATTATGCAATTTTGCAGAACTTTTTTCGGAAAAATTAGGATTATTAGTAATTTTTTTTTGTTAAAACGAAACGTTCCGTTTTGATTGAATAGTTGCGAGTTCACCAGAAGATGTAAACTGCTATTTCGCAATACTTCGAAAGTTTGCAGAACTTTTACAAATATCTCCGTACAAATAATGCGAATATTCACAAAATCCCAATTTTCAACATGTTTCGTTCAGAAAAAAAGCGTTGCAAAATCAAACTCAATATCATTTGAACGTAATTTTCATTCTACTGAAGTTTCAAAACATTTGTAATTATTGTTAAATTTTAGAAAAATCATGTCTATATCTACTGGCCTAAAGACGAAAACTTTCTTCGAGAGGAAGATTCTGTTAGTTCGAATGGGGTTGACGGTGCTTCTTGTGGAGCGTGTTGGTTGGAACGCCCGTTGTATGAATAATTTGTTTCATATAAACATGCCAGAAAACTTATAAGGTTGTAAAACCAAGACGAAAATAATGTATCAAATACGAAAATTGAAATAATAGATCAATAACAAATTAATGATAATATATCATCAGCAGCAACCAATCTTAACGTGGAAGTCAATCATTTCAAAAAATCTGTTACACAAAGATCCCTTTTCTTCTTCCAGTGTTTTCTACTTTTGGTGACCGAAAGTTGAGCGTTTATCATCACTATCGGCATATAATCGAATTTTTGGCGAAGGAGCCAGTACTACAGAAGTTTTGTTTTCTAGAAGAAATGTCGAAAAATAAAAATATAAACGATATTTGCCTAGCTATTGCTACTTATTTGGTATATATCAATTATTGCTCATAAATTTGTGCCCTTATGATAGTCACAAACTGAAATATGATCCATTTATTTTCCCTATAGTTTCACTTCATAACAAGTATTTTCTCATACCAAGTATATTCATTTTGGACTTTCAGATAATGGGTAATGAAATGGTATCCAAATATTGACGTACACTTTGGGACAAGTAGAAGAATGATGAACATCTGGAATATCCGGATGGTTTGGAAATGAATAGAAATTGATTTTGTAAATCGAGTTGCAAATTAATACGAACATTTAGAATTATGAATTATCAGTGTTTGCACTCAAACTATATTCAGAAGGAACAAAGAGCTGCCATATCGATTCCCGCACATTCTTACTACCGATAATTGAAAAGTTCGGAAAATTTTCTTTTATCATGCTGTCTGAAGAAAAATGCATCTCTATGAGTTAGTTCACTTGGTATAAATCGCCAGATTATCAACTAGGAATATTGGAGAGAGAACATTGTGAATAAGTTTTGACAACGGAAACGGATTTTGTAACCGAAACGTTAAAAAAGATTTTTTTAAAAAAATGTTAGTTCTTGTATATTATGATAGGCAAATTTGAATTATTCGAAAAGCTGCTGACTAATTTTATATGTTCCATTCAAAAGGAGCCGTTTTTCAATAAACGAAGCCTTCTACACTAATTATTACTTTTTTATGTTCCAGTAGGGCAAAAAATTGCTCTACTGTTGGTCAAGTTTAATTCATTTGAATAAAAAATCTCCCCTTCTACTCTTGTGCAAATATGCAAATATATCTTCCGTACTAGAAGCCAATTTTCTGTGCATAAGGAGATTCTTGCTTATAATAAACGTTGGACAGATACTATTCGCATAAAAAAACGATAATGAAAATATCTTATACTACACCTGATCATTAATATGGGACCGCAATTGTTTGATAAATTATCAACGGAAGTAAAGACTTGTAACTCTCTGTCTATCCTCGAAAGGCGTCGGAAGGCATTTTTGGTTGAAAAATGCTTCATCTACCCCCGTACTATTATAATATACTTATATGCTCATAACTCGTTTTATAATGAAATCCATTACGATACAGATTTTCATTACGATACAGATTTTCAACCAATAGAAACCCATTATTTTTCAATCAAGCATGATGTGCAAGCTTTGTATTTTGACAATTGTCAAAATCAGTAGGTATTGAATTTTTGAAGAATTTAGTCAATTTTCGATAATCGTATGAAAATGTCTTTTAGCAGTGATATAGAAGAATTACCAGCGACTCCTCCACAGATGTCTTAGACAAGAAAAAAATACAATCGAAAGGATTATATTTTTCATTTGACAAATGCAACGTATGTTTTTATTTTCGATGATATTTATTGAGCTCTCTTGGCCGAGTGGACAATGGCGCCGGCAGTGATCAGAAACGTCCGGGTACAAATCCTGACCTCATTTTTTTTTCTCACTTGTATTTTCCGTGGTTATACCATTAATTATAATTTTGTAGAATTTTTCAGAGGAATACGACTGATTACCTACTATTATTGTGTTCAATATAAATACCTGATAATATAATATTTATAGTTCATTATTTATTGGGTGTAGATAAAATAGCGTATGCAACTCTCATGTAATGGTTATTAATACACTCGCATAAACCATACGAAACTCACCTTCGGCTCGTTTCGTATCCCGGAATATGCTCATTTATTAATAACCATCATTACACGATCGATGCATCATATGCTATTATTTGACAAATGCAACGTATATGTTTTTATTTTCGACGAAACTAAATGAGCTCTCATGGCCGAGTGGTCAATGGCGCCGGCAGTGATCAGAAACGTCCGGGTTCAGATCCTGACCTCGGCAGAGACTTTTATTCATTTTTTTTTTTCATTTCTTACTGTTCCATTATCCGTGGTTATACCATTAATTATAATTTTGTAGAATTTTTCAAAGAATTACGATTGATTGCCTACTATTATTGTGTTCAATATAAATACCTGATAATATAATATTTATAGTTCTTCATTATGTATTGGGTGCAGATAAAATAGCGAGTGCAACTCTCATGTAATGGTTGTTACACGATCGTTGCATAATATACTATTATAGTGCCAAGGAATTTTATGATGTTATTCAATAATCATTTTCGTGTTTGTTATTTATTCTATATTTCAATGCCGAATGCTGGTTGCCTTTTGTTTGAATTTTGTACTTTGGAGAGATACCTTGCTTACACTTTACATAAGCTTCAATTTAAGAATAGATGTATTCTAGCAAATAAACCAATTACTGATAATTTCTACAATGTACTTGTCGAAAGGAAAATAAAGATTTTTTTTATATGGAGATTCACACGGAAAGGAAGCCCTGTAATGTTCAAAGAATACCGCGTGAATCAAGGGACAGGAGATACGAATTAACATTCAATTTGAATTTTCGAAGTTTGTAAGCCTCAGGAAAAACCTCTTTTGGCAAGGAGTTCCAAAGCTCAGGTTCGACAGGTCTCCAAATTCACAACATAGGAGTGGGAATTCTGTACTCGTCGAGTCATCCATGTAGATATTGCCAAGGGTGGAACGATTGATAACAATTCAAAAGAGCACCGACCGTGAAAATATCTATAAAAGAGAGAAAAGTCTCCGACCCTTCTACGATGTTCCAATGAAGTGAGCGAGTCTGTGAACGAAGAATCACCAACAAGACGAATAGAATCGGATGTTTTGGTGCCGAACTCCACACATGAGAACTGTATTCCACGACAAGTCGTATCTGAGCCTTGTAGATCATTAGAAGCTGACGAGAAGTGAAGTAAGTTCTGTGCACGAAATAGAAATCCAAATTTCTGGGAAGCATAGATTCCAATATTCATTATCAATTTGTTCATATTAGGGTAGGCAACAACCAAAAACCTACGGAGGTAACATTCATCCACCGGAAAATAACTTTCAAACAGTGCCAAAAACTGAAAAATCTAAGGATTACAAATACAAATGAACTCATCTGGACACAATGTACTAAAAAAAATGTTTCCACCAATCTGGATCGACTACCGAACCCCCCCTCCTCCCAGGTAAAATCAACGCGTCCATCCCCGCAACCCTTTCGCTCCCACCCCCCACCCCCTCCCCGAGCGGCCAGAGTATCATCGACAAACAAAAGCGAAACCGAAAATCGAGAGTGGATGTCACTTTCACCTCTCTCGCGGCCCGCGAAATTTGGCAACATTTGGCATTTGCTCGCGATTGATTTTTTCGAAGGGTGGCGCGCGGGGGGAGACGGCAGGGGGTGTCGCGTGAGTCATCGTTGCACTCGGTATTCTTATTGATCGCCCGGTACGAGGGGCGAGGGGGTAGGTAGGGGGTTGGTCGTTGGCCATCGCGAACGGTGGTGCAGACGGAAGGACTTAATACGTTTTGCCGAGACCCTCGCAGGGTTGGTATTACGTACGATTTGATTTTATCTAGTGGAGGATCTTTGCGATTACGAATCTGGATAGAGAAAATGCTCCAACAATTGTCGATCATGAAATACTACAAAAATATCGAGAAAATTGCGGCATTCATCTCGGCCCATTGGCAATTCAAGATTAGATGCCAGCGCCAAAGTGGCAAAAATTCGAACCACTCTCGAGTACATTGTTATCATTGTTGTCTTTGGGTTTTTACGGTTGATCTTTGAATATTTTCTTTTTGTTATAGTTTTCAGTTTTTTCATGCACTTTTTTTCATTTCAAGACTCAAGTGAAGTGATTTCTCCAGGTCGTACAATACAGCATCATTTGTTAATACTCATTTTGAAGGAATCTTGTATGTATTAATCACCTTGCAAAAAACATTAATTTTGTGGGCTGGAATGATTCACAATCACTATTCTTTTCTTTCACATCCAAGAACACTAAATTTGTCATTCTCTTGGATCACTAGCTAATAATCTACTACTTTTTCATATTGGATTTGATGTGAGTCAAAAGTGATGAACAATGCCTTAATTGATAATATATGTTTCAGATTATTTCTTTGTAAGAAATAATGCCTGGAATGTGGTTGAGAATGCTAGAATACATGGATTACGTGAATGGCAAATAGTCTTCTTTGGTAAAATGACGAGAACAAACTTTCATGAAGTTAGACACCGGTTTTCCTATTTTCAGGAGATATATCCAGGCCCGCCGTCTGTCTATAGACTCTCTTAATCCTAGACTAGTCTGCACTATAACGTTTCTTTCATTTTTCCGCGGAAAAAGATGAAAACTTATTCCAGTACTACTTTGCCGTTTTGCCCAAAAGTCACATTGAGGTACACAACAATAATAGTTTGAACTTGAAGCACTGCTCATTTCACATCTGAAAACTAGTAATCACAAGTCAACAGAAACTGAATATCCACCACATACATGTACAAGATTTTTATAACGTTTCATATAATAATAATCACAAAAATATACAAAAACAACGACCAGAATGCACAGAATCATTGGAATTTAAACGTAAACAACGATTTCAATGTACTTATAGTTTCAAAATTTGACACCAGAGGGAGTACTCCTTCTGTTGAATTCCCAATAGCACGGTAAACAATTTCTCGAGAGAGAAATGTCACTTTTGCCGACGTTTGTATATTCGCAATCATTCAGCAAAATATCATTTAATAATTTTTTGGGATCTCTCTTTCCTGGAAATGAAGAATAAAGAGATTTGAATTCTTATATTACCTATTTTCAGGGCCATTTGGTATATTTTCCCCGATACGTAACTGAAATATCATGAAAAAACAAAATTGACTAGATATTTTGTCAGTTACTTATCGTATTTTGTGTGAATTTGAATGGAAAAAATTAATGACAAAATTTATATACTTTCACTTAGAGAAGTTTCAGATGACAAGTCTTCTTCCTTTTTCTAGCCTTTTTCGGAATTTCTTATTCGATCTCTAGTGTCAAAATGTGACCAAGAACTGAAATCTCAAGAAAAAATTCCAGAAAGGCTTGAAAAAAAGGAGGCATACTTGCACCGAAACATCGACATTTTTTTTATTTTTTTCACAAAAATACGGTTCGTGAGTGACAAAATAGTCAATTTTGCAGTTGCAGAGCAGCGAAAGAAATAAATGAAAATTTTTTTTTTCTATTTTTACTCTTTTCAATGTTACTTTCATTTCGAAATATTCGTACCAAATGCATTGCAGCCCATCGCCCGAAAATCAATCAAAGTTATTGAGATAATAAATATTTTACTTGGTATTGGTACTTTGTGGTATTGGTACAGACTAATAGTGTATATTGAAACCTGTTCAAAAAATTGATATGAAGAAATATTAAATCAACAATAAACTACAAAAAATTATATTAAATAAGTGAACGGTGAAACATTCGGATCTATAACCCTCAAACCTTGAAAATGAATGTTGTCAGTGAATCAAAACATTGAAAATAAATTACTTAAATGAGTACACTCAGTACACTTATATTCAATATTCGAATTCGTTGTCACAATTCAACTTCTGTTCTTTCATTTTCAAAGTGTGAGAGTTTTATATTCGATTGTTTCACTATGTAGTTCGATTCTATTACTTGTAATTTATTGTTTCAATTTATTGTTTCTCATCTCAGTAGGTTTTAACAGGTTCCAATAGATTTGTTTATAAAGACAATGGAAGTCCGAACCAATACCAGTTAGCAAGAAAGATTGTCAACCATATTCAAGCAAAATTCTTTTTAAAATTCCATCATTTCTTATTATGCCCTTATTTTCCTAAAGCACTGAAATTTCAATTCGAAAAAAAAAGTGTACACAAAAAACATATCACAGTTTCCTGTGAGATTGCCCTAACACTACATATATAATAATCTTTAGTTCACAAAATAGTTGAGAATTTTTATGAAAAAAATTATTGGACTGAGAAGGAAACAGTGTCACATAACGATTTCAAATCAATTATAGTGATTCACTTATGTAGGTATTCCCGTAAAGTAAGTATACGGTTTTAGTTCTATCGAAAAGTCTTTCAGCCTTTTTTTTAATACATATAAGCTTGTGCATGTTTTGATTTCCATTTTGAAACTGTTCAATAGTTTCACCCACATATATTACGGCGATCTTTCTGTTATTGCTAATCGATGTAAGGGATAAGTCAAATCATTTGTACAAGTGGGATATATATATATATATATATATATATATATACATATATATATATATATGTGTAGTATCTTCAAAAATGTCTATTCTTGAAGAAAAACAACAGGCTTTTATATACAGGGCATGAATAATCAGTATTTTATTTTGTTTGAACACTCCTTTACAAGATTCATCGAATTTTATACTTGCTATTGAATAATCTTCATGTATAAAATATCCCATAAGCCGCCGTGATTTTGTCATTATGACAACGAAAAAACTTTGCCCTTAGTTTTTTACTGACAAAACGGAACCTAGTCTAATTCTTAAAAACATGGCAACCAGAATTGTAAGCAAATCTTTGACGGCGTCTTCGTCAATTTTTCACTTGCGTTGTCAAAAGAGTAGGTATATCTGATTTTTTCGTTGAATGGAATAAACTAAACTGTATTCATTAAATTTTCGTACCGAATTACACTCGAGCATTTTTTTGTCGAAGAAACTTGACATTTATGATTCGAGTTTAGATGCCTTCCGACAAATTAACTCAAAAAAGCTGCCAGAAAAAATTACTCGTCCTTCGGACTCGTAATTTTTTCAGAGGCAGTTTTTTTCGTTGAGTTGCCAGGCAACAAAATTCTCATCGAAATGTCAAGTTTACTTCAACAAAAAAAAGCACTCGTGTAATTATAAGTGAAGAAACATCTGAACAGAGTTGTTGCGTCCCCAAAAAATAATTTCATATCCTAAGATTCGAAACTTACGTGGTATAATATTTTAAACATTTCTTCGATTGAATATTTTTCAATAACTCCAATTGAAATTGAAATAATATTTCATATTATTCATATTATGTATTTTCCGACCACTTCAAGTTTTCAAGGTATTCTGGTATACTACTTTTCACCTCCTAAACAACGAACAATTCCAGCACATATAAATACGCAACAGCGGCAAATACATCATCCTTTAAGGCATGTTAATATCACGAAATCTCCGCTGATACACAAAATAAACACATTTTCCCTTCGGAAAGGTCAGAATTGCGAAAAAAATATGAACGTCATTCATCAGTTAAAGGGACGTCTATGCGTCACAGCTCTGTGAGTCATCAAGCTGAATTATTGATTGCAAATAGAAATGTTCGGCGGTAACGAAGTTATCAATCGTGAGATTTATTTTTTTGCAGCGGGGTGTTTTGTTGTCTGGATTGGATCATGTACTTGTTAGGCTGGAGGTTATCAAAAAGTGATAAATGTATCGTTCACCTTTATATATATATATATATATATACAAACTAGTGAATATTGGGGAGTGCAGCACGTCAAAAGAAAACTCTTTTAAGTATGTCCAAGCTTTCGGAAATATATTTTATTCCATCATCAGGGAAACTACAATGAACATTACATGTGAACTCTATACTAGTTGGGTGAATGATTACTTACACTTATGTGAGGATGTATGACTTGATGGTACAATTCAGCATGATGACATACAAAATCCTCACATAAGTGTAAGTAATCATTCACCCAACTAGTATAGAGTTCACATGTAATGTTCATTGTAGTTTCCCTGATGATGGAATAAAATATATTTCCGAAAGCTTGGACATACTTAAAAGAGTTTTCTTTTGACGTGCTGCACTCCCCAATATTCACTAGTTTGTACCTAACTAGTCAGCAAAGACTATCTTTCATCTCACAGATTGAACCTTTCAGTTAATTAAGACATCATCAGAAATGTGATAATTTAGGCATTGTTTTACAAAAATATTCACTTTGAAAATTTTTCAAAATTCAAAAAATTTCTCACTTTTCACAGTCATTTCATTAATTAAGTTTAGACAAAATTCAATTTCAACACGGATGTTGAGGAACTAGAAATGTTTCACTGAACATGTAATATCCAACGTATGTGGTAGACGCAGCTAATCGAAGCGCGAGCTCCGTTGGCATCCCTGCTGTGATCTGGTCACAGATCGATATCGGGTCGAAGCCCGCGTGAGCTTGGGCATCGTCATTGGTTGGCACTGCACATGCGCCATTCAGACAGTTGTCCTTTGTCAACGCCATTCTGATTCTGATTATTCCCGCGTGTTCGGCGTTTCCTCATCAAGGAACAAACAGGTGGTTTTAAAATATTTTTTTTTAAAAAAAGCGTTTTATTATGTGAAACATTGTTGTTCGTTAACGTCCTGACTGGCGTGTTTTATTGTCTACGCGCAGATATGTGGTGTCCAAATAATTTTATTCATCGTGCCGTTTAACCTCACTTACACTGTAAGTTGTTTGACTGATCTCTCTTCATGGATCTAACCGCTTGTTTCACCATATTGTAGCATCCCTGATGATGATAATAAAGATTATCGAAAGCTTGGAATCTGTGTTATAAGAGTACACTGTTTTGGCCTGCTGCATACCCAAATATTGTCTCACTCATTTCCTAACTAGTCAGCAAACAAGACTACCCTTCTCTATATTTGTATATATATACATATATATGAGGGGAGAGATATTGGGTGAGCAGCAAGCAAAAAGTGTTCTCTTTCAACACTGTATTTCCAATATTTCGACAGTGACTAAGTACTGTCATCTTCAGGGTCCTTTATATTTTGATTGACGCGCAAAGGGCTAATAATTTTTTCTCATTTTTTTCGCAGACTGATTCGAATTCCTGGTTCTGCAAACACCATCAGGTGTTTCTCTCAGTCGAGGATAAACTCTCACGATGGAGTTTCAAGTCCAATTTCCAGATTTTTCGAAAAATCTAATTGTAGGATCCGACTTGCGTGCTTATCTTTCCACCAAAAGACTTAAAATTCAAATGGCTTACAGAAAAATGTGCAGGGAATTTTTAACTGGTCTCGAGAAGAATCCATTTTTTTATCCTATCTCGCCATTCCAAAGGTCAAGTAAGGAGTCGAAGAGCCACAAACTTATTTTTCGATGTGTTGGATAGCAAATTCGAATTTTTTTTGGTCAAGTTGACCCCAAATTTTGAGTCCCTGTGTCAAAGGATAGTCTCAGACTGTGGATTAATCGGAAGGGCTTAAATCATGCTTAAAATAACCCACTTTTTGCTCCTACACGCCTATATCATATTCAAACCAATAAACTATACATATTCTGTTTCTTTTATCCCTGAGATGTCGAAGCAAGTCGATAACATTTCGTTTTCTTTCGATTTTTCCATATCTATATCTTGGACAATTTTTCAGAAAACATCATTTTTTCGAATTTGTGATTGAAAATCAGTATATTATTCGACGATCGCAGAATAATAGCCATTATACGCGAACAGAATACTATATTTTTGTCCACGACTATATATGAAATATTCATAATGCATGAGTTACGATATCCAATTATCACTAGCGAATAATGAACAAATTACTTACTACCATTTCATTATTCACTAATGATTAATGCTTATCGTAATTTTTGAGGAAACACATTCATTATGAATATTTTATGCAATCTTCGAGGACAAACTAATATAAAGAATTTTGACGATGACAAATCGATTTTGAAAAAGAATTATAAAAATGTTTTCCACCCTCTAGTAGTTCTTAAATTTCTCGACCGCCGCGCAAAGGCTAAGGATTTTTCGAAGAAAGTTTCGAATTCCTCGGACATTTTTCCATATTTTCTCTAGACAATTTTCCAGGTTTTTTTTTCGAATTTTTGCTTGAAAAGGCTAATTCGACCAATTCCACAATGATTAATAGATTAATTTATTTGAAAAAATTGAAAAACAACATGTTTTTGCCCTTAACAATTTCTGATCGAAGCGCCAATCGCTAAAAATTTTTTTAAAGGTAGATTGAATCCCTGGGGCTTATTTCTATGAGTGCCTCAAAATCCAAGTCTCCATAGCCACGGATTAGTTCATTATATTATTGAGGTTCACTCAAGTGTGATAAGTTAATTTTTGTAAATATCAGGTGTGTATGAGGTAATCTAATGTATGTTATAAATCGGTATTCTGATATTTGGTGGGTTAGATTAGTTTCAACCTAATTTTCTTCTGCTGAATAGCTAATGCAAAACTTACTTCTAATTCACGACAAGCTGCATATAAATGTAACACACTCACATTAAAATGGTCTTTACAATAATATGAACACGATATTGTTGTGATTTCCTTCTCATCATAAATATATCAATAAGCAGTCAAACCAGTTAATCCTGTAAGATTTACAGATGCAATAATTGAATAATCCTTCCTATTATTATCATTTATATAAAAACTGGACCGGAGGATAACTGATTATTCATACAAAATAAAGAAAAAAAAAAAGAAGGGTTGCATTGTTCTGAATTGTTCTAAAATTATTCGTTTTCGTTAACCAGCTGACGAACGTCAACCCTCAGAAGTCGAAACTTGTGCGAGCAATGGATCAACGAGGCCTTACCTTTTAACGTGCGATTACCCAGCACGGTGGCCCGGCGAGGATTCGAAACCCGGCCTTCCGCTTGATAGGCAGATATGCTAACCACTACACTACCGAGACCACATTATAAGTTATTATTGTCACATTTCCAAATAAACATTGATTATTGTTATTTCTTCATTTGACTGTAGGAGTTATTGCAAATTCATGTGCACTATTTATAGAAACGATATTCAAACATAGACTAACACAAAAAAACTTGGAATTAGTCAGACAACTCAATATACTAATTGTGTATTCACACTAGGGACTGTAAGCTGTCAAGTTGCTGTTAAGGTGAATTCATATTGTAGCGAATATTACATATTCACTATCTGATATTGTTTAATGAAAGAGGAAGTTGTAGGAAAAATAGCGTACATTACTTGTATGCAAGGTGTATTACTCAGAGTGTTTTCACACTACGGTACCATACAATACTTGTAAGAATTTATGTGGAGATGACTTCGTGTTCATTTTTCAATGACTTGGTGAGAAGGTTTTTAGATTTTTTCGTGATTTGTATAGCAATTGAAACTTGCACGATTAGAGTAAACAAATACGGGACATGTCCTATGACGTCCTCCAAAATGTGCGCTACATGGTGGCGTTCGAACAGCTCAAATATATTCGGTGTTTTACATTTTTAATCCGAACAATAATTTGAATTTTTCCCCCCCATTGTCACGCTATGTCACACTGTTTTTGACCCCCCCTAGAAATATTTCGTCACAAAAACTAAGACCCCCTCCCTGCTGAGTATGATAAATTCTAAATGATAGTACACATATTCTGAAAATTAAAAATATTTATTAGTTATTATAATAATATTTAAATAAATTAATAAATATCTTTCATAAAGAACATATAAATAATGAATAATATTTTTATTATTCAGAAGTCCAAGGATTTTCTAATTACATAATCAGAAGGTTCAATGCTCAATAACACAATGAAACAGTAAAAAATCGCTTTATTTTGTTTCATTTGTATAGTAAAATACAGTGTACTGTAACAAGATTAGTTCGCATTCTCAATTGAAAATTCATTCTCAAAGATGGAGTCACTATAGATTTGATTAAAAAATCTGACGAGTTTAGGAATTCGTTAGAAAATGTCGCACATGTAGATTTCAAAAAATAATAAACGGCGAACGTCACGTTGCCGTATACCCCCCCGTCCCCCCTTGTCACATCTTGTCACACTCAGCCAGACCCGCCCCCCCCCCCTTGTATGCGAACGTATTTTATGAACGGCCCCAAAGATGATAATGATCAATTCAAAACACAACAAAAAATCATGCATAATCTCTGCCCTGATAATTCTCAATGATACTTATGAATGAAGCCGAATCGGGCATGGCCATTTCTTCTTTGCGAAAAACCAAACACCTTCCAAGTCTTTCTATGCGCCCGCCGTTTGAATGGGACGAAAACGAGCAGATGAAACAACAATTGGCCCAGATAAAGAAACTCTGTCGCGTGCCCAAACAACTACATCGATGTGTGTATGCAGCAGCTGCCACCGACACATTTCAAAATAACGTTCGATAATACGCCATTCTCTCTTAACGATGATTTATCTCTTATTTACTTTTTTCTCGGCTTGTCATTCGATAGAGACATATGCGCGAACGAACGCGAAGCGCGAACAAAAGAAAAGCGCCGATTCACGACCGTAGTTGATTTCACATAATTATCAGCTTAGTTGTGCGAGAAAAATTTGAGTTCCATGGGAGAACTCTCACTGACCGAAAAATACTTTCGATTGTTAAGTTGGCGGGAATTCGGTAGAAACGTTGAAGGAAACCAATTGTTAAATTGTCGACGTTTCGAAACTTTCCTCAAGGCTCTGAAGTATAAAAACAAGAACATAAGTGTCAAAATGGGGTTCAAGAATGTAGTTTTTATGAAAACAAAATGAATTATGTAAAATTACAGTCGTTAAAAATAAAACGCTTCGAAAATTTTACAGAAAACAACGTCGATGAGTACTTACATTTAGGGTGGTTTTCCGAGTTCAAAAAGGGCGCAATAAATAAGATCGACATGAAATATAAATACATACACAGGTTCACGAAAGACGTTGACACAGACACTATGATATATTATTCCCCGAACCCGACAGAAGTAATTAACACTCCAGACTACCTGCATCAATATAAATCGAAACGTTTAGTCATCGGAAATGAGTAAGCCTCTGAAGAAGCTGGCCACTCGCGCTAGCGAAACGTTAGGAAGAAATTCCAAAGAACGACGGCCTTCAAGCCCGAAGAAAAGTAGTTATACTAATAACCTCGGCCGCGAAAGCCTTAACCATTTTGTCACAGACACTATGAAATGAAACAAAACAAACTGAACTGTCGGTCTCACACACTTTTCGTTTATATCAAATCAACTGATGACCTTTGGATTACTTTGGAGTAACTCAAAGAGAAACCATATCATTGTAAAGAATATCCATGAGAAGGAAGGTTGGTGTATTTGATATAAAAAGGGAGACATGGGAAGGTTCCCAAAGTCCTAAAGAGTTCGTTTATTCAGAAGCTAAATTATTTCTTGCAGAAATGTTCTGTTCTATCTACAAGTAATGTATCCAACAAAAAAAATGTGGAAGAAAATATAGAAGAAAACAATACAACACAGTTCCTGTGAAAATAACATCCCTCTATTCTTCAGACGTTCATCTAGTGGACGCATAACCACAAAAAAGTGTTTTTCAGGCTGTCACCTCATAATACAATTTTTATACCGTCGCATACAACATCAATAAAGATATAAAAATAACTCTTATGTTTGCTTGAATATGGTTGACAATGTTTTTTGCTGAATGGTAGTGGTTCGAACTTTCATTGTCTATATTATTAACTCTGTTGAAACCTCTTGCTGAGAATGAATTGCCCTAAACGAACGCACATCCATGAAATGTTAAGCTCTTTGAAATGGCTTCCAGTTGATAGGATGTTCTTACACCAAACAATGGTTTTTATTTTCAAAATAAGAACAGGCGATGCCCCGTTGTATTTGAGAGAAAAAATATCTTCCGTTTCTGAACATCATAATTATAACACCCGATCTAGAAATTATTTATTTATTGAGCATGTTAAATCAAAGAAATCACAAAATTCAGTTTTTTTCAAGGGATTGAGTCATTTTAATGACCTCCCAGATGAAGTGAAAAATTCCAATACCCTACCTGTATTCAAGGTAAAATTGAAGAACCTCATGCTGGCTGACTGCAACCCTTGACAGTGGTATTCATTGTTTTTTATTTTTTTGACTATGTTTCTTGATCAATATATTTTTATCCTTTCGTTTCAATAGATTTAATAACATATACAATGAAAGTCCGAACCACTATAATACATACAGGGTGTTTCAAAATTCAGTATCAAGATTTCAGGGGCGTATGTTTCAGGTCAAAATAAGACGTTTTTGTCCAAAAACATGTGCCCGCAAACGCTTCGTTACCGAACTACAGAGCGTTGAAGTTTCAAGATTTTTTAAGTTTTTTCGATGATACTTTCAACTTTCAAATAATGTCAAATGCTTCAAAACAAACCCAAAACGTCAAATTGAAAATAGCAGTCAGAGCCCACTATTCACTTTTTCATTGTTTCGTTGACAAATTTAATAAATTTAGCGAATTTCGAAAAAATTACTTTGACTTTTTTCTCAATAACGGTCGCAGATGCCTAAAAATTACAAGAGACAGAAAAATTTATGAACAAAACAAAGAATTTATTTCATATTTTAGAATCCACCAGTTACATTTACTTGGCATACTGGATGATGTAAACTGTAAAACGTAACCCTCATTTCAAGTTTGATCTCAATATCTCGAAAACTGAAAGAGCTATGAAGAAAAAACTAAAAAAATCTTGAAACTTCAACGCTCTGTAGTTCGGCAACGAAGCGTTTTCAGACACGTTTATGGAAAACAAAAGTGTCATTTTGACTTGAAAAATGCGCCTCTGAAATCTTGATACTGAATTTTGAAACACCCTGTATAATCATATATTTATTGAGAATATCTGAACTCTTCAATTCTGAAGGTAGACTATTGAAAAATTTCGTTCCTGCTAAAGAAGGTGTCTGTTGCAATAATATTGTGAAGTGGTGTGCTAATTTTATAGGATTTCCGGTTCTCGTTAATTCTTCAGAACCAACAGAGCAAAACAATATATTTTCGAGTTACGCAGGTTTGTATGTGCACTTGAAAAAATAATTATTTTCGTTCTGTTACAGAACAACCCAATGCCATTAGAATTAAAAAGTAAATATTTTTTTGAGACAGCTGTCATATCTATAATGCTAAATGTTAAAATATGACATACTTCTAATGTGAGTTCAGTTTTTATCGAAAACTCATAATATAAACAAGCATGATGGCGACGTTGCTTTTGTTTAGTTATTTTCCTGAGTTCAATCAACTCATACCATTAAAATTTATTGTGAAATACTAATAGAAATAAACCTGATTTGTTTTCAGGCAATTGAACTATGATTTGCATTCTCAACTGCTGACTGGTAGGCTCTACTTTTGTTTTTGACACCGATTGAAAATATATTATACCTAATCTGTTTGGTAATACAGCTGGATTTGATCATCTTTTTTAAGCTTTCAATTGTTATTAACTATAACCTTTATTCAGTTCACCAATTGTGCTTTGTTTCTATCAAACTTACAACAAGCAAAGAGTTCGAAGAAATATCAGAAAAAAATTGCAAAAGAAAAACTGTCCAAGTTTTCTTGATAGTTCTTGCTTTTGAAAATCTAGAATCGAAACTGTTACATCAGTTCATTTTGCAATGCATTTTCTATCGAATTGATCATAGAGTTAATTCAATTTTGGTATAATTAAATTATGGAGTTTGTTATTCTTGACTTTGATTTAAACGTGGAGTTTTTATCTTCAGCTCTTTATCATTTAGAAACTTTTAGAAGGCCAAAAATATAATGAACGAGTTGAATTCTGAAGGTACCGTTGGGTTAGTATGGAAACTGTTTTCAATCATTTTTGCAGAACACTAACAACTGTAAGGAAATTTTTTTTTCAAAAATTTTTCTGGAATGTGTTGAAATTTCCTAACAATTTGCGGAAAATTTTCGAGTGTTCTATTTCTATCATAGAACTTTAGATAACTCGTCTGCATTTTCGTTACGTATTTTGTGTATCAGTTGCCAAAGCGAAAACCAAAAGTCCAGTACCCAAGCCGACCTATTCTACTTTCCCGTGTCTAGCCGGTGACCCCGTCTAGTCAGATAGGTCACACGCAAACGACCTTTTTTTTTCTGGATGCTGGGATCCATGGGAGATGTTTTTATTCCTACAACCGCGACCGTTAAACCTGTACGTGAGTCCTGAACTGGACAGACGGGTAGGAAAAAAATTGATATAAAAACTGCGTTGTAATTGCTCATCTTGACCGCGTATGAACTAATGAAATTAGAATAATTCACAAAGAAGGTGGCACCCCTATGATGTGCTTAGTGTTTGTTCTCAACCGAAATTTATTTTGTTCGTTGACTTTTCAATAATTCTTGTTACCGTTGGAAAAGCTCCAGTTGAATAGGTTGATCAACTAGAAAAAAGATGGTTCCCATTATATAGGCACCGCCCTACAGACATATCAAAATAAATAAATAACAAATTTCAAACTGACAAGCTTTTCAGATTTCCAATTTTTTTCTATGTACATATATCAGGGGTAATTCTTTGACCAAAAAATAAACGAAAATATTAAATGCTAAAAATCTATTACTATTTCAGGGATAATTCAATAGTATTTAAGAGGATATATGATTTATGAAAATATGAATTTGTCATTTGTCGAAATCAGATCTAAAAATATTCATAGTATATTTTAACGCATTTGTCACTTATTCGGAAAATAATGTCATATCGTCACAGGGTGGAACAAAATCTGATTTTTATTAAAAAAATCAAAAATCATTGATTATTTAAAAAAAATCACGATTTATTTGATTTTTTAAATTTGAGTATAAAATTTGAACATTTTGATTCTTTGAAATTGTTGTTGATTATTTTAATGTACAAGTCTAAGAATTTTATTACAATTTGTGGCTCAAAAACTTGTGACAACGCATTTATCGCGCTTCTTGCAAGAAAATTCTTGTCGCGATTTGTTTTCCTTCTGTCCTATACACTCGCTATACAGTGTCGAGTGAGGCATGAACACGAACGCGTTTGTTGTGATTTTTGCAAGAATATTCCTGTCGGAGCTTGTTTTCCTTCTCAACCTATAAATTTCACGCATTTCGCTAGTTGCACACTCGAATATTAGAAACAGATTAGGCATAAAAAAGGAGGAAAACTCGTGTTTTTGTTTAAATTGTATAACGAAAATGAATAGACTGAAAGTATACAGTAATAAAATTTAGGTGTTACGTTCAGTTTAAGAATTTGGAATTATGTACTTCTTTTTTTGTTGTTTTGGCTAGAAGCAGATACTCCTTCTGATCTTCACAAAAACTTTTATATTATGTTGTTATCTGGTTCTGAATGAAAAAAACAAAAATTGATTTAAATCATGATTTTAATTTTAAAAATCGAGCGATTTAAATCACGATTTTAATCGTGATTTCAATCTGATTTTAATCAGCCCAACCCTGTATTGTCAAATAATAATCTTTTTGAAGATAAAGCTTGATTGGCTGATTAATTGAACTTGAAATATCATTATTGGTTGTGTAATTTGAAATTAGGATATATTAGATTTCTTTTCCAAAAAACTCCTCTATTTTGCGGAAAGTTTTAGGACTCATATTCTGATTCAATTCGCTACTTATATAGGTAAATCATTTGATATTGATGAACGAATTGGCAAGAAAGAATATTATTTCATTTCTGTTGGTAGGCAGATGCTGAGTCCTCCCATTTCGTGATGACAGTAACAACAATGTTTTCTAGATTATTTTCCATCGATTTCCTGTCAGATATTCTCCATTTCAAAAACGCAAGAGAACATTTCAGTGAACTTTCGTCTTCCAAATCAACAGGATAGGAATCAGGTTGCATTGGAATATATATTCACCCTCTTGAATGTGTGAGGGGTTAATATCCGAAAGGCAGGTCATATTACCTCATATAATTGTATTTAATAGGAAATACATCACCTATTACATTACTGAATCAATGTTATAGAGGCTTATCATTTCTATGCAGAAAAACTCTCTTTGAATTTTTTTTATTTTATGTCAAATTCATTCAAAAATGATGCAGAGTGTGTTGATCACGAGCCAACATTTATTTTTTTCAAATGTACCTACAGTAACACATTAACATATGTGAGTTTTCATTTTTTATGTATATAAATGAAATTTGACAATGCACTTCGTATTTCACTTGGATGGATTGATATAAAAATATAAATATTTAAAGTTGAGCAACTTTCGCCGAAAAATTTCTTATAATGAAAAATAATACTTCTATAATCAATTATATAAGCAGTATCTTTTCGTAGGGGCCAATTTTGAGCCTTATAGGAAGCAGAATAGAGAAAAATGAAATAAAAAGGTGTTTCTACTCAACTTCGGATATTTTTACACCAACACTAGTATAGATTCTTCAATTTCTGCTCATTTCAGATCATGGCGGGTTATAAGAACCCTTATAACCCTTGAAAAATATCGAAATACAATCACGCGGTTTAGTTCTTTCTGACAATCCCTGTACAACGCCATAAGCTCCCAGCCAGACTCGAAATCCATCAGCGACTCGATTGAATTTTTCATCCCGAATAAAGTCTAGTTGGCGAAGTAGGCTGTGCAGCTAGCATATGTCATACATCGAGTGCGTACGTCCTAAACCAGGTAGTACGTTCCACAAGCCGACAGCTGCGCTCTGAAGAATAAACTTGCGCCAGCTGTTTCTGTGCACAGCCGCCCAGACGAGTCGACTATAACTTTGGTGCTGTCAACCGGTCGAAAAATCAAGTGACCCGCTGCCGTTATGCGCATAATGGCGAAAATGTATTTGAAGAATACGATCACAATAGGAAGTTGATGATACTGATTATAACTTATTACGTTTTTAACGAACTTGTGAGAACATTTTTGATGTGCGCATCGTGCGACAGGGAGTTTCTCGATTTGGGGATTTTAATGACAGATGTGGAGAGAAACATGATGTTTAGAATCGAATTCTCGATATTTGTCCTTTTACTTCGCTAAATATCAAGCAGAAAATCGGGCCATTGGTGGAATAATCGTAAAGATATAGTTATGAGATGAATGATCGAGGTTGGACCCAGAAGTTTGTCAACGTCACAAGTTTATTTGATCGATTGTGCGTAAAAACCACCTTTTTCTGGACAAAAATTTTGATCTTTTGTAAACTGGTTTGAAGTTACGAATCTTCTGAGCCCTGGAGGTCAACACAACATGAAATTGATGATGGAAATGTTGTTTGATTCGTTTTCGACTGTCAATAAGTTCTTCATTCATGGAATCATTCATTTATTAAATTATGGCATCACATTACACTCAAAAACACCAATTCCCGCCTGAATAAAAGCTAAGGACGAAAACGAAACGTATCTGTCATTAACATTTTTTTTTTACATCCTATATGCATTTTGTGGATTTTTTGTAATATTCATGATTGGACTATAAAGCAGGGGTTGACGGTTTTTCGCACTTTGCACACTTGGAATAATATCTTTCAGAATAACTCTCAACCTGAAAATTATTTTTGGAAATGTACTGTCTTTGCCTTTTTAGTGACGATGACTACATGATTCCTGATTTCGTTTCGTACTTTTTTAGAGTTCATATCATTCAAGGAATCTTTATTTAGGTTACCTATATTTATTGTTCATCACTACGAAACAAAAAATGAAGCCTATTTTTGAAATTGACTTTGAAAATGTATTATACTTTTGCTTCTGCAGCGAGAATGACCCCATACGTTCTGATTTCATTTCACACATTCCCAATTACCAGAAGGTTTTGATCAATTCATCTACGTCTCATATCCAATCAAGGATTTCGAAATTATCATGACAAAAATGTTCCTGAAGTTATATTTTTTCAATGTCTATTCTTATTGAACGTTATAATATATACGTGTTTATTATTATTATTATGAATAAAAAAATAGCTGTCTAGAATGTGGAGTTAGAACATAAACATTATTTGATTGAAAATAAAATGTTATAACTCAATTCCCACAATATTTGTTGTTGAATATTTTTTCGATATTTGAAATTCATTACAGTATTTATGTTTTTAAAGAACAGATTTGACCAATAAGTATTGGACCTTCACGTTGTGCTGATTTTAATATGTATGCGGTCGAAGGTATCATGGAATTAGCACTTTTCGAGACAAAACCACTACAAAATCCATGTTTTCTATTTCTGAAACTGTACATCTATCGTTTTAAGTGTAAAGTATGCCTCGAGCTCATTGATATTACATTATTATCAGTCTGAATACGGAGGTAGGAAACAATTTTGTGTGAATACTAAACATCCTTCCATAGCTTATAAACTTCTTGGGACTAAAAGAAAATTATGAAATTCTTAGTACTAGCATGAGATAGTTATATCATTATAATATGAAAAGTAGATCATTAAAAAGTTCAGTTATAGGGTAGTTTTCATAACTTAGCTGAATTCGTTTTTTGGTTTGGAACATGGATCCAATCAAAATTTTGCTTAAAAAATTAAGGCTATCAATTTTACCATTGAGAGAACCTTGTGAAGATCCGATAGGTGCGTTGATTTTAATTACCCTTTTTTCAGTCTTAATGGGTATTTTGCTATTGATTATTAAATTGAAAGGAAGATATTGTAATGGTAATAATTGTTCTAGTCATTTTCAAGACGTTCCTAATGAACTAAAAACTTAATACTGTGGATTTCATACGGAAGTAGAGAAAATCGCAGATGTGATTTAACAATGATCATGTGAATATTTGAAATTAGTTTTTGTGTAACTATTGGAATATTCCAGAATATGATGTGTTGATAATTTAGAAAAGAACAATAATTGTGCGGCATAAATGGGACAACCCAATTTTCCTCCCAGTTATTCATAGTCAACCATTCAACCACAGAACACAAATATATATTGAGAAAATAATCGAAAGATATTCCATAGTTGGATAGAGTGAGTCAAACGACTTAAGTATAGAAATCTCTCTTGGAACCAAATTTCTGACCTAGATTTTGTACGCGAAGGGTATTTTTTAGATATCACAACGCCAATTATTGAAAAGTGACTTTCATAATGCTCTCATGTCCCTTTAAATTCCAGGTAAGTTGGAGAAACTGCGTCACATAATCTAAGTCGTCTTAAGTACGTGACGCCATATTTTCCAAAGAAAATACTTCTCGCACATGAGATGTGTTGTAAGTTAAGTGGTGATATATAATATTTTCAATAGTTGGTTTCTATCGTTTTAACTATGGAAAATCTGCTTTTACTTCGATAATACATAATACTACATTTTCATTCTGTACAGTTTTCTGTGTTTATTCGATTTTGTTGTTTATTTGGTATGAACAAGCTCTACTTGAATATGGCGCGATAGTTTTTGGTTTATACAAGTAAGCCGTTGCCTATCTGAACTTGTTTGTGTAATCTGCGCATTCAACCGTCACCAGTTTTTTCTTCTGAATCAAGAATCTTTAAATGTAGGGTGGATTTATTAAAAATCTTTAAGACCCAAGATTTATGATTTACCACTGGAACATAGGAATAATACAGAAACTGTTATAAAAACAGTTATGATTTAACATTTTACATTTAAGATTCAAGAAGATGATCAACTTCCAACTTAAGAATTGTTTGGTTAATGAAAAAGGATGTGCGCAAGAAATTTACGCATGTATTTTGTTTTCAAACGATGATGAGAATTGAGAGATTATGTTATGGAATGAGAATCTTCACCTTTTTAAGTATATCAGTGATCTCCTGCATTCAGTATTCAATCTCTTAGGGAAAAACGACGGAATATGAGATTCAAAATGAGCCTTTTTTATTGCTTTATGTCAATGTTGAGATGTCAGTATTGACAGATGACAACTTATCTCTTAAGTCTTAGTTTTTTTCATAAATGAGTCCACATCCTGATATAAGTTAATATTTAATGTTGAAAGTTTTTTTAAATCCACCCTTAATCTAGCCGATCGGTCTGCCATCCCAAGAACAGAGTGCGAATCGTGCGTGTGCCGTATGCACCCTACATCCCTTAGCTTGCTGCACACATGGACCGGTCCAATTATGCCAGAGCAAATGCGTATGTGCGTGCGTGTGTAATATGAGCGTATAGGAGGCCGCAAATTTATACCTACGATTGACAAAGCTTTCGCCTGATCCGGCCAAAGATTTGAATTGGCATGAGCGCGATGAGATGGCCGATGAATTGAAGCTTCTCTGTGCTAAGCTCGGTAATAGTGTTTAATTCGAGCCAGAAGCATCTTCAGACAGACTGTATGAACACGTTTGAGGAGGGCTTACTTTCATAAATGTTTTATTTGGAATCCAATGAGATGGATGAGAATGGATGCCGTTTGATAATACTCAAATTTCTGAAACGATATAATAGGCCAGTAGATATAGACATGATTTTTCCAAAATTTAGCAATAATTACAAAAGATTTGAAACTTCAGTAGAATGAAAAGTACGTTAGAATGATATTAGGTCTGATTTTACAACCATTTTTTCTGAACGGAACTGATTCGCATCATTTGTACGGAGATATTTGCAAAAGTTCTGCAAACTCACGAAGTATTTCGAAATAGCAGTTTACTTCTGATAAATTCGCAACCATTCAAACGGAACGTTTCGTTTTATATAAAAAAAAAGGTAACAATCCTCATATTTCCCAAAAAATTCCAAAAGTTCTCTGCAAACTTGTATAAATAACCGAAATAATGTTCTTGAGGAGTACTTCAATTTGCAACCTCTTGCGTTAAACTAAAAAATATATTTTACAAAAGTTTTAAATACGGGTTGCAAATGAAGAAGCCCTCACATCCAACATTTTCATTGAGTTGCAACCACGTCTGCAATGCGGAAATGAGGGTAAAAACAAAAGAAAGATAATTTTGTATTTGTACTCTTTCATAAAATGCAGAAGTTCTTCAAACTAGTGGAGTGTTGAAAACTAGTGGTTAATAAAGTATACCACACACAACTAAACAATAACAAACACCGGTACCTACTAACAGAGGAATTCAGATCCAATAAACCAGTACAATATGTGATAGGCATAACCAGAATGATAATCAAGTATTCAGCTGGACAACTGTAATATAAGTACCTTTCTGGGATTTCAAAAATGCGAATAGTATTTCTTGAATAATCAAGGTTCCGTTTTAAATTCGAGGTTGCAAAGTTTCACGTCCACTGAGACCGATTTTATCTTCATTTGCAACCACGTATAAAAACTTTTGTAGTTATCTCAATACTTGTGTGGACATGGCGGCATTGAGGGTACAAGTTCAATAAATACATATTCTTTTTCAGAAATGGTTGCAAATGTAAGTAACTATGTTGAATATTTTTTCATTCACTTATGAATTTTGCAGAACTAATATAATTTTTTTAAACAAATTGCAAAGGAAAACTATAACAAATGAGACAAACATAAGATTCAGTAACTGTAACAAGGTTGCAAAAATAATGCATGTTGTAAGACAATATCACTAGGGGTATTCCTAGTTTGCAGAACTTTTGCAATTTTCTGTGCGAAAATGAAGCATTAAAACGTTTTTGCCATTTAAACAATGTTCCGTTCATCGCAGGATTATGCATAATTTTATAGTTTGTTCTCATTCACGCACTAACATACCGGAGAAGTTTGAAACATTTTGGAATTATTGTACGTATCATAGCTGGTAGAGAATATCTAACATGGAGTTTTTGGGGATATAATAATGATATGTCTGCTGGCAGATCACATTGAAGAGCAAACTATTCAAATAAAAGAATATTCAAAAGATCTGTTGTTCTTCCATATAACCCTCTCATCAACTTAAGTTCTGATTCACGTATTCTCATAACCGTGCTACTAGAAGCAATTCATTTTTCATCATCACTGCTATACACTTTACCATAAGCAGTATACCCTTTTGAAAAGATATAGCCATTCCAATTTATTCTATGCCTCGAAGTCCCTTCAATGACCAATGAGAAATTTTCACTCACCCACACATCCACCAGATATACCCCTGCCTTTACTCCCATCCCTAAAGGTTAAAAAAATCCACTAACCTTTTTCTCGGTGAGCTTCTCGCATCTTCTCTGCTTGCATATCTGGTGGCTCTTGTCGTTCCTACAAGGCGCGCAATCTCCACAATTGTCTTTCCTCTGACACCCGATGCATTCCCCGCACCGTTTCCTCTTCTTCTTCACCTGCTTGTCCACGCTACCGCCACTAATGTCAGTGTCCATATCCACCGAACTATTAACGTGCATATTATGGTGAGTCTTGAAGCCTGCCGTACTAGACACGGCGGCCACTTGCCCCGAATTTTCCGACCCCATGTCCATGCTACTAGAAGCCCCGTCACTGTCCACGGAGCTCTCCAAGCTAGACGTGCGGATTTTCCGCCTCTCCTTTTTCCTGAAATCGTTCCGCGTCGGTGAGGTCAAACCCCCGTTGATTTTCTTCTCGATACCGTTGTAGAGACCGCCATCGCTGTTGTGGATCTGAGTCATGGGGTTCTGGAACTGCGTAGGGTGCAGGTTCTGGATCTTGAGCTGGTCTTGGTGCAGGGCGGTTATGTTGGTGGTGAGCTTGAGATCCGGTTCAGACTTGAGCACGGTCACCACCGTGGGGGAAGAGATCAACTGGTTGTTCTGGATGATGGTGCCGTTCTGGCTGTTCAGGAACGTGGGGTGGTTGATGGCGATGTTCCCTGGAGGGTGAGAGTACAGCTGGATGTGCCTCTCGTCGAGAAACTGCTGCTGCATGGAGGGTATCTCGCGAGCCTGGATAGGCGCAGGCACCAAGGGGTAGCTACGGGGGTTAACGTTCACAGCGCTCAGGGTGTGGAAGTTGGAGTTCAGAGACGTCAAGCTATGACTGGGCGGACTAGCAGGGTTGGGCGACACGGGGGTGAGGTTCGTGAGGGTGGTAAGCGTGGTTTCGCTGGTGGTGACAGGCTCGCTGAAGCTCTGGAACTGCGACTGGAAGGAGGGGAGCTTCGAAGCGCCGTTCTGCTGGGCGAAGGCGTCGGCGAAGGTGTTCACCGGGGTGGTGGCGGCGTAGGAGGAAGTGGACGCGTCGATGGGCTTCGACTCCCACGGCCGGTACTGCGGCTGGGAAGTGATGATGGAGAGCGAGTTGTCGCCCCTGTCCAGCAGACGAGCCTCGGTGTAGTAGTCCCAGTTTGATATGTCGAGCAGCCGCGTATCACTAAAGAGTCTATCGGACACAGAACTGAAAGCACCACCAGAGTCCATGTCGGCGGCGAAGGTCGAGAAGGGAGGGAGGTTGGCCCCCGGGGGGGCTTCCTGCACCGTCGAGTTGGGCGTCGAGGGGGCCGGGTAAGACGGCGCTAGCGTCGTGTAGGCGACGCCGAGGCCGTCTGGGTCCTGGCTGAGGGTTTCACTCATTGCGCATCGTTAACTCAAAGTCATGGTTTGTAATCGGCTGGTTGTTGCTACGGAGGACCGGATTATAGAAGACTGGTAGACGTTATTATCATTGTGGTTATCCTGAATTTCGCTGAGTTTGTGATGATTTGTACTCTGTTGTGTTTGTACTGTTATGTTTCGTATAAAAATAGCGTTATCCTTTGTACATTATCTCTTATAAAAAATAATATCTGAAACAAGAAAAGGTGTCAGTTAGGTATGAGGAAGTCGCCTTTTGTGGCGGAAAACTAGAACAGATCTTATATTTCCATAACTGAGCTAAGACATTGACAGTATTGAACAGATCTGTATTAGTTTTCCGTTGAAGCATGAGAAATTTTTGGTCAGCACTTATTTTGTCGAAGGCGTCAACAACTACTTTCCGTTGAAGAATATATTTCTAAGACATTTTCGAAAATCCCATTTGTTTCAAATCTTACATGATACTCTTTTCATATCTTCGACTATATAACTTGCCTTCGCACAAGAGTAGTCTTTGATAATATCTTTCTACGTCCAATTAGTGGCAGAATAATTTTTGGCAATTCCATCAACCATGAAAGGTTAAATTATGTCATCTGTCAAAGTATTCTGCTCTAAGAAGCCAACATTCATGTACCGAAATTGAAATAATTCAATCAAAAATTAACAACTTCAACAGAATTCCTTATTTTCTTTTCGGAAGTGTTTGAAAATTGTCAAAAATCATTGAATTTTGACAACTTTGATGGAGAAAAAATGCGATATTCGGAAGCAATTCGCCTTCAAACTGATCTATGATAGAGCAATCACACACGACATATAGGCGCTTGGCACTCTTAGAGGTTTCATAGACATAGAATACGACTCGCGGTATTGAAATTTTCCATTTTTGTGCAAAATGATTCAGTTCATCCTGTTCCTTTATAGGTATTTGTTCAAAATCTGGAAAAACAATCATACAAATTTAGTCGCCTACCTTGTGCAAAGTGTACCCAAAAAGTACTAATATACCCAGAACGGTAGTCCTGCTTGTGAGATTAATCTCAAAACTTTTCGTATTTCAAGTAGAAATTGCACATCAACGAATTTCATGACGTTCCTGCAAATATCAACATTGTCATTTTTTGTATATGGCATTCGCCTACGAAGAGGTTGAAATGTTTAGTTTCTTCAGATTTGATAAATACGTTCGGCATGGCAATCTTTTTCATTAATTTCTGTTATGTTTCGCGAGGAATGTAGCAAATAAGCAACGTTCGAATTTCTGAAATTCAAACGACAATTTCAACAATAAAAATGCGTTGGCCTTGAACGATGGGAGTGCTGAATCATGTACTTGAGGAAATGGCTAATAAAACGGTAACGTGCTATTTTTGGAAACTTGTGTGTTAGTTATTGAAGAGGTTTGTGGTTTTCAGGGGAGAAAGTGAGTGCCTATATCTCTTCTGGCCATTTGGTTCTGAAGCAAGTTAAATGATTGTTCATAGTATATTTGCAAGATCGTGTCAGGGAGTAGCTCTTTCTATGAGCTTTGACAAGCTCGTGCGCAAGCGACTATGCAATTCAAACGGTGGAATGACTGTTTCGGGTGGCACACTAACTTTATCGGCGACACGCTGGAGGCTTAAAAAAGCTGTCGGTAAAACGGAGTTGTTGCAGTGACGCAAGTTATGGTGCCCAAGGGAAGTAAATAGTCAATTTTAGCATTGAATATAACATTGACAATACAGTAGAGGCTTTTCTTGATTTTGATAGTTCTTCGAAATATGCTAAAATAAAATTTTCAAAAACACTTTAAGTTTTGTATTTTTTCTTCCAATCCATAAACTGTTTGTATGCAGTGATATATTCCTCTCACCGAGTTGAAGGTAGTAAATTCAATGACTATGAGTTAACTTGTTCTCTTAGTTCTGGCGGAGTATTTTCAATTCCAAATCTGCCGCTTTCCATTTCGGTTCAGTCTCATTTAAAAAATGGTACAAGAATATTTTCCAAATATTTTGAGCTTAACATTTATTGACATTCAAATGATTCGATTGATGTTGCTCCGTTGCCAAGCAATGAATAGTGTTTATGTGGGTATATAAATTTTGGCACAGAAATGTCACTTCGTTACAAACTTATGTCAAATTTCAATTATTGTGAGAAATTATGTTCGCGAACGTAAAATTAGGCAGAACAGCGTGTTTTGGACTATGGATGTAGAACAAAAATATTTCAAAATGATCTAGAGATCGTTCGAACTAGAAAAAATAGAGGGCCAAAGTTGGAACCTTGCAGTACTCCAAGTGTGCTAATAAGACAAATCCATTGCAGACAACGAAAATGGATCTCCCAGTGGAATAGAGTGAAAAGAATGAAATAATGAGATCATGGAGGTTGAAAAAACTGACAGATGAATCCTGCTACAATAGAAGTCCTAATGAAATAGCAAGAAATAAGGTGGCAAAGCACCAATCCTTTTTTGTTCATTTCTGAAACTCCCCTCATCCCTCAATAACTCGACCGGAACTCCGGCGATATGAGAACTCCACGTGAATGAAACTCCGGCAGATAAACGGGATCATCTTTCATCGTTTACGACGGAGGTAAAGCCCAGAAAAAATAAAGAAAACAAAGCTTTGTTTGTATACGGCGCTGTGACGCAGCGAAAAGCGCATGTACACGTCACGAAAAAGCGTTTCGGGGAAATGAAGAGGGCGCGCATGCGCGGCCGGTGCGTAACGCAACGCATTTCCTCGTCGCCGTTAGGTCACGGTCGACGGCGTTGCCAAATCGGTGGCATTTTCGGCAGGTTTCCTACTTTCAGGGTATATTGTGAAGGAGATTGATATACGTTATGATTTTGCGGTTAAGATTGTGTTTCAGTTGTAATACAATTTGGGTGATTTGCGTCGAACTTTTTTTGAGAATATTTCCGTATTCGGATTATACATATATTCAAAGTATAAATACAAATATAAAATATATACCTACAGTTATATAAATTATAACAAGAATCGGGACAGAATAAATGAATGAAAATAAAAATAAATGGAATAGAATGAAACATAAAACAATGTCAAGTGGAAAATTTTGTTTCATCCTGTTCATTAGTGCCTTCCTGTTCACAAAATCTCGACAAAATAGAATGTATGCCTCGCCACTTACAAGAGATTTCGAAAAAATCGGTGACACATGGGAATGGGAGAGACCTACGAATGATAATAGGTTTACAAATAACTGAGATTGAAGGTAGAATTCCATAATGCCAATGAAATTTTATGAATTGCGATTTTGAAAAAAAAATCCTTAATTCCATAACGTTGCTGAATTTTAAATATTATTTGTGATGGTTATTTTTTTATGTTATAGAATTAAATTTTACGGTGTTTATAGTCGCATAAATAGTAATACTTTTTCCAGAAAATATATATTGTTTGTATTGCTATCTCTATTGAAATTTACTCGGAAATTCATAACATTCATAGTGATCATTTATAAGTTAGTTTTGGAAAAAAAACTTTCATAACCGTAAAGTATCACACCAAATATCTTTTTTAAACTCACCATCGAATTATCTATAGATTACATTGATATCTAGGCGATAATTAACTTTTTTTATCCTCCTCAAATTAATTACTGATATGGAATAGATTCTTATAATTTTAATGAATAATAAATAGTTCTCGTTTTATAATTCCGTTTTCCTTCCTCTTATAACAAAATGTATACTTTGATGCATTTCCTTGAATAATAAATTTGTCGTTATGTCGCTAGTTACAGAATCAATTACTTGTTCAATGCAAAACTCTAATAAGTTGAGGATCATTCTGCAAAATTTGAGAGAAACAAGAGAAATGATGCAATATGAATAGTTATGAAAGAAATAGTTGAGTAATTTCGTAGGAGTTAACATAGAGTACTATTTGATGGAATGAAATTCTTATATTTTCTCACATACTCAATTTCGGAATTTCTAAAATTGACGGAGATGTCAGAACGCCTCAGTTTTAATAATGTTGTATAATGGGTTACTTCTTATAACTCAAAAGCATCCACTGTACAATGGAATCACACTTGGAATCTCCCATTTAAGTGAGGATTAATTAATTGAGATTTATTTTTCAGTTGAAGTATCGAAATAGTATTATGATACAGATCTCACCATATTGACAGAACTCAAACCTAAATATACTAATTGTTGTGATGATTGTGAACACTCGTTTTGTCTTTATTTGATTGTACTTGGCATAGTATTTTTATAATATGCGAGATAATATGTTCCTTCCTCTATAATATCTTGATGTAAAGAAGGTTCATCTCTACCTTTCTACAATCACTCAAAATAATCCTAGCATCCTAAAATATTGATATTTCAAAATGGCCCCAAAAAACCTCTTGCAGGGCTTTATCTTGTTGATTGCTCATTATGCTTCAAAACGTCTTGAAAAACTGTTCAGTAAGTTGTAATATTCTTTGAGTGATAGCAGCAGATGACTTCATTTCTAAACACTGAATTATGGCATACTAGCCTTGAAAATTTTCGTTCATTTTTTTGATTTTTCCTTTTGAAACAAACATATACTATATACTACCGAGTATGTACCTTTTGTCATGTTTTTTCAACCCCCTGTATGAACATGTATTTTTCTTGGGATTATTAAAGTTATTATTAGCATTTCTTGACCACCCGAGTGATCACCACGCATTTGACAGTTTGCATAAGTCTTGATCATAGATACCTATATGATTTTTGGATAAAATAATCAATGTAGAGCGTATTCTGTTGTCTTTCTCGTATCATTTAGTAAACCTGGACTCTCTTTAATCACTGTTTCGTATCTTTTCTTTCAGAAAATTGTCAATTTGCAGTCGTACTTTACGGAATTGTGTGTGTGGAGTAGAGAATTTCACTATTTCAAAATGATACTACTCAGCGGGATCTTGCACGCCTATTATACAAAAGCAACTTTTTCTATCTGGTTACATCAATAGCTAATGTAATGACTTTCTTTTTCGAAATATTGTACTTAAGTGAGTACATCGAAAATATAGTCTGAAGATTAAAAAAAGTAAAATAATAAAAAGACCTTGGACGAAGATGAGTTTGGAAGAATCTACGTTGACGGGTTCTGACAGATATCAGCTCCACTCTAATGAGGACTTTTTAAACTATCTGTTAGAAGTTTCAACTGATTTTTATGACAGCAATTGCAGCAAATCACATCCATAAACTTTAAAATACCGTAAACTATTTGTAAACACTCCTCATTGGAACAATCGGCATTACATGAAGCAAACAACATTAAAGATCAACAGGAGAGTACATTCTCGAATATATTCGCTTTCCATATATAAAAAAAATCGTAGATCTGGCATCACCGCAGCCCTCGGGAATTTCACTCTCGTCATGCGAAATTTTCAGCACTGACTGTACAGTTAGGCGTCGTTACTCTGGCATGATTCACAATCAAGAAAAATCAATAGTTTTAAAACATTTCCTTCTGCCGTGTGTACCCTGTTTGCCGATTTCAGCACTCGAATCCAAGGGATTTGATGCTCGATCGGAGGAAATTTCACCGCATCTCTTGCAGAATCTGAGCACGAGACATTGTTGATTTTGGGATGGAATGTTTGTACTCCACAAAGTGTTGCTTTATCTTTGATGTTATCGTGTGTTCTTGGTTTTTTCGGGTTTTTTGTTATTTTGAAGATGGGAAATAATATTTTGAAGATCCACAGCGATTGAACTTTGAATAAAATGAATTTGAATGAGAACACGAATGTTTTTTTCATGATGTTGATTCTTTTGATGAGCAAATTGAAAATTGCCTTCGTTCTGAAAAAAAAATTAACCTAGCCTAACTCTCGACTGGATTATAATATACAGGATTTGGTATGGGTTTTTTAATCGTCGAACAAACGATAAATATAACGTCAATAGAAATGTAATGAAAATGGAATCTGAATTTATACTGAATTCAATTTAAAAATTGTTGCACATCATCAATGACGACATGAATTCAACGCAGTAGTACCAATCCATCGATGGAAATGCATTGGACGGTTTATATTGAATTTCAGATTTGGTGCGTTAATCTTTGGTATTTGGTTGGCAGCACTCTCGATGTTGCCGCAATTTAATTGTCAATCAAAAGTGTCAGTTCTGCATTTATGTCTTTTAGGTACTACAAATTAGAAAACTGTGATCGAAAACTGTGTATTTCGATGCTTCTATAGAAATTATTGGTCTCGGACTCTTCGTGATAATGCAAAAAGAGTGAAAACTATCGCTGCCAAGAGTTCGTGAGATCTAACCGAGTACCTAACGTAGTAAATTATATTTAGACAGTCAGTTTCATCGCGTTGCATCAGATTTGAAGTCAAGTATGTATACTTTCAGTGCGATTTCTCAAAAAAAATCAAATATACGAGCTGTAAGATCTATTGTACATGACCGAGTACATGACCCTTTTCTATTCGAGGTCCAGGATGCTGAGTCTTCTGATGAAGTGGATCAGAGTCCTAGGGACTTGTTCCTTTATGTCGGAAGGTAAGAATGGTAAGAATTCGTTCCAGGAAATTGAGCCTTTTGCAGAACAAATCTTGACACACGAATCATTGCCCATTTTTCTTGAGGTATTACCTCAATGGACAGTGCCCCTTGAGCAGCACGAGGGGTGTTTCAATTCGAAAATCCGGTGTGAAAAATGCAGTAGAAATCTTGTTGAAATCCATGTAGAAATCCACAAAACTCACTTGAAATCCTTGAAGAAATCCTGAAATCCACTAGAAATACTGATTTGATGTACAAAGTTTACAGAAGTGAAACACCCCTTCGGAGCAACCCAGTTACTAATTTGAGTTCTTTTATATTGGACCTCAAAAGTTGTTCAGCATTTTTGGGAGAAGGACTAATAATCCTTTTCGCTTGTCTTTGTCCTGGGACTCTGTTCTAGTGACGTCTTAAAGTCAGCGTTCACTTGGGCTTAACAAACTAATCCGACGACGACGGCGCTACGATATATTATAATGAATATTTATTTTATATATGAATCCCTCTTCACAGTTTGTATTTGTCATCTTTGTTTTCCTAGTTATATTGGTATCAAAACTAGTAGTACATATTGAAATACAAAACATGGATTGTATTGGAGTTAACAACAAACTTTGAATATTCCTCATGTTAGTATTTAAGAAATGATCGAGGAAATGATAAACTTGATGTTGAAATATGAAGAAAAATTCAATAAAAAAATAGCTACTTAATCTGCATAAGAAATATTGTGTGAAAAGTTTGGCCATGAATTGTTGTTACTCACATGACATTGTTCAATATTCCATAGCATACTTTCATGAAAATGTTGTTATGTTATAACAGTAATATTTTATAAAATCTCAATTATACCAGCAGATTGTGAATTGGAGCTATGATTTTAATATATCATTGGAAAGGTAATTCTATACCAATCGTAATTTCCAAAAAAAAAATTAAAATTCCATTTGAAATATGCACATTGGATGCGCTTCCGATCAAAGTGTCATATTTATATGGTTTATAGATACAGGGGTGTAATTCTCAACACATACTCATTTCAAGAATAGAGCATAGTCTCGAATACCAAGTACCAAATTGAATGTCAATTAGTAATTAGTTCTCTAATATTGTTCATGTTCTGAATTAAAAGATTTTCAACTAAATGAACGATTTAGTTAGGATTGAAGCTAGTGCTAAATTGTGGAATTACTTAACAGGGTTTGGAAATTATCGGAAATGATGTAACGAATGTGTGAACATAACCTATAACTCAAAAAGCTGGGAAATATGACGTTATCAGATTCAAGGAATGAGCCTCTGTTGGCAATTTCCGGACCTGGTTCTTTCTATTTAATTTGTTAAGAATCAAGATTGCGAGATATAGAGAATTTGGGCTTGCGATATCGTCTCTTTCAATGTGCCTAACAAGTCTACATTTTCTTCGAGTGACGAAGATGAAATATTCAGATTTCCTCCACGGCAATGGATTAGAACGCCTGCCTCATCTAGAATCAATCGCAATACTATTTGCAATAAACAATAAATTCCGCCAAAATGGCAGCCTGGCGACAGGTGACATTCAATCTCAATTTCGTTTGATGTCGGCATCTCATCCCGCTCTGAAGATGAGGGGGCACGGGGGGGTACGGGAAGAGACGAAGCCAATTCCATCCACCGCAATTTCGAGTAATATTCACGTCAATCGTAACGTCTCATCCCGGCATTTTTCCAATCAGCCCGCCGAGGAAATGAGAAATACTCCCGACCGATTTCAATTTAATCTTTTATTGAATCCTTAGCTGGAGGTTGACAGTTTCGTGCGGGATATAGGTGAAAGGAAGTCGGAACGATGCGCGTGCGCACTGCGCCAAGTTTGGTCGATTTCGGGATGATTCCCAAACTCGTGTTTGTGATTGCAATTCCATACCTACGAGAATGAATTTCATGAGGTTAGATTTCAATTTTAGATTTTCTCCGGAAGGGGAATATATGGACAGTTTCGGGGGTTGATATCGCTGAGATTAGGTATTAGATTCATACGTGAGGCTAAACGCTACGACATAAACTGTTCGTAATTGAGAAAATGCCGAAGAATTTGTTTTTACGATAATCTGGTAGGTACAGTTTGCGGGTTCGATAGATCACGTTTGCCAACACACAAATAAGTGAAGATGCCAGCCAACCTCCTTTCGATGGACGTTTCGTCAGCCAAGTTGGTGGCACCAGATTTTTTTTTATATGGAGATTCACACGAAAGGGAAGCCCGGTAATGTTCAAGGAACACCGCGTGAATCAAGGGGCAGGAGATAAGAATTAACATTCACTTTGAATTTTTTATGTTTGTAAGCCTCAAGAAAAACCTTTCTCGGCAAGGAATTCCAAAGATCAGATGTTCTATTGAAAAAAGATCCCTGAGCAAGAGAGGTTTGACAGGCCTCCAAATTCACAGCGAAGGGGTGGGAATTCTGTACTCGTCGAGTCATCCGTGTAGATATTGCCAAGGGTGGAACGATTGATAACAATTCAGAAGAGCACCGACCGTGAAAATATCTATAGAAGAGAGACAAGTCTCCGACACTTCTACGATGTTCCAAAGAAGTGAGCGAGTCTGTGAGCGAAGAATCACCAACAAGACGAATTACCTTTCTCTGGATAGAATGGAGAAGCCACAATGAATGTTTTGGTGCCAAACTCCATACATGAGAACTGTATTCCAAGACAGGTCGTATCTGAGCCTTGTAGATCATTAGAAGCTGACGGGAAGTGAAGTATTTCTTCGCACGAAATAAAAATCCAAGTTTCTGGGAAGCATCTTTAGCGATCGATCTCACATGGTTTTCTTTGATGATGAAAATCAGTATTGAGGAGTATCTGTGATTCATGAAGTTGTTCACAAGATAGTAGGGAATGAAAATCAATATACTCAGTATAGATATACACAAAGTTTTGAAGAAAAATTAGAAGCAATAAAGGATAATCTCGAGGATGATAGAAATCAATAGTTTCCAAAAAAATGCATTCATATATTACAAATCCATATGCGAAAGCTCAAAATGGAAAAATAGAAAATGACCATGTATCTATATCGTGATGTATATACAGGGTGTAATTTAGGTACGTGGCCAAACTCGAAGGGTGGCATTCTTTCAGTAATTCTAAAACAAAAAGTCCGTAGGTACGGTAATGCTTCTTCTTCAAGATACAGGGTGTCACCATTTGTGGAAAACATTTCACCTGAATATTCCAATAATCCTTTAGCCGATTTTCCTGGAATTTGGCGATCGTATTGAGGAGCCGATTTGGAAATTACTAGATTGAAATAATTATTTCCAGTAGCGTCCCGCAAGGTACCTAAACCAATATTTTTGACCATGAAAAATGAACGCCACTGATTTTTTGCAGTTTCTGTATTTGTTCTCATTGAGCTACTGAAAGTAAAAATTTTTCATCCTCATCTTTTTTCTTGTATCTTGCTCTGGTTTCGAGAAAAACAATAAAGATCACTTTTTTGCATGTGTTCGTTACAACAAAATGGAACTAGCAAACCATCAACAATTGGGGTGTACTTGCAAGAATATGCAATATCGAGCTTTTCACTTATGATTGAACAAATAACATAACACGAAAGTCATCTTTCGGATTTTTAGATCAACTGTTTTCTATGAAACACAACGTTACAAATGTTGATATCCTGTATCTTATAAAACGAAGGTTTACCGGACCTATGTTAATATGAACTTTTCAGAAATTTTCAAAGAATCACCTCTTTGAGTTTGGCCTAAGGGGTTTTTCCGAGGGTTTTTCTCTTCGGAAATCCGAGGTACAAAATTCAGTAGAAATCTTGTTGAATTACAGAAAACCCAGCTGAAATCCTGGAATCCACTAGAAACTCCGATTTAGTGTAGAAATTTCACGGAAGTGAAACACCCCTCAGTTTGGTCACGTGGTCACGTACTTGAATAACACCCTGAATCTGCTGAATTATAGTAATTCATCAGGAATTCTGGAATACATTGTACCTGAGTTTCAAATTCTCAGCCGGAATCTCCACATCTCGCTTCAAGTTCATAGTGAAATCTAGAAAATCTTGGTAGAATCTAGAAACCCAAGGTAACATTTAGAAATCCCACATGGCATTTTTTTATCCTAGGTGAAATCATGAAATCCCTAATATAATCCACAAATCCGATCTTTTCGGCAAAATGCGCGTCGAGCGCGAGTGAAGATTAGTTTGGTGTGAGGGTAGTTGAAATCCCTATTTGAATATGGGAATCTTAGATGGAATCTAGAAACTCTAGAAAAAATTTCGAAATCCCCACTGAAATTTGGAAACCCTCAATGAAATCCGAGAAATCGTGTAGAAATTTCAAAAACTACGATAATCCAATTGAAATCTCCCTATCGAAAATTTGATATACAAATTTCTTCTCGACGCTCGCTACGCCAACCAAGTTGGCAGCACCAGAAGATGGCTAAAATTGGCTTCAACGTGCATATGTCATTTCAGTGTTGGCAGATAATACGAATGGAATACGAGATAATACGAATGGAAAATAATGTCCATATTATACATACGACTCGATACGAGTATACATTTCCACAGAGGAAAATCAAGAAGAGACCCTAACAGAAATTAATGAGCTCATGAGAAGTCCCAAATCAATACACAAAATATCGAAACAAACCTAAGTAGCGGAATAAAATGCATTGTTGCTTAAATAATCTTTTTAGGATTACCAGAAAATCTACAAAGAGAACATTTATCCACCACAAAAGAATGACAACAAACGGTATTCATTGACGTAGTTCAATTAATCAAGCACCAAACTAGAAAACTCGCTAAAAACGTCAGTTTCTTCGAGTTTTTTTCAAATTTGTTGTTTATAACGTTAACATTTTACTTAGTAGGTAATCACATTCAGTATTTCAAAAAGAATTTAAAGCTCTTTACCTATAAGAGACATACACAACGAATTCTGATCGTTGATAAAAAAAAGCCCATAAATGCGTATTCTCAATTATTTCACTGCTTCAGATAACCAATGAAGTTGAAAACTTTCACAGATTTTTCCATGACAATTCAACTCATGTATAAAATATCCCATAAGCCGCCGTGATTTTGTCATTATGACACCGAAAAAACTTGGCCCTAAGTTTTTCATCGACAAAACGGAACCTAACTCTTGAAAGCATGGCAACCAGAATTGTAAACAAATCTTTGAAGGCGTCTTCGCCAATTTTTCACTTGCGTTGTCGAAAGAGTATATCTGATCTGTGAAAATGAAATATAAGAATTGTGTTTTTAACAATTGTACTTTTCCGTTGAATTGAATGAACTAAACTGTATTCATCAGAGATTGAGGAAGGCCTTAAACCTGTTGTCCACGGCTCAGAAGCCGGGAAGCACCTAACAATTCATAAACTGTATTCATTAAATTGTCGTACCGAATTACGCTCGAGCTTTTTTTGTCGAAGAAAACTTGACATTTGTGATTCCAGTTTAGTTGCCTTCCGGCAAATTAACTCAAAAAACTGCCCGAAAAAATTACTCGTCCTACGGACTCGTAATTTTTCAGAGGCAGTTTTTTTCGTTGAGTTGCCAGGCAACAAAATTCTCATCGAAAAGTCAAGTTCACTTCGACAAAAAAAAGCTCTCGTGTAATTATAAAAGATACATTGATTGCACTAGACCTGTTCAACCGATTATTTAACCAAGGATCAAGCTGATCAAAATAGATTTTGAATCACTTTTCAGGTACTATATTATCCTGAATTTTTTTAATTCTTCTGAGAATAATCTCAACATATATTCCTCTTACAACAAGCTCAATAGATCTAAATGCGTGCATTTCCATAGTTATAGAAATGTTGCTTTTAAACAAACGCTTTCGTGTATAATATTTCAAAATAAAATCTTTCCACCTGCGGTCTCGGAGTCTCAAATTATTACACACAAGTCATTTGCTAAGCATAATTTCGAAAATAATTTCAATCGACTAATCTTGGTGTACTCAGGATATAACCTCGGATATAACCGCCGATTTTTAATAATGTTTTATGACTTTCCTACTCGAATAAGGGTATTGCGTTAATAATCTCGTTTTTTACCTCAATATCAATACAAGATGAGGTAGTGTTCTTAAAAAGAGTGCACTTACCGTATTCATGTACTGAATACGAGGCTGAATATCACATGCCATAATCCGTTGCAATATAGGTAAACTACTAAGTTTTATAATATACTTTATTTACGACTATGGTGAATTAACTTATATTTTCGAGTATATTTTACTCAACTCATCTCAGAAATGTATCTCAAAAAAAATGCATTCATGCAACAACTCCAAAACTTGAACAGCGAAGATATGCGTGACTGACTTTGACAGCTGACAAATTTGTGAAATGTTAGCGGAAAAAAGTTGATGAGTTGCTTAATATAATGCATGAATGCTTTTATTTGATTTCAAATATCAGCCTTCTTGAGTTACTAAGGGCCGGTTCTTCAATGCAAGATATCTGTCAGATTAAAATAACCATCAGTTTTTTTCCTTGTCACTGCCAAATATTATCCACGCGCACCTCCTCTCTCCTTCCATCTATCTGACAGATAACTCATTTATCCTTGTATTGAAAAACTGGCCCTAAGTTGAATTAAAGACAAGTTGTTTTGGCTTGCATGAATTCACCTTCAATTATTCCCTTAGGAAATAAGGTGAGGGATCAATAGTCTTTATTCTGACTTGAGTGAATTATTATACACGAAAGCGTAAAATGCATGCATTTTGGTGATTAAGCTTGGTGAAGGGGGGAATTATGTTGAGATTATTTCCAGAAAACATGTAAACTCAGGAAACAGCAAAATTGAATACAGGAACGATATAGTACCCGAGATAGTACCTGAAAAGTCAGCCAAAGGCCCGGTTTATACTGATCAATTTAATCGGTTAAAAGGTCTAGTACATTTAATCGCTGTCAAACTCTATGAAAGCAGTCTAGGCTTCAACTCTTTCTACGTTTTTTCGCATCGAGGGAAATAATCACTTCGACAAAAAAAAGTTCAAGTGTAATTTGGTACAACAATTTAATGAATACAGTTTAGTTTATTCAATTCAACGGAAAAGTACAATTGTTAAAAACACAATTCTTATATTTCATTTTCACAGATCAGGTACTCTTTTCACAACGCAAGTGAAAAATTGAAAAAGACGCCGTCAAAGATTTGTTTATGGTTGCCATGCTTTCAAGAGTTGATTCCGTTTTGCCGCTGAAAAACTTAGGGTAAAGTTTTTTCGCTGGCATGACAAAATCACGGCGGCTTATGGGATATTTCATACATGAGTTTAATGGTCGGTTATAATTGCACGAGTGCATAAAAATTACCGATAATTTTGCAAGAAAGCGTGATACCTAAAAATTGCAAGTTTATTTTCATATTTTGGCGAAAGTGCCCGAGTCCGAAGGACGAGGGCTCTTTTACAAAATATGAAAATAACCGAATGCAATTTGTATAAGATATCACGCTTGAATGCAAAATTATCTGGTCAGTTTTATGCACGAATGTTATTCATTGGAATATTTCACGAATAAAGAAATTCTCAAGGAAATGCTATTTTTTGTTCATTTATAGGTACTTTCCTCTATAGATTGTATGGAGCACTCACCAAAACGCGAAATGTTTGTTTATTTTTGAAGTCTATCTGACATTTATTTGTGTTGTTTACTGACGTCTAGCGATACGGTTTCAATGTGTTGTTATGGTGACTTGATACAATGCAATTACCGCCGTAAGTTTTCGATAACTGCATTGCTCTTATGGGACATTTTATATATGAGGGAAATATTCGCTGTAAGACTCTGTAAAAGCTGTCTTCAACAATTGTTTCATAGGTTATCCGCATCAATTAATGATAGGTATTCATATACCCATGTGCTTGTATATGTGTTTGAAGATGGTCTACTAACTGAAATTACGAATGATCGCGTAAAACAATTCACAAACTGTAGTAAGTACTTGGTTTTTGCAATAGGAATAACACTACTGGCCATTCATTAATGCCAAATTCTACAGAAAATTGAAGGTTGTGGTGAATTAAATTAAAAAATTCTACAAAATAAAGGAAGATTCGTGAGTAGACTTCAAGTTCACACAAAGGAATCCAACAAAATTTCTTGAAATGCCAAAACTGCATGAAATTTGCAAGAATGCCATAATACATGTTGAAATAGGTCACTGTGTGACTTTTCTGATTTTTTTGCAGATCTTATACGCAATCAGTTATCAAATTTGACCTTTGAACGAAAAATCTCGGCGGCTTGAAGTTCGAACAAAAGAACCAAACAGAGCGTCAAGAAATATAATATTTTAACTCAAAAAATTTTCTGAAATCGGACAGTATTGGACATAAGTACCTAATTGAACTGAAATCTAGATAGGTATTCAGAAGTTTTGAATAAAATAAGTTGAGAAGGCACAGCGACGAATGTTTCGAATCATTTACTCTTTTGCGATTGTTAGTCACTATGACTGGACTTGTCGTCTGGTTTAATATCCCAAAGCCATCAAACATTGAACTTTTTACCGGGAAAGTAGTTGTTTTCCACCATAAATCATAGATTGCAGCAACTGTTTTCAAACAGAAATTGCACTCCAATCAACGTTTACATCTCCAAGTAGGTTCTGTCCACAGCCCTCTGAGAGCCGAAAACCACTGCCACTGACCAAAAATTTCCCATCGCGAAACCCCGACAAAAGCAGACCCACCGACCATGTGTAAATAAAAAAAGTTCGCACGCACACACCACTGTCACGCACGTTGAATTCAACTGAAGTCTCGCCTCATTTTTCGAAGCTTTCGGACTCGCGCCGCGCTTCGCATCTGTCGTGCTTTCCGGCCAATCGCAAAGCTCGCGCGGCGTTGCCGGATCGCTAGAGTTCGGTTATCGCGGGAGTCGATCAGAAGTGTCGCGTTTCGTCGAGTAGGCACTGGTATAAAATAAATGATGTATTGGGATTTTGAATTGAGATCGCAGCGTCACTTCGGAAAGCTTCAACTGATTTGCGGAACTTTGGCAACTATTCCTGATGAAGGTTAGAACAACAGATTACAGAAACAGACACAAGTTTAGATAGAAGATACTTTAATCGTTCGATACAAACCAACCGACTATAAAAATTTATCTCGCCACTAATTACAATACATCTCTTGTGCGAGAATGGCGTCACATACCACTTACATTATATGACGCAGTCCTGGATACCCTGATTAATAACCTCAACAATCATGGCTTCTACGCAATTGCACATGCAGATGACATAGTTATCTTGCAGACTGGCAAATTTGTGAACACACTGTGTGATAGAGCGCAGGATGGTCTCAAATTAACAGAAACATGGTGTAAAGAACACTCACTGTCGATCAATCCCAAGAAGACGGAGATGGTCCTTTTCACTAGGGAAAGAAGCTTATCGGGCTTGAAACCTCCCGAAATCTTCAAAAGCAAAGCTAAACTTCTCTGAAGAGGTGAAATACCTTGGTATTACCCTCGACAGGAAGTTAACATAGAACTCGCACATTCAGAGCAGAGCAAAAAGAGCATATGTGGCCTATGAGCAGTGTCGGAGGACAGTGGACGCACATGGGGTTTCTCGCCCCGTGTAGTCACCTGGATCTACACTGCAATAATGAGACCTATGCTAACGTACGGAGCCATTGCATGGGGACCGAAAACTCTACAAGCAACGGCCATCCAAAAATTATATCAAATACAGCGAATGGCTTGTCTGAACATCACAGGAGCCATGAGAACAACACCAACCGCGGCAATGGAATTAGTTACTGGTCTGACACCTCTGGACCTGCATGTCAAGGAGGTTGCGCTAATGGCCATGCTACAGTTGCGCTGTGAACCCTGAGGTAGGAATGGGTCAACTGAGGCTGGGCCTGTGGAGAGAGGCGCTCACTGCGGTACCCCTGCTACAGGCAGCCAGTGACGCAATTGAACCCAGGTTTGTGTTTAATAAACCCTACAAAATACAAATAAAACAAAACACTGGGTCAGATGCTGCAAATGCAATACGCATATTCACAGACGGCTCAAAAACCGAGGAAGGATCAGGATGTGGAGTTTACTCCAGATCACTTAGCCTGAGGCCTGAGGATCAAGTAGGGAATGGGGAAAAATACCAGCGTGGATCAAACAGAACTGGCTGGTATCTCAATCGCCACAAAAGAGCTAACCAGAAAAAGAATTTCTGGCAAAAACATAATATAATCTGCTCTGATAGTAGACAAGCCCTACTAACCTTGAATAGACAACTTATCATCTCAGGGTTAGTACTAGAGTGCCACCAAGATTTAGCTAACGCCTCGGTGGATAACAATATCGTACTAAGGTCAACTAAGGTGGGTTGAAGGGCACGACAGGAGCAAAGGTAACCGCATTGCTGACTCTTTGGCCTGGGTGGCGGCTGGACTAAAGATTTGGGGACCAGGTGACACCCATTGCTTGACGACTTCGAAAATTGCGGAACTAGCCAAACGTTACACCCATACTCAATCCCTTAAGAGATGGGATGAAACCAACGGATGCAGTTTTGCCAGGATCAACATGGGCGACCCTGGGAAGCTGGATCCGAATAAATATTTGGAGATGGCCAGGAAGAACCTACGTTTAACAGTGGGATTTCTGACTGGACACTGTCAGCTAAGGAAACACCTCCATATTATGGGGCTAGTGGACACAACTCTATGCAGGATGTGTGAACAGGAAGATGAAACTGTCAGGCATCTCTTATGTGAATGTCTGGAGCTATCGTCGATAAGAGAGTATGTGTTCGGTGAGTCTTGGCCTACACCTGCCGATATTAAGGAGATGTCCCCTAGTGACATGTCCTCCTTCCTGGATAAGGCAGGATGGACAATGTCCTAGGAGGGCGACTCCTTGGGAGGATAGACAATGGGTCATATTGTGGCCTAAGTGCTGTGGGTCTACACTCACCCTCCCTACTTTACAGATACAGATGACGCAGTTGAAAAGAATACCAAATTATGGAGATATCCTTTATTTTTTTCAAACAAACGGATTTCTTCCACAGATAATCATTAAATAATCAAAGAATCTCATGGTCCGATCAAAGTTCTGAAAAGCTTGATAATAAAAATGTTGATGTAATGATAATTTTCCTTTGCAACTAATTAACGAATAATTGAATAATCAAACTGGGTGATCGAATTTTAGCGAAACATTAATGAAAAAGTTAACAGATTAGATTGGAACCTTAGCTGCAGAAGTTGAGATTTCAAAATGATCAATTACCCTAGCACCATACCGATATCATTCGTTTTACGCGCATTTCGTAAGCAAATTTAGCATTTTCAGAAGAAATTTTACACTGAATCTAAAGATTAGCCCTTGTCATTTATATATCTCGCAATCTAAGGTAGAGTAAGACTTCCTTCCTCCATTCTTATTATCTATCAGACTCTCTTCCGGTCAGAGAAGGGCTGTGCCTAAAATTATATTGAATTTCTCAATATTTACATTTTTATTAACCCCCTCATCGGCATAAAGTATTTTATGTCCCATAGGACCATAAAGATTGGGGACACATCATCTATCTAAATGAAGTCCCTATGAATCAGCGATGTTGTGAAAGATACTGTGAAAACACGAAAACGACAAAGAACGCAAACTTTCACGACTGGAGAAAACTGATTATGGGGTGTTATCCGGGTTTGTTTGCCTACACAGCTGTAGGCGAAACGTCAGGAATAAAAACCTGTGGACCACGGTAAACAAACCCGGATAACTTCCGAAACAGGAAAACAATTCAAAATTAAACACGGTTTTCAAGCTTCTCATAGCGTTCTTGAACAATATTTCATTTGTAAAAACCAAACAGCATTGTGTAAAGATGGCCAGTTCATGAATGAAGCAAAGAGTTGATTTTGGCGATGATTCTGATATCTTTCGAATCAAACATTGTGAAATAACCTGATGCAATAGTTACATTGCAGTGTTATATGTTTCTTTATCGTAATGTGTAACTTTAACATGCATGTTATGGAGATGTTATGGTAAATTGTCAGCGTAGAACCTAATAATGTTACGAGATTAATATTTTTTATAACAGTTGAAAATATATTGTAGTAACGAATGAAACAAAAATAAAAACGAATTCTACAAATGAAGAAGAGCCTAGGTGAATATCTCATCATTTTCCCATCACTTTTTTCTCTGCCTGGAAAACCTCGGCAAACTGATTCCTGCAAATGATAATAAAATTACAGAATCTGTTTTTTAGCGTCGAATACGAAGCTGAAGTCAAAACGCACTACCTCTCCTTAGGGAAGCTGTGGAACTTTTATAGTTCCATAACCTACTACCTTCTCTTTTTTACATATTACGATGAAACCACAATCGGTAATCCCATGCTATTTATGGCAGAGCCCCTTTTACATCTTCCATACTATTATGTCCAAATATTGCCATTTTTTCATTACAAATGAGAGTATTTTCAGAACAAATCAAGAACAAACAACAATAAAAGGATGTGGAAAAGAGTAGCACACTGTTTTCACTTTAACAAAAATATATTATCACGTGTTTCGCTATTACAAAAGCTTCTTCAAGCTTGGACAAATTACGGGTCGAATATCGGACCCAAGTCGGACCTTTATTGTAAGAGACGTTCGACATACTTGTATATAAATAGAATAGTATAGTGATTTATTTATCTTGCTTGAAGAAGCCATTGTAATAGCGAAACACGTGTCGCAGTTTTGTAAACCCATTGTAAGTGAAAATCATACAGGAAACTGTAATATATTTCTGTTAATATGGATTTTCATCAAGTATCGGCCAGTTCAATTCAAGTTTTCACTTTATATTCTTGTTCTACACGAAACGTAGAGCCTGTAAAAACTAATCAATATCGAGACGACATTTTATATCCAAATGAAAACCACACATTTAACTTTCATCTTATGATTAGGTTCATCGGCCATATTACTAATTGTTTTTCACTAACGCCTAGTCACGATACTGTGGAATCAAACTTCAAATAGCTGCACAGAATAGAATGAAGTATAAGTAGGAATGTGATTGGAAAAAATGTGTTCGAATGTTATTCCTCTATTTGATGTTTAGTAGGAAGTGATGAAAATAAAATTCATACTTATTTTCCAGTATAACTTATAGGTAGAATTATAATTTCGTTCATTTCTTTTCAGCAATACCTAGTAATTGCAATATTAATATTAATAACAAAGGTCTTCATTATTTTCAGTAATGTACAGCATGACAATAAAAGGCGAGTTTAACTCATATAACAGGTAAAACCTATTCTGACTCAACGTTGAAGGAAAAACGTTGACGCAGCTCAGACTGAATGCTATAAGTAGACACTCAATTTTTTCCCACACCACTCAAGAGGGAGTATATAAGTCATGCAACCTAACGAAATTACGGTACGACCGGCAACGCTGCGCTCGTTCGACGACGGCCGACTGTCCTCGATCGGCGCAGGGCCTACGCGGATCGCGAAAGCTGTTTTCTCGATCTCGATCAGCTTTCGCGGATACCGCCTATGATCGCAGCTTTGGCGAGTTTTGATGCGGCGAAGAAGAGAAGTTGGTTTCCGTTGCTTCGTTCGGAACTCTCGCAGGGGACACCTAGACGAAATATGAACGTTGGAGGAACGGTTCATAGGGCAGTAGATATAGACAATCAGTTCACAATAATTCCAAAAGTTTCCAAACTTTACCGGTATGATAGTGCGGGAATGAAAACAAACTATAAAATTTTGCATCAGCCTGCGATGAACGGAACATTGTTTAAATGGAAAAAACGTATTAATGCTTTATTTTCGCACAGAAAATTGCGGAAGTTATGCAAACTAGGAATACCCCTAGTATTATTGTTTTACAAACATGCTTTAAGTTTGCAACCTTGTTACAGTTACGGAACGTTATGCTTGTATCATTTGTTGTAGTTTTCCATTGCAATTTGTTTAAAAAAATTGCATAAGTTCATAAGTGAAAAAAAATTTTCAACATACTTATTTACAATTGCAACCATTTCTGAAAATGTTTTTATACGTGGTTGAAAATGGAGATAAAATCGGTCTCAGTGGATATGAAACTTTATTGCAACCTCGAACTTAAAACGGAACCTTAATTATTCAAGAAATACTAGTCGCATTTTTACAACCCCTGGAAGGGACTTACATCACAGTTATCCTGCTGATTACTTAATTATCATTCGGGTTAGGCCTATTACATATTGTACTGTTCTATTGGATCTGAATGCCTCTGTTAGTAGGTACCGGTGTTTGATATTGTTTAGTTGTATGTGGTATACTTTATTAACTACTAGTTTTCAACAATTCAGTAGTTTGCAGAACTTTTCCTTTTCTGAAAGAGTACAAATACAAAATTATCTTTCTTTTGTTTTCACCTTTCAGGAGAGGACTTCTCCATTTTCAACTCTTATCTAAAGCTTTTCTAAAAATTGAATCAAAACGAACAATTAATTGCGCAAATATATTTTCCGTTTGACGCAAGAGGTTGCTAATTGAAATACTTCCCAACAAATAGATTTTGGTTATTTTCCAAGTTTTGCAGAACTTTTGGAATATTTTTCGAACAATTAGGATTGATAACATTTTTTTAAACAAACAGTTCCGTTCTCTTTGAATGGTTGCAAGTTCACCACAAGATGTAAGCAGCTATTTCTCCACACTTCACAAATTTGCAGAAGTTTTGCTTTTTTTGGTAGAGAACAAATACCATAATATTTTTCATTCTGAATATACCCTCATTTCCGTATTGCAGACGTGGTTGCAAATCAATGAAAACATTGTGTGTGAGGACTTCTTCATTTGCAACCCGTATTTAAAACTCTTGTAAAAATTTCGAATCTTGTTTTGATGACATTAAACAACTTAATGCAAAAATATATTTTCCGTTTAACGCAAGAGGTTGCAAACTGAAGTACTCCCCAAGAACATTATTTCGGTTATTTATGCAAGATTGCAGAACTTCTGGAATTTTTTTGGAAAAATGAGAATTATTACCAATTTTTTTTGATTAAACGAAACATTCCGTTTTGTTTGAATGGTTGCGAATTCACCAGAAAATGTTAACTGCTATTTCGCAGTACTTCGAAAGTTTGCAGAACTTTTGCAAATATCTCCGTACAAACGATGAGAATATTCACAAAATCCTCATTTTCAACATGTTCCGTTCAGAAAAAAGGGTTGCAAAATCAGACTCAATATCAATTGAACGTACTTTTCATTCTACTAAAGTTTCAAAACTTTTGTAATTATTATTAAATTTTGGAAAAATCATGTCTATATCTACTGGCCTATCACCGTTGTTTTCGTCGATGTGAAACTGTGGATGAATGCATCAGGGACAATTCTTAATCATTCATTTCGAATACTTATCAAAAAAATCGTTGAATATGTCGAAAACAAATTGATCAATAAGGTCATAATCGCATATAGATTCAAATTAACAAAATAAAAGGGACACGTGTAATTTTGCTTCATTTAGCTAATATTATAAAGGTGTTTGTTTCTGACTTTGTATGGTTGAACAAAAAATTCAGTGAGAAATGATATTCTAGAAGAGCCCACGATGCTAAATCTGGATTTACTCGAGCGTGTTAAAGACCTATTGGGTTGCAAAGCTTAGATGATAAAAAGAAAAAATGTTATATAATGTATACCTTTTCATCGGTGGGGGGAGCGGCTATAGACTTTCAAAAATGTTAAAAAAAACTGTTGCATGGACATACTCGAGCGCGTCAGATATTGATATCATCTATGTCCTACATATTTTTAATAATGTACCCATGTTAATCTGTTTCCATGATGGGGGTGGTGGTTGTACGTAAGGGTTGAAAATGAAAAAAAAATCTCGAGCGGGTCAGATTTTCTGAGGGGATGTTAAGTGAACCTTAAAAAAGCTCTTATATAATAATCTGACGGTTTGGATGTGACGCAGACTCGCGGCTGTTGATAGAATGTGAAGAAAAATCGTCATTTTGAAATACACAAGCGCGTCAAATCAAGATATATGTATATGGTTCATCTTTAACGTCTCATAATCTGACAATTATCTGGAGGGATTCGCCTATTCTGTCAATTTGATTTTTTTTTATTTCTTCAAATCATTGAACTCAATTAATTGAAAAGCTCAGGAAAAAGCATGCAAATGAAAAAGTGTGTCTTTTTTCAGTAAAATACTTGTCTTTATAAGAAAATTATTATCATACAATTGAATTTTTAAAATGTTAAAACATTGGATATTCGTTGTAAACAATATCATGCCACGAACGAACTGGCATGGCGTCATGGCAACAGAAACCAGAGTGGGGACGAAGTGAGAAAGCAATAGATAGAGAAAGAGTGAGAGAGGAATATAATCGCGGAGAGGGGGATATCGGCATCACGTAGCAGCACGCATTAAACTTTATCGATGAATTTTTGTTATTTCGGCTTGTGGAAATCGTCAGAGTATATATTCTTTGCAATTCTTGAATTATTCCCTTCAAAATCAAAATAAAATTAGCCACGCTCGAGAATGTCGAGGTGACGTTTTTTTACAACTTTGTAGCCCTCCTCCTTCTTTAGGTCACTCTCGAATTGTCAGATTACCTAGTGGAATATACACGTTTCAGGATGTAACTAACTCACCCTACCTTAATCTGAAGAATCTCAGATGATCATTTTTTTTTACTAATCTGATCCTTTATCCTTGAAGGGCGTCCATATATATATATAGGGCTCATATATGGTGGAAGTACTTAACCGGATACAAGGTATCCCCCTGTATATTAATCTGCCGCGCTTCAGTGAATCCTGAAATCCTCGCTTGGGCTCCCATATTAGTATTATATTAAAATCAAGTCTGAGAAAAGCAGGCGAAATGTGCTGCTTAAACGGTGTGCGTCGACTAAACAGTTCGGTATAGCCGAACATAATGTCCACCTAAAATGTTGATCTCTATCAGTTCTACTAAAAAAACATGGTCGGTTCATACACCACACTTTTACTTTTACGTCATCTTTTACTTTTACTTTAAGAAAGTTGTCACAATGTAAATCAATCGAGGCGTTCATACACAGCACTTTTACTTTTACTTTTAGTTTAAGGATGAGAACTTTTACTTTAAGAATGAGAAAATTAAATAATTTTAGGGACTGAGCATGCGTGCATGTGAAGTCATCACAGCAAGCAGTGCCACCAACATTATAAGGAAACGTATTCTTCTGAACAGAAATGATATAAAATTGGTGCTCTGTGAAATATCTGTCATTATCTGATACAAAATAGCAAATTGCAAATAAAAGCAATGACGTAACCCACGATTAATTCTTCTTCTTCGTTTGTTTTCGATCACTGCGCATGCGTTCTGTTTACTTTAACATTGGTGTATGAACGGTCCAATTCCATTCTTAAGGTAAAAGTAAAAGATAAAGTAAAAGTGTGGTGTATGAACCGACCATGGATACCATATAGGAGTGCGTATCACTACGTCGAATTCCCATTACGCCGAATTCCCACTACGTCGAATTCCCATTACGCCGAATTCCCACTACGTCGAAAAGCATCCCCACCACTTACGTCACCAAAACACGATCGTTATCGAAGCTGGATCCCATTCGACGTAATGGGAATTCGACGTAATGGCAATTCGGCGTAATGGGAATTCGACGTAGTGATACACACTCGCAAAATTTACCGGATATTCTGCAATTTCCTGTTAACCCAATCTGACTTAACCTAACTAACCTAACCTAAAAGAAGGATGAATTTCGCTGTGCTGTTGATATTGAAAGTGCATGGTGTGGCACTACGCCGAATTCCCATTACGCCGAATTCCCATTACGTCGAATTCCCATTACGTCGAATGGGATCCAGCTTCGATAACGATCGTGTTTTGGTGACGTAAGTGGTGGGGATGCTTTTCGACGTAGTGGGAATTCGGCGTAATGGGAATTCGACGTAGTGGGGATTCGGCGTAATGGGAATTCGACGTAGTGACACGTCCCGCTATATAGCAAGCTTTTATATTTGAATCAAAGGTGTTTCTGTTAATCTATACAAATAAAATGGTTCGTCCTGAATAACTGACTGACGGATCAACGTACAGCCTAAACCTATGATCTTAGGTACCTGAAACTTGAAGGGTGTTTTCTTAGTATAACGCAGGCATTCGGTAAGAATTTTTTTTCCCGAAATTCCAACCCTAAGGGGGTGAAAAACAGGGTGAAAATTTGTATGGGACAACGTGATTCCTAGGTCCAATCTACTACAAATTTTGCAGAAATATTCTTCAACAGAATTGATGGAAGACCTGTTTCGTATTTTATCTAAATCCATTGTTCAACGAGGTGAAAAAGGGATATAGAACATTTTCGACTTCTCCAGAAGGAAGAGCTGTTATCAAGATGCATAGATTCCTGGTGAAATGACTTCTATATCAGTACAATGTTAATGTTTTCGTCAAAAACGCTATACCTACGGCTCACTTGATGATGACATCCAGAGATATTCAAATTCTTGAAATTTCTTCACAGATAGCTTCGAGCGGCAACTCTAGACACATGACATTATGAAGTCTGGCGAAATTTCTATTAGGGAATTCTCTAGAAAAACTCGTGCAGAGTCAGTGTCTTACTTTCTTTTTTCAACACTATACATAATAAAGGATAAAGATATAGGAGTTCTTTCAAAATCCCTAAGAATTCCCTATATTTTTGATGTTTGTTCGTTTCTGTTTAGACGTAAACACTGATATGCATCCTGATACATATATTACAGATAGATGCATTTACTTTATATTCTCGATATATGTTATGAAAAATTAATATCAAAATTCATAGAAATTCTTACTATTCGGAGCTGAAAGTTTTCAGATAATTTGATGAGATTCTTCGTAATATCGGTATCGACGTGAGAAGTAGTGTAGTTGGACTACATGGAAAAATAATACCTTAATATAGAGTTTATTGAGCAATCATTGTAGTGTTTGATTAGAAATGAATTGGACCATCCAGTCCACATCAACCTGAGTAATTTCAATTCATAAGGAAGAGTGCTGTAGTGCTAGCTATTATGGCGATGTACAAGAAGACCATTTGAAAACACTCTCCGGAAAGAACTTTTATTCTATGAAATTCTGAAAAGCAATCGACAAGTAACACAAAAATAACTTCTACCAACGTAAAAACTCAGCAAGATGAACTTTGTTTTTATCAGCGTCAGAATAATCTCGCTTTATGTTGACCAGTTGAAGTTGGATACATGTGTATTGAATGTTTTGTACTAACCCTCGAAACTCAATATAAATGATTGAACAGCGTTTGATATCCATTATGGGTAATTATCCGTTAAGCGGGCTCCATCGTGAAATTGAAAAATTTTTGGTGGAACTTACGTATTTCGGCCTCCTGAACAAAAAATTCTAATAAAGTTTTTGGGGCTCGCAACTAGTTTCGGAGATACGGCCCCCCAAAGACAGGAAATCGGGGTTTTACGCCTATGTTTGTTTCTCAGCCAATTCCGCTCGAAATTCCTCCTTCTTTCTATCAGCACAATATACTCATTCTATAAATCCTCCTTCATCCCTTTCCAACAGAATCATAAGCATTTTTCCATTTTTCACTCAAAAACTCTAATAGGTATAGGTAAATCGTCACAGAAATTCGAGGTTAGGTTAGGTTAGGATGCGCGTTCTACTGTTTTGCTTTCTGTGACGATTTACCTTTTAGAGTTTTGTAGTGAAAAATGGAAAAATGCTTATAATTCTGTTGGAAAGTGATGAAGAAGGTGGTATAGAATGTGTATATTGTGCTGATAAAAAGAATGATGAATTTCGAGCAGAATTGGCTGAATAAACAAACATAAATGTCAACCCTGAAAACCCTGTTTTCCTGTCTTTGGGGGGCCATATCTCCGAAACTAGTTGCGAGCCCCAAAAACTTTATCAGAATTTTTTGTTCAGGAGGCCGAAATACGTAAGTTCCACCAAATTTTTTTTAATTTCACGATGGAGCCCGCTTAACGGATAATTACCCCATTATGAAACACTGTTTGAAAAAACACTTAAGCAACGGCAGATGAACGATAAATAACTAAGAAAACTACGGTAGAAAACTGAACTGGAAACGACAAATAGCTGGTTGAAAGGAACAGTGAAATTATGGAGAACTTCGAGCCAAATTCGAATATATTGGAATGCAAATGTCAAAAGATGACAGAATTCGATGCAATCCATCTTGGCACAGAATTAGTGACGTATATGCCCAGCAATCTCTGTCACGATCTGTACACACTCGTTTTTATTCGTCAGGTGTATTTACACCCTATCCCATATTCAACACATTTTTCTGTATTATTACTATTTTTCTATGGGGGGGAGAAAAAAGGGGGGAGGGAGAAAGAGGAGGGGAAAAAGAGGGGAAGGGGGAGAGGGAAAAGGGAAGGGTATAGAACTCGAACCGATATATTGCTGGTAGCAAAAGACGAATGAACGGTGTAAAATACTCCTGACTAATAAAAACGCCTGTGTTCCGATCGTACGAGAAATATGGCGGAATATTTCCCCATTTCCGAACTCTAAAGGGTCGTAAGTTACGAAGGAAGACCGTTGCGTTTTGAATTTAGAATCGTGTTCTACGCATGAGAATACGCGAAACTTTTCTCAAAATTCTCAGGTGTGGGGATAACAGTTTTTTACCATCAGTCGGTATGAGTATGACTGGTACTGGATTTTTTCGGCAGAAATTGAATTCTACTGGTTTCAACGAGACAGCACTTGAGCAGTCCTTATTGAACCGTGGTTCAGTTCAGGAGAGACTAGTTTTCAGCAGATTTTATACTGGACTATATATTTGTTTATAGTTTCAGCTTAAAACACAACTCAAATTCAACTCAAGAAAAGCCGATCTTTCATCATCAAATATTCAGATGTCAGGAGTAACTATTCCTTCAAAATCAAGTATCTCGATGCTAGGAATTATGATCAGTAATAATCTCTCATGGGATAACCATGTGAGATCGATCGCCAAAGGTGCTTCCCAGAATCTTGGATTTCTATTTCGTGCGAAGAAATACTTCACTTCTCGTCAACTTCTAATGATCTACAAGGCTCAGATACGACCTGTCTTGGTATATGGTTCTCATGTGTGGAGTTCGGCACCAAAACATTCATTGAGGATTCTCGATTCTATTCAGACAAAGGCAATCCGTCTTGTTGGTGATTCTTCGCTCACAGACTCGCTCACTTCATTGGAACATCGTAGAAGGGTCGGAGACTTTTCTCTCTTCTATAGATACTTTTACGGTCGATGATCTTCCGAATTATTATCAGTCGTTCCCCCCTTGACAATATCTACACGGATGACTCGTCGAGTACAGAATTCCCACCCCTTTTTTGTGAATTTGGAAACCTGTCAAACCTCTCTTGCTCAGGGATCTTTTTTCAATAGAACAGCTAGCTTTGGAACTCCTTGCCAAAAGAGGTTTTTCCTGAGGCTCACAAACTCCAGAAATTCAAAGTAAATGTTAATTGTTATCTCCTGTCCCTTGATTCACGCGGTGTTCTTTGAACATTACAGGGCATCCCTTTCGTGTAGTAGTAGTAGTAGTAGTAGTTTATTCACCAAAAATACAATAATACAATTCAATATAAAATACAATACAATATTTCGTGAATAAAAATTAAACTTGATAAGTGATTGAACACTTGTTTCAAGTTCAAGGAACACCTTGACAGTAAAATAATACAATAATAAAATAATTAAAATTAAATTGTTGAAAGATAAAAGACAAAAATTAACTGTAATAATATAACACAATATATAATAATTGGAGAATAGGTGGGACAATGAATATATAAAGGTTTGTCGATTAGTAAAATGATATTAAAGCTAAATGGTACTATTGCGGGAGGGTGGGGAGACTTATTCATTTTCAAGCAAATTTGTGAAATGATTACGTATGTTTGCCATGATATAGTATTTCATCCTTTTTTTGAAAACATGGATGTTGATGATCTCTTTCAGTTCCCTGGGTATGTTATTAAAGAGTTTCGGGGCAACAAATTCATAAGACTTCTGTCCGAGTGCTTTTTTCATGAACGGGACTACGAAGCTGCCTCTCAGTCTTGTTTCATATCTGTGAGAGACAATTTGATTTTTTGTTTTATTTTGATGATAGTGACAAATAATATTTTGTACAAAGAGTTGTCTGATGTCTAGAATACCTGATTCTTGATAAAGGAGATCTGAAGGGTAAGTTCGTCTTTTTGAAAAGATGATTTTCAGAAATCTCTTTTGCAGAACTTCAAGTGGGTAGATGTATGCCTTCGACAAACAACCCCATGCAGATATTCCGTATCGAATATGGCTCTCTACTAGTGAGTGATATAGTATCTTCAGTTGTCGAATGGGTAAGATTTTCTTCAGTAACCTAAACCTAAATAGTATACAATTGATTTTTTTTATTATGAAATTTATGTGTAAGTTCCACTTCCAGTGACTATCAATCAATACACCCAGGTATTTTACTTCATTTTTAGCTGATATTGAATGAGCTTTGTTTGCTGCTGTGAACTCTAGGCTTTGAAATGTTGGTGTTCTTGTTTTGTTGATGCTGAATGGGAGATAAGTGGTTTTCTCAAGGTTGAGGGTAAGTAACTTATGATCAAACCATTTCTTTATGTGAGCGAAATCATCTGTGAATCTGCATTAAAAAAAACTTTCCGATGCTTTATTCGAGTTAATAGGCTAACAGTTAAATGATCTCAGGATTTTGACCTGGATTCCATTTTTTGCAATTACTCCCCTCTGGAAAAGGAGAACCTTTGAATATCTGCTTTTTTGGGGAAAATTGGTATATTTGCCCAGATACGTAACTTCAATATTTGGAAGAGGCAGAATCGACTATTTCGTCACGGATCCGGGCAAATATACCAACTTGCCCAAAAAACAGATATAGGAATTCTAAACTTTCTTTTCCAGAGGACAGAAAACCGATAGAATGGACTCCAGGACATTTCAACCTCTTCAAATAACATTCAAACATTATTAATCAGAATTTTGACATTATTCTGAAGTATCAAAGTGTATAATGGTTCTGCAAAGATTCTGTAAATGTTTTCAAGATAAACTAAATCTTATTCGTTTGTGAAATTCAAATTTGTCCAAATTTATTCGTCATATCATTTTTTGTTCGTCTATTGACAAAAGAAGCATGCTACACAACCAAAGAACGCATGACAAGTAGGAGAGAAATACAATCTTTATTTAGAATAAATATACAATATCTCAATTATCATTGAACGAAAATATATTGGATGGAACGATCTATAATTTATTGGCTAAGAGCATAAGGGCTAAAGACGGTAACAACACAACCATGAACTGAATCATCGAAAACTCCATCACAAGATCGCTAACAGCTCCAGATGCTTTTGGTGCGGCAGTTGTTTGCGCATTGATATTCCCAACAAGTAGAATGACTGTGAATAGGGTTATCCAGAATGCGGCACCACTGGTAATTCTCTGAAAAACAAAGTCATCAATTAAATTTATGTCAAATTTGTTTTCAGTACTGTCAAAAAAATATCGGAACTGTTTCTTACTTATATAGAATACCAAAATGCCATGCTCGTAATCCAGTGAAAATTTTGCCTTCCTTCACATTATCACTTGGGAAAAAAATTCATTTTGAATTGTATTTCTAAAATTTTCAAACAAGTTCCGAGATCGTATATTATACTGCAAATTGGGCTCAATTGATGAATATCGTGAAAGGAATACTATAAGAAACATCTCATTACAGATTATTTTGAAGATGGTTGAATAATAATTTCAGTGCGTCCCGATGACATTTCTTTTGACAATAATTTCCTGCCTTTTGAATTCTCCAGCTCTTTGCTTCGATCGATCGATGTCTCCAACCGATTGCGTGATAGTAGTTGTAATCAGCTAGTTTATCAAGAGAATTGAAAACTAAGCAGCTTTTCGAAAAATATATGGCCACGAGAACGTTTATATTCATGTAGATGATAGCAAAAAGAGTATATAACAGATTTACTCACCATATTGCAGCACTTCTCTTTTTTTGGTCAAATTTAGTAAAAACGTCTTCAATACTTTTCGTAACTCACAAATTGACAAATTCTGTTTGCGAGATTCCTTGGAAACAGTAACAAAAAGACAATTAAAATTCAAACTAGACAGCCTGCTCTTTCACCTGACTGCAGAAATTGTGTCAATAAGAACAGTACAGTTTTTTGGGTATGTACCGAGTATCACCTTGATATATAAAAAATCCGAACATTTGTTTTTATAGTTTATTTAACAATTGAGTTAAGTTCATTCACTTCTTGAAGTGAATGAGAAGAGCAGGATCAACCATAGGAACATGGTGGTGCAAGAAAACCCAGAAAAACTAATATAGGCACTTATTGAGACGAATATAGATTATATTACAAAAAATATTTGATTTATCAACGAGTAAAATCTTGAAGAAAACTTTGGGTAAATATTATTTCTATTTGTTATGGAAAGTTTCTTTCAAAATTGGCTAGGAGGTTCAGGAAAAATGATAAAAAATCTACGATTTTTTTCATAAACAAATCATTACCATATATATATTTCTGGAAAAAACATACTTTCACCAAACCGGTAAATTCCAAAGATTTTGGTTAACAAGTCCCCTTATTAACAAGACCCATTTAAGATTTTTTTTCATTCATTTAGGTTTATGTACAACTTCTCTCACTTTTTGAATAATTGTTGTTGATTCGTTGTCCCTAAGATGGCAATATATCATTGCTCCAAGGTATTTTACTGTTGTGGAAGAGTTTATGTATATACTCTGTTCAGGAGTTTATAATTATTCATCGAACTGTTGAAAGTTGCCCCTTTGTCGAATAGATGGCAGACTCCTCGATCAGGCTTTTCTTGAAATGGTTCTTAGATCATACAAAAATTATCCCACAATTACGGTCAGCATGACTCGACGTTTAAATGAGACATGAATATGTATATGAGTACATAATAGAAAATCTATGTCCACATCCGTGGACGCTATGAGCGAAAAGGCTGACGGATGTGCAAGTTGTATGCAACCCGTTGTACAGTTACTTGTATGGTAAGTTTTCTACCTACAGTTGTCGAGCATGAGATGAGGATTTTCAAAATCATTCTTGAAAAAAAGTGGACATGAAGAAGACAGTAATTTGGAATTGAAGAATTCAGTGATATCATATGGTTTTTGTTCTCTTTCATATAAGTGGTTTTCGGAAACAATTTGGATTAATTTTTGCACTGATAGAAGACGAGAACACATAAAGTTGTTTTGAAGTGTCAGATTGGTGGTGAAATCCAAGAATGGTACTTTGCATCTGGAAATATCGATCTAGGTGTTTCTCACGGTTCTATTTCATAACACTCTTTGTTTACATGTCTGTCATGGACAGGTCGTTGATGAGATTGATAATGGCGAATTGAGTAGCCTAATTTATTAACATCAAACACGGTACCCTAAAATCTGCAAAGATTTCTGCGGTGGCTAGAATGTGATCTTTCGAGAAATGCTTTTTCAAAATCATAAAAATGGGAGAAAAATTATATTTGGCTGGAATTTGGTGAGAAGTAGTTTTTTCAATCGCACTTTTCCATCTTGAACAGCTGGCAGCTCAATGAACAGAGACCTACCTACAACAGTCCCTATCTTTTCCTTCTGTTATATTCAATCACTGAAGAAAAAATTGTATATGAAGCCCCTAAAATCTTCGAAAATAGTCTTGCAATATCTTCTATTTCTTCGAAATGGCATTTTTATCAAGAAAACGCATATTTCGATTGACCCACCACTCAAATCCCTCTCAATAACTCTTTTGCATCATACAAAAAAAGGATATATCCTTCTGAACCTATTTCGAATCCTTCAACACTTGCTTTAAGTCAAAACCGAAGAAGTAACGACTTTTTCAATAATATTTTTCCATAGAGAATTATCTCATGTAGGTATTGACATTGTATAAGCTTTGTATATAGACTATAGAGTCTATTACCATTACCATTATATAGATAGATCCTTTATTTTCCAAGACAATACATTGCAGCATCGTATAGAAATTGTCAAACAAAACAAAACACTAAGAGAACTAACATGAAACAAGGCAAATACATCATTGGAGAAGCATCTGAATTGAATTATAAAATTATAATTGTAAAAAACACATTGATCATAAAACGGTTAATATATAATACAGAACAAAGAATTGAATATTTTGAACACACTTTGCTCAAGTCATGTAGTCCGTTAAAATATAAAAACATTTTTCAAGTAGATAATTTTTAAGATTTCTCTTAAAAAGTCCCTCAGACTGAGTAGATTTTAAATCTGCAGGCAACAGATTGAAGATTTTTGGTCCCAGATATTTTGGTGTATTGATTGTGATATTATATCTACAGAATGGAATATGAAAGTTGTTATCCTGTCGAGTTGATCTCTCACGTATGCAGTCATTGGTCGGAAATAATGTTCTATTTTTGAATACATAAACAGACATTTCAGAAATAAATAAACATACCAGAGGCAAAATCTTATATTCTACAAATAAGGGTTTACAGGAGCTGAGTTGAGAGACACCTGCAATAATTCTCACAAGTTTTTTCTGTGCTGTAAATACGTTAGCAGCCAAGGACGTATTTCCCCAAAATGGGAGGCCATACCTCAAGCGAGACTCTACTTGAGCGTAGTATAGCATAACTAGTTGTTTCGAGGTTAAGACTGACTTCAGATTTCGAAACAAGAAAGAAAGTGAATTCAATTTTCGTACAAGTGACTCACAATGAGCTCTCCAGTTTAAGGTGTCATCCAACATCGCTCCCAAAAACTTGACCGAATCGGACTGAGCCAAGGGTTCATGACTGTTACGTATACTAATATCTAAGGGTTGCGCATACTTTTGTCTGTTATGGAATCTCATGATTTGAGTTTTATTCGGATTTAGATATAAACTGTTTTTAGAGCACCAATCCACAGTACGATTCATAATATCTGAACAATTATTATTCAGGATGTTATGGTCTTTATCACTAACAACAATAGAAATGTCGTCCGCATATAGAATACAAGATTTATCATCAAATAATTTGTCCAGATCATTTATGTAGAGCACAAATAAAATGGGCCCAAGCACAGAGCCCTGCGGGACACCCATAGATACCATTCTTTTATTGGAACTGTACTTGTTTTTCATGGCTCCATCACAATGAAACATAACAACATACTGTTCTCGATTATTCAAAAATGAAGAAACCCACTCATTGGCTACTCCACGTATTCCGCTGGAATAAAGTTTAGAGAGAAGCAAATCATGATTGACACAGTCGAATGCCCTGCTTAAATCACAGAAGATTCCAGCAGGGCACTCACCCGCCTCAATAAAGTTCACAGTTTTTTCCATAAATGCACAAATAGCACTGCTAGTTGATCTGCCTGGATAGAATCCATGCTGACTTTCAGTTATTATGTTTCTACTCACTAAGAAATCCATGAGTCTCTCGGAATATGACAGTTCAAACACCTTTGAGAAGCAAGAAGGAATGGTAATTGGACGAAAATCGTTCAAACTTATAGAATTAGTCTTCTTCTGAACAGGCACAACCTTGCCTGTTTTGAGGCTAGAAGGAAAACAGCCTGTTGTAAACGAAAGATTCACTAAATATGTGAGTGGTTCAATAATTATTGGTAATACTTTTTTCAATATGAACATTGGAATTTCATCAAACCCACTAGAGGACTTATTTTTCAGTTTGTTATTCAATAAAGTCAGAAGTTCTTCACAAACGAATGGGTTCAAAAAAATTGAATCTTTCTCATAAAAAGTAACATTATTTGAATCCGTATCAGGACAAGAATTTGGTATTGAGCTAATGATTTCTTTAGGTTTGTCAATAAAATAGTCATTGAGCATATTCACAATTACTTGAGGATTATCATAATCATTTCCATTCTCTCTAATTGAGATATTTGAACTATTCTCTCTATTCCTAGTCAGTTTATTCATCACATTCCAGGATGTTTTGCACATATTGTCAGACGTAAGAATTTTATTTTGGTAGTGACTGCGTTTAACATTTTTTACAAGTTTTTCATGTTTTTTCTTTGCTTTTTTATAAGAGTCAGACAGAACAGGGCAAGAGGTTTTCAACAGAAATAAGTCCTTCAAGTTTTGGCTGGAAAGAATAACTTCATTAGTAACCCATTCACTCTTAGAATTCGCTTTTTCATGAAATTGTTTTAAGGGGAAAGTAGTATTGAAATAAAACTCAAATATCTCCCAAAAGTGCTGAAATGCATTATCAAGATTTCTATATTCATAGGTGGAAGACCAATTTTGTGTCAGTAATTGAGTACAAAAAAGTTCAATATTTGATTGGCAAAAATTTCTTTTCTGTGATATGCGACATCTGCTTATTTCAGTCATGGAGCCAAACTCTACAAGGACAGTTCTATGGTCCGATAGATCATTATCTATTACACAAGTTGTAGTATTGCTCATATTAGTAAAAACATGATCTATTATAGTGCTCGAAGTATTAGTGACCCGCGTAGGCCACCCCACTCTTGAGCTCATACCAAATCCTAGAAATATATTACTGAGTTCCGTGAATTTTTTCGAGTCACTGGCGTTCACTGTAGAATCTATATTCATATCACCACAGACAAAAATATACGCATTCGACAGATACAGTTTAGTCAATAACAAAGACATATTTTCACAGAAGACTCCAAAATCGCCCAACGGAGAACGATAACAAGAAACAATTATAAATTTATTCGATCCATATTATAATGGTATGAGCATAGGTATTTTTTATTGGGATTTCAAAATGTGATACGCCCTCTGGTAACAAGTTTTAACCAATGTCGAAGTATTGTTAAAGTGGTGCTTATTAGTTGAAGGCTTGGTAAAAATGGCGTGGCGATATTATTTTGAAATTTTGGAATATGATGAAAATCATTACTAATGTTTATCAAGCACAATTCACGATTAACGTTCACAAGAAAAGTGAAAAACCATTGAAAACTCTAATAGTCGGTTTGGGATTTTCAAACAACGTTAAAGTCCTAACTTTAAATAGAAATAGTTATCAAAGTGGTGCTTATTAGTTGGAGTTTTCTTGAATGTTGCGCTGCGATTTCAATTTGAAATCCCAACAGAGATACATAGTCAAGCATATGGAAATATCATCTGAAGGGATGGATACAACTGATAGATGGCACTAGTAATTTCGTTTCCAAGTCATGTCACTTCTTTCATTTTTCCTACGGACGCCATTGATTGAATTCCATATTTTTTTGATTACTTACACCTAATGCCGAAAGATGGCAATAAATTTAGCAAGAGAAGTGGAATTTTTCGTCAATATCGTAGATCATTCATGTGTTGAAGATTATTTTGATACCTGAACTTTCATTTCCTTCATGAACTTCTATCGTCAAATCTATTTTGAAGCTTCATTATCTTTCTATCAACATTTCAAACTGACAGACTGAACGATGCACCTATTTTCCCTTTCAGAGTGGGAAACTTTTTCGTGCATTGTCAAGTAAACGGAAAAAGATACTTTATACTGTACATGGCGTAAGAAAAACCCTTCACCTTTCAAATCCTTTTTACACAGGCATTGAATAACTATATACCTATAAACAATGGTATATCTTTCTAAACAATGATTTTACCTTTGCATATAGAATGATATAGACTATATATACGAAGATTTTACCCTTCAAAGAAGGAAACTTTTCTTGCTTTGTCGAGTAAACGGAAATATCGATTTCATACGGTAGATGGCGTAAGAAAAACCCTTCACCCTTCAAATCCTTTTTACACAGGCATTGACCAACTATATCTATAAAAAATGGTATATCTTTCTAAACAATGATTTTACCCTTCAAAGAAGGAAACTTTTTCGTGTTTTGTCGAGTAAACGGAAATATCGATATTATACTGTAAATGGCGTAAGAAAAACCCTTCACTCTTCGAATCCTTTTTACATGGGCATTGACTTTTTGTTTATCTATAAACAATGGTATTGCTCTATAAACAATGATTTTGCCCCTCAAAGAAAAAAAATGTTCTTGTTTTTTCGAGTAAACAAATAAAATAAAAATATCGATATTATAGTGTAGATGACGTAACAAAAAACGCTTCTTCATATTACATACTAGCTGACCCGGCCACGCGTTGCTGTGGCTAAAGTTTTTGTTATATTACATTATAGTAAACAATCTAAGAGGAACAATAAGAGAACATCAGTCACGGAGTCCACTATGCTTTTTCACACAGATGGTATTTGTAGAAAAATATGGTGATCTCCTTATTTGACTTTCTACTACTATAACCCTTTAGTACAATGAAATTATTTACGAACAAAGACGAAAATGTTGATGTTGGTATAGAAATTCACTGGATTGAGATTTGAAGGGGAAGTACGTTGAACACAACTAATTAAAATGTTCTTACACTTGATATAAGCAGAAATCAATAGGTACAAAATAAAAATTTATCAGATTTATTATTTCCATTTAATTTTATAACAAATATAAGTATACTACAGTATGATACAGTAAATAACATGTGACGCTTAAACTCATGAATGAGGTAGGCAAGGCAGACAGTCTTAAACTTTTAAACATTAATATCAATTTTTTTGAATTATGAATACTATCAATTTCAATTTAATTTAACACCAATCGGTGCACAATGTTTTTGGTTAACCTGTCTTTAGCTAACACAAATAGATTCGACGGTTTCCCAACACGTGAACACGCAACATATAGTTGCCCATGAGAAAAACATGGATTTTCCAAATCTAAACCATTTGTGGTTGTGCATGACCTTCTGCTGTCCTGATTCTTTGAGCTGGATTCCTTGATTCAATTTGTTCTGCCAACTGATGGGCTCAGCAGCGCCATCTATTGATTACTTACTCAACCCAGTCAAAAGGTATCGACATCTGTTAGAATCATTTGGAGTTAACAGATAATTGTGACTGTCAGATATTAACAGACAAATAATTAGCAATAAATTGAAATTGCGACTATAATTTGAGATTTAAACTATCCTATCTCTCAAGTTGGATCGAACTGCACATGGTGTGCGAATTTTATTATAATCGGTTAAGTGGTTTAGGAGTCCATTGAGGTCAAACATTGTGACACGAGATTTATATATATTAAGATTATGGTTCAACCGACAAAAAGAAACATTGTCATACATTTTTTGTCAAATAAATGAGAACTATGGAATGGTGTGTAGATGGCGTCAAAAAAACGCTTCAATTGCTTTTTACACTGTAACTATATCCTATTTCTTTTAAACAATGGTATTGGTATGAAAATTTGAACGTTCGTATGGAATCACTATTTGGACTGATTTGCTCAAAATTTGCATTCACAACCTTTTCAGTTTTATAGGAAAATACACATACTTTATAGGAATTTGAAGTGGAACATTTTATGTATGTTCCGATTCATCAATTAATTTCACACACGAATATTCAAATAAGACCCCTTCATCGACAATAGAATTTTTACGACTTTGCATCATTTTTGGGACGAAATAGCATCAAAATGTATGCTTCATGAATAATATTATGAGACATATGTCATTTGTAAAAATCGGCTGTTGCAAAAAATCTTTTGGTAAAAAAACATTTCAGATTTTATTTCTGTTGGAGAGAAACGAAACTTTTCATGAATATACTTTTTCCCTGATATTCATATATACACACCAAAGTAAAGGTAGATCACAGAAAACTTCGTGTCAGGTGTTATATCTAGAAAAGCTACACCCTATTATGTGCAACAGTTGCTGAATACCATATATATATATAAGTCCCTTTTTGACTCAATGCACTCGAATCTTGAATGAAACATACCAGTTATAGGATTTTGGAAAAAAATTCATTCATTAGGATAACATATTATTTCATTCTCAAACCCAGATGAGCTTGTTTTGGTCAGATGGGCATACACATAGATTATAGAAACCCGACTTGGAGAAGGTGAAAAGCTGGTGCGATGCCAATTCATCATCTTTAAATGCACCGAAAACGAATATAATATCATTCAAATGTTTGCTTGAAGAAATTCCAATAGACTGCCACATTGCAAAAGGAATTACATATAAAATTTCTTGGTGTATTCATTGATAATATGCTGAAATTTGATGAACACCTTAAACAACTTAAAGTAAGATTTCCTCCAGTGAGAATAGTTTCCAATGAGTTGGATTTCCATATCGCAAAAAACCGTTTACCATGGCTGTTATTGAATCTCAGCTACGATATGGAATACCGTTTTGGGGAGCATGCAACTCATCCCTTCTCTCTTCTGTGTTGATATTACAGAAGAGGGTACTAAGGTGTCTTTGTAAAGTCAAACCAAGAGTTTGCAGGAATTTGTTCAATACCAATAAAATTTTGACAGTCATCGCACTTTTTATCCTTGAGACGGTTTCCCTTTCTATGAACATAAATCGAAGTTCAACTTAGTTTCTACTCCATATGCTACTTGTAATAGCATTTATACCTTTAGACTTCCCATTCCGACTTCGAATCTTATTAGATGAGTCTCTATATACTTTAATGGTGGTAAATTGTTCAATCATTTACCATTAGAAATAAGATCTGCAAATCTGAGCAACATCCATTTCAAAAAGGCGGTAAAACACCTACTTGTTGACAGACCCTATTATAGTTTGGAGGAATATTTTAGTGGATCTTTTCAAGAATAATTTTTATAAATTTATTATTTACGACTGTTATTTTACATTATAGTTTTTTATATATACATTTTTAATACTGTTTTATATCTACATTTGTATTTCTTGAACTTTGTCAATAAGATGCGAATCTTCAGATGATAAAGTATATTTTGATTTGATTCGTTGTTGAAATTTTTTCATTGTGGAATTTATGAAATTTCACGGGCATACTGTTTAGAATTGTACAATGTGTTCCAACAAATGCAACCCTCAGTGCGTAATTCTTTTTCCGCAGTATTCAAGTATTTCTTCTTTCTAAGGCGTGTGTGAAAAAAAGTTCCAAAACTTTGGCTTAGTATTCTATAGATCGAAGTACCTGAGGGCATCTACATTTTTTTTCAAAACCGTATACTCCTAAAATTATTTCATCATTATTTCAATAAAGGGAATTTTTTGAGAACTAGTTTGTAATAACCACAAGTAAATAAAAAAAAAAGTTTATTTCCATAAAATCTCTCAGATATTCGATAATCTTAACAAAAATACCAACAAAAATCATTCAAATCAAAGTTGCCTGCGTCTTGATCCCCTCCTCGTCTTTCTTGAGCTTTTTGTTACTCTCCTCGGGCTCAGGGTCTGAATTAGGTCGCTTCAAGGGCTCTGAAATGCTGCTGAAAATGCTGTTCTTGAACTCCTCGAACTTTTCACGATTAGCGAGCAGACTGCTTGTCGGGATCGTGTCACTCTCTTCAGTCTCTTCATTTTCTTTCGACGTCATTTTGTTGGTACTTCCCGTGGCGCTCTTTTCTTCTTTTTTGTCGTAGTCGTTCATTTGGGAGTGAACGAAGCTCGAGGTTTCGCATTTCATGATTTCCCGAAGCACCATCGTGGCATAGGAAGAGGAATTCAGGGCAAAGTCCAGTATCAGAGCCTTGTATTTACCACCTTCAGAACAAACACAAAAACAATGAAATAAATAATAGATCAAATACGAGGATAACAGCAAAATTACTCAAAAAAATCACTATTATTTCAAGTAGAACAGAACAGTGACACATTTGTGAAGTAAACAGAAAGCAGGGTTGGGCTGATTGAAATCACGATTAAAATCATGATTTAAATCGCTTGATTTTTTAAATTAAAATCATGATTTAAATCATTTTTTTCTTTTTTATTCAGAACCAGATAACAACATAACATGAAAATTTTCTCGGAGATCAAAAGGAGTATCTGCTTTTAGCGAAAACAACAAAAAAGAAGTACATAATTCCATATTCTTAAACTAAACGTGACACCTAAATTTTATTACTGTATATTTTCAGTCTATTCATTTCCGTTATATAATTTAAACAGAAACAGGAGTTTTCCTCCTTTTTCTATGCCTAATCTGTTTCTTATATCCGAGTGTACAACTAGCGAAATGCCTGAAATTGTTGGGCAACGTCAATTTATAGGGTAAGAAGGAAAATAAGTCTCGACCAGTGGCGGATCCACGGGGGGGGGTTTCGGGTCCGCCCCCCCCCCCATTGGGAAAATCAGAGATTATTTTTTTTCAATTTTTATCGGAGGTTATATCCCGAGTGCACCAAGTTTAATCGGTTAAAATGTGTGCTGCACTTCCATGATTCTCGAAATTTTGCTTAGCAAATGACTTGCGTGTATGATAATTTGATAAAATTTGATCATGTAAATGCACGCATTTTGGTCGATTGAACTTGGTGAAGGAGGGATATATGATTAGATTATTTCCAGAAAACAAGTAAACTCAGGAAACATCAAAATCGAACACAGGAACAATATAGTACCAGAGATAGTACCTGAAAAGTGATCCAAACGCCCGGTTTATTTCGAACATTTTAATCGGTTAAAAGGTCTAGTGCATTTAATCGCTGTAAAACTCTGTAAAAGCAGTCTAGCCTTCAACTGTTTCATCGTTTATTCGCATTGAGGGAAATAATCGGCTCCTGATTTCCAAATGTTAGGGAACGAAAAAATGTCACATGAGCAAGACAAAAAAATGAAATAGAATACATTTTTTTGCTTCAAAATTGAAGAACTTCAATAATTATTATTACACTCCATTGAAAACTAAAGAGGCTACAGGCTACATTTAAACATAGTAAATTTTCATTTTTCAACAACAATTTTATCAATTTATTCAATTCAATATCCTCCATTCTTAAAAAAAATATTCTCAAAATTAAAAATATACAAAAAATCTATTGAATTTTACCACAATAAAATTTTCCCCCCACCTCCGATCCGCCACTGCCTCGACAGGAATATTCTTGCAAAAAGCACAACAAACGCTTTCGTGTTCGTGCCTCACTCGGCACTGTATAGCGAGTGTATAGGACAGAAGAAAAGCAAATCGCGACAAGAGTTTTCTTGCAAGAAGCGCGACAAATGCGTTGTCACATGTTTTGAGCCGCAAATTGTATTCAAATTTTTAGACTTATACATTAAAACAATCAACAATAATTTCGAAGAATCAAAATGTTCAAATTTTATATTCAAATTTAAAAAATCAAAAAAATCAAATAAATCGTGATTTTTTCAAAAAAATCAATTATTTTTGATTTTTAGATAAAAATCAAATTTTGCCCCACCCTGACAAAAAGTACCTGGGATATATTCAAATTTTGATTCGATTTGTACAGAAAAGGTTTTTGCACACTCACCTTCAACACTGACCGGATCGGGTACCTTTTTCAGTTCTTGGAGATCTGATTTTATCAAATTGTCTGTAGGGCTATTATATCTCATTGTTTTCCACGATAAGTCTTTTACTCTCTCTAAGATTTTCCTATAGTCACCTGACAAGTTATACGACCTATAATCAATAACACTATTGAAGTCATACATATGAACAGCATTAGAAGTAAGGTTGATCATATTCCAATATTTCAGTTGTCTGAAGTAAAGAAATGGAATTAGGTGGTCAATTTGATGAAAACACTCTATATATAAATGTTTGAAAACTTCAAAAAACCTAAAATCAACCTAGTGCAGTGTCAAAACCAACTTCATGAATAACAAATTTCTAAACCTGAGTATATTCTCAAATTATGTTAAAATTCCATCATCTCACCTGACTTTTTGTTTCGTCATCTCCAGAGTCAAGTCATGTTCCTCTAATGCCTCTTTATAATACTGTTTCAAATTCTCAGGATAAACTATGTCATAGCCAGGAAGGGGCAAAACAACGTCATAAATTGTGTAATTTAAAAGGTCATCAGTCGTTAGTGCCTTAACAGCCTTCTTGCATTTGTTGTCATCTACAAAACATAGTCAATTTAGGAAATTAATGATTATTTTTGTTAATTTTGAACAAAAAAATTTACAGAATAAAAAACCCGTGGAACAGAAATAAAAGAAACAGTGACGATATGATAAAATCAAATATATTATATCTCACCTTCAACTTCTAATACTTCATCATCCTGTGTAGATTCTGAGGTAGAGTCTTCTGTGAGTTCTGGATCTGTGGTTTCCTCTTGTTTTTCACTGGATTGATTTGCAAATACCAGATCACCTTCCACGACTTTCATTCCGAACGACTTCACTCTCTTTGACACCATCCTATTCCAAATGAGGCTTTGGAATGAGTGGAGATAAAGAAGTCTCATTGATCTAGGTATCTGAAAAAATATTTGAAACAGGAATTTATGAATATAGAAGTTATAATAATTCTCTTGGAATTATGGGGCATTAGATAAATGCCTTTGATTAATAAAATTGTTAATATTATTGTATATAATTCTCACATCAGCTATTTAATCACGATTTGGTAACCTTTGAATTAAAAACAAAAAATGCAATATATCCTCTGATGAATAAAGAAATAAAAAATATTCAAAAAACCTTGGGCAACTCTATCTTCAGAATTATACAAAATTACTGAAAATATGGTTTTAGACTGCCTAATCAAATTCTAAAAAGCAAAACTCATCTTCAAATTTACAGATTAACAGAAAATATCCAGAAAACTAATACTTCATTCCTGAAAAATTCAAGTATCATAATACCAAAAGTTTCAATAATTTTCATCGAATTTACAAACCGATAAAGGAAGAAAAATCCCATTGCAAACTAGAATAATTTTTGTTTATATGATAATGTTCACCAAATCATCTGATAAAGAATTGTTAATTTGAATTAATTAGTTGTATTATTGTATTTATTTTATAATGTTAAGATTGTGACATACTTATACCAGAACGATAATCTGCCTGGAAAGTTCAAGTTCAAATAAATAAAATAAATATTTGATCTCTTTGCAGACATAATTGACAGTTATTTTAACTCATTTTACTTTTTCTGTACAGAGGAAGAATAAGGGTTAAGTGTTATGCCTGGTTCATAGACCCAACTTTTACTTCATCATTTACTCAAAGAAAGTTGTCACGATGGAAGAGTTTACACACAAAACGTAAAAGTGTCATATATGAATGCTTCCATTGACTAGTATTATAATTACTTTCTTGGAGTGGCATAAAAGATGAAAAAGTTTGGTCTTTGAACCAAGCATTACACTGACATGTGCAGTACAACGTTCAGAACTAGGTTCCTTTTTTGCATAAATATAAAACACACACAACATATTGTCCAAATGAATTTAACCCAATGACTAATTTGAAATATCTAATAATACATATCCTTATTGATTCATGTTTGAAAGTGCTGTGGATATATTTTGAGACTGAAAATTTTTAATTTGTAAGCATCCAAGTTATTTCACCAAGGTTTTCATACATCTTGGTGCCAACCTCATAAAGCTTAGGTTTGAAGTTTGACAACTACGTTGTTTAGTATTTTTTTTGGCAGCCATAAGGCAATGTGGAAGGTTTCTCATTGTTTCCCAGATCTTTGACCTTCATTGAAGAGAAGAGAATTATATGTGATGAGTTTTGAAAATGGAAACAGATTTGTTTTACGAAACGTCAGCAATGTATTTATTTATGTATATATTGGGGTTATCTATTTTTGTGATGCTATTATATTGTATAGTTCTAAGTACTTAGTTTTATTGGGTTCATAACAGCTCTGAGTTCTAGGCGCACTCCAAAGAGCTTTCGAAAGAAGTCGAAAATGTTGAATCCTTTTTATCCGACAATGAATTTCAATAGAATATGAGACATGTCTTCCATCAAATCTGTTGAAAAATATTTTTGCAAACTTTGAAGTAAATTGAAGTACGTTGTTCCATACAAACTATGATCCCGTTTTTCACCCCCTTAGACTTGGATTATGGAAAAACTTTCCATATCGGATGCCTACATCATACAAAGCAGGGGCGCTCAAACGGTCGATCGCGATCGACTAGTCGATCGCCAGTGCCTTTCGAGTCGATCTTGAGAAGAAATTTCCGATATAGAACTATTCACAGATTTCGTTTCAGAAGATAGGTCACTAGAACAAAATGAAATGAATAAACTACCAAAATGTATTCGATCCACCATTAGGCCAGAATAACACCCTCACCACTTTCTCTCATCGTAATAAACTCCTGCTAGCAGGAAAAGGCGGAGGTACTTGTCAAAGAAAAGCCGCGTTTGGGTCAACTCTTCAGTTAAGTTGAGACACTACAACTCGTTTGTTTCGTAAGAACCAATGAACTCACAATTTTGAATATTTTTTTTACTGATAATTTAGAGTAGTCTAACAATATTGAGGTAGATCGCCAACAGTTCAATTTTGAGCACCCCTGAATTTGATTAACCCCTAAAATAACTTTCTACCCCGTTAGGTGATTTATTTAAATAAAATACGAAACACGACTTCCATATTTTCTATTGAAGAATTTTTATGCAAAATTTGAAATAGATTGGACCTATGAATCACGTTGTCACATATAAACTTTGAACTCGTATTTCACTCATTTGGAAGTGGAATTTCTGGAAAATATTTCTTATCGGATACCTACGTCACACAAAGAAGACACCCTCCAAGTTTCAGAACTATACAATCAGTGGTTTAGGTTGTGCCTTGATTAACCTCTAAAATAATTTTCTACTCCTTTTCAACTCCGTTAGACGTTGAATTTCAATAAAATACGAAACATGTCAACATCAATTCTGTGAAAGAATTTCAATGTAAAATTTGAAGTAGATTAGACCAAGGCATCACGTTGTTCACCAGTAAAGGCGCGGCAAATTTTAAGAATCTAAGATTGGTAACACTAAGCATATATCAGGATTGAACTTTAATAATGAAAATAAATGTTTATTTTCTTGAAAAAAAATTAAGATTTTTAATTGAAGTACAGTTAAAAACACTGTAATTGATCAGTTATCGAGCGGGATGAAAAATGATTAAATTACTAAAATGGCCATAAAAATATTGGGGTTGGTGATAAAAAAGTAAAAATTTAGGGTTGTATGTATTTTTTAATGCCACATCATAAAAAAATAAAAACAAAAAATTTCGTAAAAAAAAATTAAGGGTGAACAACCCTTATCACTTAAGGGTATCGAAAATAGATAGTAGCCGAATTTCAGACCTACTGAATATGCATATAAAATTTGGTAAAAATCGGTAAAGCCGTTTCGGAGGAATACGGTAACTAACATTGTGACATGGAAATTTTATATATTATATTAGTTCTTATATTTTTGTGTTAGTCAAATTCACGTTATACGAGAAGCTATTGACAAAACGGATGTGTTTTTTAATCAAGGCAACAAACTTTTCGGCGTTGATAGAAATCTGCCCTTCTACACTTGTATATATTTCAATCATACTTCTAATTCAGATTGAAGTAGATTAACAATACAAAAAATATAGAGAAATCAGGATTTCAAATTATACAATGAAAGGTACATTATAAAAAATTAACAGATAAGCAATCATAGCTGATTTTTGCATTCAAATTACGGTATTTGGTAGCAGTGTATATACTAATACTTACATTTTCCAGAGCATTCACAAAATCATTATCACTGCCTTTCGTCAAACCTTCAAGGAGTCTGAATTCCACAGAACTTTTTTTATTTCTTTGAGCTGCTTCATAAGCTTTGGTGGCATCCCCTGTTTCAGCATAAATTTGTTTAGCCTTTACGATGTCTGCCTGATGGGATCCAGGGTCATCAGAAGCTTTTGGTTTCAATATCAGCTGCACTGCCTTGAAATAAAAACAAGAAATGTATTCATTTAAGTATGGAAATAGTTCAACTCACTTCTTTCCATTTTCCTTGCAGAAGTTTTATCCCAATCAAATAGGTAGGTACTTCCCTATCATTACCGAACCTTTGAAGGCCAAAATAGTTCGGAAAACCCTTTTCTTTCAGAGAATTCACAGAACAGTTTATATTCTCATCCTCCACGGTAATATTCCTCAGAGCAATGGTGAATTTATTACCTTGCAATTGTCCTAGCCGTAGAGGTTCATTTTTGAAGGTGAAGTTCCCAACTCTCATATTTGCGAAATCTCTAACCTTGTTTAGTAACTTCCAAGGCTCCACTTTGTGTACACAGAACCACTGCGTTGTGATTGACCGTCGATCTTTGGTGCCTGCTACAGTGAATTTTGAAGGGGACATCCTCAGGGCATTACTGAGCTTCATGCATGCCTCCATCGTGTCTATCTTTTCTTTGTATAAAATAAAATATACATACTCTCCTATATCTTCAGGCCATTGATAACGAGTATCTTGTTTAACTGAAAAAATGAAATTATTAATTACCTATCTTTTGTTGAACTTTCAAATTTGTGGCATTATACTTACTCTCTTTGTTGAACTTCCGGACCTGAATGCACTGTTTACCATTGACGTGTATGGTAGAAGAGATCAATTTTTTACCAAAATGACTTTTAATACAAAGATGCATTGCTTTTCTGTCCTCTTTGCTAATACTATCAATATCTAAAAGAACTGGTTCACTGTCTGTCTTCAGTGCCACATTCTTCATTGCTTCCCATTTTTCCTGCGGAATATGTTCGCTGGGGCTCTCATTCACCTCTTTGAAGTCTGTCTTCACCATTTTCATGGAGAACTCTTTTGGTACGGATGTGTCGGTTAATTTAGCAACTTCGCCCTGTAAGTTGATTTCGTGCACTTGAAAGTCCGAAAATCTTGCTTTGATAATGCCGCTGAATCCCTCATGTTGACTAATAAATTCGGTTATGCCCACTTCTGCTTCTTTCAACTGTTCGCAATGTCTGTATTCTTTCTTCTGATAAGGGTGTCTGTGAAATTGTTTAGGATTCCTGGGCCTATTATTCCCGAATTTCCCTCTTTTTGAAAACATTTTGTGAAGAAAACAACAAACCTAACCTCTCAACATGGACAGTGACAGTGGCCAGTCCAGTGGCAGAACCGGCAGACGGCAGAACGCTGACGTCGCTGACACGACAATTGACAGTTGACTGTATTGACATTGGCTGCGTCTAACAGGGTTACCGTTTTCGAATGACTGCAATCTACCAACATTCGGGTCACAGACCACTGACAAACAACCAAAATCTACTACACATCAACAGAATTCTACTAAAAATCTACCGCTACTTCCACCTAACGGAAAATTTACGAAACTCAATTGTGCGTCAACGATTGTTTGCTTGAAATTATGACCGCTAGATGGAGAATGAAACACTGATTTTGAGAAATATATTTAAATGATAATCAATCATCATTGACCATAACATGATAGGTAGAGTAGGGTGAATAAAAGGTGTGGCACAGGTGATAAGACCGATTCTGCCAAACCAGCCTAAATAATTTATTGTACTCATTTTTCAAGGGTTAATTCAAACTCAGTTTAAAGTTCTGTAAGAACCACTCTTAGCAATGAAAACAAATAATGAAAACAAAATATTTATTCTTCAAAGTTCTGTAAAAACCAACAGATAAAATAAAAAGGAAAACAAGTTTTATACTCTGTAAAAAACAAAGAAAACAATAATATAAACGAATATTTTAAGTTCAAAACTCTGTAAAAAACATCTCTTATAATAGTAACAATACAAAAGCAATAATAAAAGCTGAATATTTTATACGAAATTTAAGCTTTACGTATCATGTCAGAATCCAACAATTCCAACATATCTGCCATCTGTGAAAAAATTTCTCAAGTGAGGTCAAGTTTCCGCTTCCACCACTAGGTGTCACTTGCCAATTGGCTAGAATTCGTGTCGATGCCGAAAATATATATTGGTAATACTGGGATCGTGAAAATCTACCGAAATCTACTAAAATTACTGAATCTACTAAAATTCTACTGCACATTCCTATTTCTCTTGGAAATCTACCAATTTGGTAGCCAATCTACCAAAAACGGTAACCCTGGCGTCTAACGGCTTTCAGCGGCTGAAGCTGCTTTACAAAATTTGACATTTCACCATGAAAAACTGTCAAATTTTGTGAGCGAAACAAATGGAAATATCATTGGAGGGTGTAGATACTACTGTTAAATGACACTAGTGATTTCTGTTCCAAGTTATGTCTTTTCTTTCAATTATCTTACAGACGTCGTAGCTTGAATACCACATTATCTCGATCACTCACACATAATGCCAAAAGATGGCAGTCAATTCGGAAACAATGAATTTTTTGTCAGAATCGAAGATCACTTATATTTTGAAGATCATTTAATTACCTAAACTTTCATTTGAATAAATTTCTATTGTCAACTCTATTTCGAAGTTTCGATGGCTTTCGATGTTTCATTCAAACTGAAATACAGAAATCTGCACTTATTCTACTCTTCAGAGAAGAAAACTTCATCGTGCATTGTCAAGTGAACGCAAATATCAAAATTATAGTATAGATGGTGTAACAAAAACGTCTCAAACATTTTTACATAGAGATTGGCAGAAATGGCAAACTATCCTATCTTCAGACAATGCTATCAAGCACATAAGGATAAAATCAGACAATTGATGGGATGGATATTACGGATAGATGACATTAGGGGGTTCGTTTCCACATCATATCTTTTCCTACAGGTGTCGTAGCTTGAATCGCACCAAAGGCCAAAGACGGCAATCAAAGTGTAGATGGCGTCTTAGATGTGCTTCAAGTTATTTTGCACTTAACTATCTATATCACAGCTTTGTGGGCGAACTATCCCATTTCTCTATGAAATTTACAATACAGAACAATTTCGAAAACGGAAGGAGCCACAAGTCTTTTCATAGATATCAATTGATTTTTTTAGTAGTCAAATCAAGATGGAGGTGGAGATAGATAAGTCCGAGTACATTTTATGCAAAATGCTTTAATTAGACTTTTACAAATACGACAAATATAAACATACAAATATAAATATAATATATACACTTATAAACAATACTAACATTCATATAAATATATACAGTAGCGCATAATAGCGTTCGTTAGTTATATTTTTATGGTGTCAATACTTTTATTCGGGTTTGAAGGCCGTCGTTTTTTGGAATTTCTTCCTGACGTTTCGCTGGCTCGAGTGGCTAGCTTCTTCAGAGGTTCATTCATCTTGGAATTCACTCCGATGACTGGAGATTGTTTCTTCGCAAGTTGTATTTATGCCGATTCAGGTAGTTTGCGGTGCTAATTATTCCATTCGGATTCGGGGAATTGTCATTAATATTGATTACCTTGTTTACTTCCTGTGGGTTCGGAGAATAATCATCATTAATATCTGAAGAACTACCTGCAAATATTATCGATTATCTTAAAATGGGATTCCATATTCGATTGAGGTTGACAGCTTCTTCTTTTCTGTTGAAATTATCCGTGTGTTTGTGGATTTCTATTGCCTCCCGTACAGTCGGCTTGGTATCCCTGGTTGGGTGCTCGTTTTGTTTTCAAACAGAATCCTGTGGTTTCCCTCACTATGCATTCCTGGATGTTCTGATGCGATGTGGGCTGCTAACCCACAAAGTGTACCGAAAACCCACACACACGGATAGGTACCTGCACGCGCTATCGAATCACCATCCCAGCCAAAAGAGAGGAGTCATTTCTACTCTAACGGATCGTGCTCGAAGAATATGCGAACCAGAACTGGAACATCTTCAAGTGACCTTGAGGTCGAATGGATACAGTGTACCCGAGATCAACAGGGCCATGAAACTGAAGAATTCCACTGTTCGAAACAAGGAGGACGTTCAGATAGTTGCACATGCATATTTGCCATACATCCGGGGTCACAGACAGAATTGGAAAACTCCTGAGTAAATACAACATAAAAACTGTATTTAAACCCACAAAGAAGATTCAACAGAGCCTCAGATCGGCTAAAGACCAAACAGATCCACTGTCTGCAGCAGGGGTTTATCGCATACCGTGCACCTGTGGGAAGGTATACATCGGTACCACCAAAAGATCCATGGGAACTAGGCTAAAGGAACATGAGAGAAACTGCAGACTAGGGCAAATTGACAAGTCGGCTGTGGCGGAACACGCACTTAGTGAGGGAAACCACAGGATTCTGTTTGAAAATGCAAAACTGATTGCACCCAACCAGGGATACCATAGCCGACTGGTACGGGAGGCAATAGAAATCCACAAACACACGGATAATTTCAACAGAAAAGAAGAAGCTGTCAACCTCAATCGAATATGGAATCCCATTTTAAGAAAATCGATAATATTTGCAGGTAGTTCTTCAGATATTAATGATGATTATTCTCCGAACCCACAGGAAGTAAACAAGGTAATCAATATTAATGACAATTCCCCGAATCCGAATGGAATAATTAGCACCGCAAACTACCTGAATCGGCATAAATACAACTTGCGAAGAAACAATCTCCAGTCATCGGAGTGAATTCAAGATGAATGAACCTCTGAAGAAGCTAGCCACTCGAGCCGCGAAACGTCAGGAAGAAATTCCCGACGGCCTTCCCCGAATAAAGTATTGACACTGACCTGCCGCGGCCTCACTATTTTGTATTTTTTGTGCACAGAAATAAGCATACTTGGCTCAAGATAATAGTCCGGTAACAGTAAAATTTTATCACGAAGTTTTCTCAATGTTCAAAATAACTTTTTCTTGGGTCATCCTTTCTTCTATTCGGAAGGCGAATGTGTGGAAATATCGAAGGAAAATGGAGCATTAGAGGGGTCTGATAATTAGAGTTTACTAAATTCAAACAGATCAAAAGGTAGGTACTGTCATAGATCAAAGATCATGGAAACAAGTTTAGATATGTGAACTTATACCCCGACTTATATGAAAGTAGAAAACTAGTAGGGTCGTAGCAACATGTAGGATCACGAATTACAACTTTTTGACAAGGAATGAATTGAAATATAAAGGAAATATGAACATTCAATGAGAGAAATAAAAATTTTTTTTTTACAAACACACGCTCTTGATAGGTAAGTAAGTGTATATATATCATTCACGAAAAAGAAGGAAAACGTCTACTCTTTTGCTTTCTTGCAGAATTTAAATAGCAATCACTCGAAAAGTTAATCAAATATAGGAAATTCATATTTGATTCAACTTTCATATGTTAATTTAAAAGAAAAAGTGAGTTCTAAGTGATTCACTACCCGTCGCGCTATATAGTCAGGGGCGTAGCTGTTTTAGGTAGACTGTTTCTTGATTTATGTGAATGAATAAACCGTTTATGAATGATATTAAAATATCTACAAATTGTGTTCGTAAAAGTTTTTCATATAAGTTTGGTTTCCTTATATTCGGAGAAGAAAAAGACAAGAAATAGTTCCTAAAGCTTCATTCTTTCCACTCAAATTCATGAAAGGTTCAATGGAGATAATTACTCATATATTGCAAAAATTATGGTGTTGGAGGATGGTTGATACTCATATTAAATAATCAAATTCAAAATATTTTCGATTTGAAGTAGAATTCCTATTTGATTACCCGGCTGAATTTTGAGAGGAGGAATATGAAATATTTTGATGAAATTTCAATCAAGATTATTTATATGAGAAAGAAAATCAGAAACATTTCTGAACTTATTTCATGTTATGTTTTGTATTGGAGACAGTGATACAACTATTCAATCATGTAATACTAACATTCTATTCAACAGTAACGTGTTAGTTTTTATTAATTATCTGATTAAGGTCAGTAACGAGTTGCTTTGATTAGCTGAAAATATGTCTCTTGACGAATGAAAAGCTTGGAGTAGGTGGTTCTAATTAGGTAGAGATCGAGTGTCAGATCATTCGGATCGTTATTTGTTGTTTGTGCGAATAATTTGATTTTTTTATCATTTGACGGTTCTCAATCAATGAAATTTTACAAATTTTCTTCAAAATCCACCCAAATTACAAATAACAAAATATAACAACTCACAGAGTTAAACTTTTGCGTAGCATGGCGGAAATACAATCAAACTCAAAGGGATGCCCTGTTAAAAAAAGAGCTTTTCAGGCAATGCCTAATGAGATACCCATCTGAATGCAATGGTGGCAAATGAAAGCTCATGAACATATTGTCACAAAAATGTTATAATTGTGTCTTCACTATCAGGCTGCAAATGTTTTTTGATTGAAAGTTCGATTAAGTATGATTAAAACGATGACGATAGAAAAAAAGAATTGATAGGTTAATTTTTGTTATTCTTCCAGCTTACAATGTTGAGATATTTTTGTCCACATTGAAATATTTTTACTGATCACAAAGCCATTCCACGTAAAAATCAGTTTACTGTGCTCTGTGATAACTTTAATCAGTGCCAGAAATTGAGTAGATACCTTATTATAGTTTTCATCAGAATATTTTCTCCATTTTTTTTATTACAGCAGATTAATGGAATTGACATACTCATATTTTTTGATATATAGAGCTCAATTTAATCTGAAAGAATTTTTTTTTCATTCGAAAAATACCTTGAGAATTTGTATAAAAGGTGTTTCATTTTTCACGCTCCCATCAATTATATATTGAGAGCGAACCAGTCGGTAACAAATTATACTGCTGAGTTTCTATTATTTTATAATAGGGGGAAAAAATAACTCAAACTTTCGTTGAAATCTACCGAATAATTTTCTTTATTTTATATTCGTGTGTATCTCAAATAACTCTAAAAGATGTTCAAGATTGTGAGACCAATTCAATAAAAAAAATCACAAAATCCATTTATTTTCCCCAGAATTATTGAATGCTGTAATCAAAGAAAATATTTTGATGGTAAAATAAATAATATGTTCGATACAGTACATTTACAATTTTCATACACATGTGTAAAACTAAATTATATTTGATTCCTTATTAACATTTTATAGCACTTTCTGTGGTCGAGGAGTAGAAAATGTAGATTAATTTCAACTGTTTGACAATTGCGACTATATACAAAGTGTCCACAAACATCCAGGTTGATAATGCTCACTTTTTAGAATATGCCACATTGGTCAAAGTCGAAGACCTATTGAAACTGGTTTCAAATAGCATTTTGCTCATATACGATATTGAATATAAAATAAGTTATTGCCTAATAGGTGTGAAGAAAAAATGTCTTGAAAATTATCAACCTGGCTGTTGGCAATATATACATTTAACGGTGAGACATATAGACACTCAATATCAAAAACATTTATTTCCTGCTCGTTTCAAATTTGACTTCTCTTCGAAGAGATCGACTTCTTTGAGGGGTGGTTACCACTTCCGGTATTCGAAGACTTGTTGATGAATTCTGGGGATTGAAGGGCGACTTTGCTGGGAACTGTTTGGCAACGAGAGGCACCCAACACTGGGACTCCAGTTTTCCCATGGAGCCACCTGAAGAAAAAATATTATTTTCAAGACTTCAGTACCAATAACTGAAAATGTGGATTCTATCTCTCTCACTCCCCCCCTTCCCCCTCCTCCTCTACAGCTCTTTCAAATGTCATGGCATCTGCTTCCTCCAAAAAAGAGGGCTATTTGAATGCCTTGATGAAAAATAGTATATTATGGGACGGACAAAGTCCTACTCGTGGATAATGTATTCAAATCCCCTCTTCCTTGATTCTCACTATCTGTTCTGAACATTACAGGAGTTTCTTTCTTATGAACATGACTATACAAAAAGTAACCAGAGGAATTGGACGGTAAATACTTACGGTCAGTGTTTTTATTCAAGAGTTTGTAGGCTTGGGATCGCACCAAGCCCGTGTTGCCAGTGTTCACAGCATCCAAAGACATACTCCGACTGTGGGTTTTCGCCCACAATTTGTTTCTTTTGCCTCTTTCTCGCTCCTCGCTCAATCCGCTCAGATGCTCATTGAGCGCGTACAGTTTCTGAGTAATATCTTTACCTATAATGTGAATAATATTATATCATCTTCATGAATAATCTTGAATTCATAATTCAATTTATCTGTCATAATGACCGTTATGTCACTCAATTTTGATGACATAAGGAAGCTCATTATGGGACTAAGTACCATAATGAATTCATTATGGTACTGAGTACCATAATGAAATTCTATAAGGAAAACATGTAATGGTTTGATCAAAAAAGTATTTTCAAATGTATTGATATAAATGCCATCAGATAAAATTTTGTATGTAATACGAATCATAAACAATCCTTATGGCACACGCCGTGTTATCGGACTCGACTACGCCTCGCCCGATAACATTCACGACTTGTACCATAATGATCGTCTTTATGATCCTTACTACATAAATAACTATAATGATATCTAAGGTAGGTAACTTTATTCACAACCACCTGGAAATGTGTAATTATTTCTAACTTATCTTCTGGTTGGAAAGTAACCAAATGTTCACTGAGAAGGGGAAGTGGCCGGGAAAGAACTTTGCCGACCTCCTTCTATTCTTTTATTTAAAACGCCATTCTAATCAGCGTGTACACGCCAAAATACTTGTACAAAATAAATTGAGAAAAAAAATTAGGTCAAAGATTCCATTGAAAATAAAAATAATAATGATGTAGATAATGTATTGAATGCTGAAAAATAATTCGGTAGGACCTAGGTATCTGTCATCACACCACTTCATAACCAATCTAATGGGATTTCAATTTGAGATCGCAACCCAACATTCAGGAAAACTCCAACTAATCTGCACCACTTTGACAACCATTGCTAATTGAGGTTAGGACTTCGACGTCTCTTGAAAATCTCAAACCATCAAATTTTGTGAGCTAGTATTACAGTTTTGAACGTTTTTTCACTTTTCATGTGAACGCTAACCATGAATTAATTGGGCTTGATAAGCATTAGTAACTGATAACTTCAATCATATTTCAAAATTTCAGCGTGACAGCGCCACTCTGACCAAGACATTGACACTGTTTGAAACTTTCCACCGGTTGGCGTATCGCTGATCTTGAAATCCCATTATTATTATTGAAGCTATTCACATATATTATTCACTCGGGCTACGCTACTGCCCAACGATTTAATTTTTTTGTTTGATCAATGCCCGATGTTGAAGAGGAGAGTGGTGTGGTGACTGGTACCCATTTTTCAGCTCTTGTCTACATCATCATCATCATCATTTTCATTAAAATCGTTTTACTTAATTTTTGTATTCACTCAACTGGATTTTTTGCATTCTTGCATATTATTATATGGATACGAATATGAATATACAGGAGGATCACGAAGCGCAGTGGTGAAATTTTTATTCTTTTGATATATATATATATATATATATATATATATATATATATTATATATATATATATATATATATATATATATATATATATATATATATATATATATATATATATATATATATAAAGAGAAGGGTAGTCTTGTTTGCTGACTAGTTAGGAAATGAGTTGAGACAGTATTTGGGTATGCAGCAGGCCAAAACAGTGTACTCTTATAACACAGATTCCAAGCTTTCGATAATCTTTATTATCATCATCAGGGATGCTACAATATGGTGAAAACAAGCAGTTAGATCCATGAAGAGAGATCAGCCAAACAACTTACAGTGTAAATGAGGTTAAACGGCACGATGAATAAAATTTGTTGGACACAACATATCTGCGCGTAGACAATAAAAACACGACAGTCAGGACGTTAACTAACACTGTAAGTTGTTTGACTGATCTCTCTTCATGGATCTAACTGCTTGTTTTCACCATATTGTAGCATCCCTGATGATGATAATAAAGATTATAGAAAGCTTGGAATCTGTGTTATAAGAGTACACTGTTTTGGCCTGCTGCATACCCAAATATTTTCTTATATATATATATATATATATATATATATATATATATATATATATATAATCTTATTAATCATGAATTTTATTTAATCATTTCAGTAAAGCTTGAGAGTGTAACATAGAAAATGAAGCAAACAAATTGGTAAAATATCGCAATTTTTTCGTCCAGCACCGATTTGGGATTAGGCTTATTTCACCCTCTAGTTTATTTTCTATATTGTGCCGTTGTACCCTTTTTGTTTTTTAGAGGTGGAAACAACCCCTTAATGTCAATTCATTTTTGAATAACATCAAAAACCTAAATATTTAGGATACAATTTCATAATCTTTCAACCTACCCTTGTTCAATACTACCCTTGAAAACATTGAAATATATATATATATATATATATAATCTTATTAATCATGAATCTTATTTAATCATTTCAGTAAAGCTTGAGAGTGTAACATAGAAAATGAAGCAAACAAATTGGTAAAATATCGCAATTTTTTCGTCCAGCACCGATTTGTACAAAAATTTGGGATTAGGCTTATTTCACCCTCTAGTTTATTTTCTATATTGTGCCGTTGTACGCTTTTTGTTTTTTAGGGGTGAAAACTACCCCTTAATGTAATTTTGTTTTGAATAACATCAAAAACCTAAATATTTAGGATACAATTTCATAATCTTTCAACCTACCTTTGTTTAATACTACCCTTGAAAACATTGAAATTTTTATAATGTCTTCGAGCTTTAGAATACACTGGTTAGAAATCAACGAAATATACACTCACACACGCATACACGTGAGCAGATTTTTCTTCTTCTCTGTCTCCCAATATGATATGAATGGAAATAGTGGAACACATAACGTATAACGGCCGAATATACCGGTTATGTATAAAAAATTTTTATCGTTTTTTAAGCATATCTCCTTCATTTTAGGTGATAGAAAATATTTTCAGAAAAGATTTTGTAGGGCTTTTCAAGAGCTCTATAACTATGTGACTTGAATTAATTGAGATCCCTCAATTTTTAAATGGGGAGAGTTTGAAGCGCTTGAATAAGGTGATATTCGATCGTAAATGTAGGTGTTAAACGGCTATATCTCACCGAATATTCACTGTACGAAAAATCTGCACACAGGGAAATTTTTTTCATTAAAAAAGCTACAATTCAGTACTTTATCGTTTTTTCAGTATCTTCAGTATTTTGGGATATATTTTTAAGATAAGGGATGAAAACACGAATTTGGCAAAAAAAACGTTTTCTCTTTAAACTCCAATTTTTCCAAACTTAGGCATTTTAATTTGGTCAAACTTCGTGGGCGTAGTTCATATATAAAGAGAATCACAGAAGGGTGATGATCAATTTTAATTAGGCGGTACTTTGGGGATTGTTTTCACAAATTTTTCTCGTCGAAAAAAGCGGGTGCCGATCTTATTTTTATCGTAAGTTGGTCAATTTTCATGCTAGGGAAATTTTGTTTTTTTTTTGGTTGAAAGTTCTAATTAAATACTTTGAAAAAAATTCTATGGGCGTTCTTCGGAGAATACAATTTCTTCTCGTTATTTCGCATTAAATCTTCCAATTCATACATTTGACTAAAAAAGCTGAGCATTAATTTGCTGTATCTGAGTTCGTTTTTGTTGTGAAAAAGTATTGTTTTTTTTGCTTCAACTCTCTACACTTTTTTTGATAAAATGCATATTTTTTGAGTTATTCGCAATAAAACATTTTTTCGTCAAAAAACTGTTACTTTCAACTTCGAATAAACTTTCGGAAAACGTATGGAACATTTTTTTCTTAGAATTAATTTTTCCGTCGATTCCTTCAGTTAAAATGTAATAAAAAATGTCCACTCCGAGATGGGGTGGCAACCACCCCCAATGCTCTAGCGTACAGCGGCATTGTATATAAAATGATCCTTGAGCTATTCCTTACCTTCTGTGAAAATTTCAAGTAAATCCATGGTGGACGAAAAAATTGCGAGCCAAAATGTTTCACTTTCTGGACTAACATACGAGTTTTTATTTATGAACAGGCTATTCTACGAAACTTTTTTTAGAGATAATTACCCTACCGCCAACCTATTCCCAAATAGCACACGACGTCCTGAAGACGAACCAATTATGTCCCAGTTACGTCGATACGTCCCGGGACGTATAGGAGACATTCGAAGAACGTACATTACCGGATGTACCATGTATGTACTGGTTAGACGTCCCATGTAGGTACATACTTGGTCCCGTTCCAATCGGAATGTAATAAAAACGTACATGCTTGGAAGTACTATGTACGTACTTTATTGAGTGTCCCTGATACGTTTACATTAACTCCTCTTCAGGTACGTACTTTTCGGAATGAATTAGGGACATACCAATGACGTGTTTTTTTGTGAATCCCATGTACGTACTGCTCAGACGTATCATTTACGTACATGTTTGGAAGAACTATGTTCGTACTATTTGGACCTTCCAGGTGCGTACATATTGAGTCCCTTTCAGATACGTATCTTTCGAAACGTTTGCGGGACATAGTAATGACGTACATTTTTGGAAATTGTATGTACATACTATCTGGACGTCTCGTTGACGTACTTTTTTGTACATACTGTTTGGACCTCCCAAGTACGTACGGATTGGGTTCCTTTCATTTTCTACATTTCTGTTAGTATGTACATACTGTTTGGACCTCCCGAGTACGTACGTATTGGGTCGCTTTCGGTTCCAGGGGTATTGGGATTTTGAGAGTGATCACTTAGTGTATTCAAACATATATCAATATTGGTAATGCAATATTCATAATGAATTATTTCTAAAAAAAATTGGAAAAATTGAAACATCGACATGTGGTGAATTTAAATACCAGAAAATTACATACAGAATTTTTTGCACAGCAAGTTTGATATTCCAAAACCGCCATCACATGAGACAGTGATCCTTTAGTCTTTTTTCGAATATATTTTCATTGTTACTGAACTTTCTAAAATTTTAATATTATCTCGAACAAAACTAACTTGAAGTCATCACATCTATAGCACCCAACTCCTTCTTAAAAACAAGTATCTCCGTGCCGTAGAGCGTAACAGTGGTCGACAATAATATCTCCATAGAAAAGGTCGAGAGTTCAAGCCCCGCAGCAGTCAGGTCTTTTTCCAAGTAAGTATTCGGTTAGATGGTTAGTACACTTGAATGAGTAAAATTTCCAACTTGACTATTTGGTAAAAAAGAAATGAATAATCCCGAATATGAAAACTTAGATTCATTAAGTGATATAAAATGATATATCATTACGTTGTTTTCGAATATTGATCTAATATCGCCGAATGTTCACATTTTTTTTGTGGCCACTATTGATATCATCTACAATATAAGGTTAATATTCCCGTAATATTGAACCAATATTGGTCAAATATGTTTGTTCTACTTGGGATAGCGCATACAGAATGGAAAATGTACGTTTTCGGAATGTCCCAAACAGTTCCCCTTTCTGTACATTTCAGGTCCTGTGTGGACTAGAAAAGTACGTACCTGGGATTACCGACTATGCGGAAACGGTAAGTCGCAGGGAGGTCTTATGTACGTCTGTCGGAGACAAAAGTACGTCCTAAATACGTACAATACATCCTCACCGTACATATGCAGTACGTCCACTGGACGTACTTGTGCTATTTGGGTTAGTTGCTCTCAACGCGCTTTTCGATAACACGGTTAGCATCTTCAGGACAAAAAAAAAGATATTCTAGGCTCAAGGATAATCTGTGAGATTCCAGAAAACAATACTTTTATATTCAGTTCACCTGAAATTTTTGGGATCTGGCAAAAATGCTGCCACCTATCGGACATTTCTCTGAATTAGATCATACAATGCGCCGCCCCGCCTTCCGACTACCAACGAATGGTCCAACCTTTCGACCGATATGAACTCGTATGTTCTCGATTGAAAATCTCACCTATGATGGCGTCCAGAACGACCTTGAGCATCGGCCTGTGCCTCAGCACCCTCTCGAGTTTCATCCGAGACCAGCACAAGTAGACGCTGTCCTCTTCGGCGGTGATTGTCACTTGGAAAACGTCGTCGGACTGCTCGTGGTTGGCCTCCCACTCCGGCGAGTCTACGAACTGATGCATGTTGATGAAGTGCAGGTGGGTGTCGTCGCAAGTTACCCTCAACCTGTAATAATTGATCATCTGAGGATGATTTCGGCAGTAATCGAAACGTCGCGACGTCAGTTAGCCGTAACAAATGACCTGCTGCGAACGAGAATCGTGTTCGGTCTACTTGCAGAGGAAGCTGCAACCCTCCACAGGAATTTTCGAAATTATTGAATCACAAATCCAATGCCAGACAGCTGTTTGGACCCGCCATAGGTCTTTTCAGTGACACAACGTTGGAACACAAAACATTTCCAACGGTCTGTTCCTTACGAAACAAGTCTGAATCTAATGCAGATTGGTGTAATATGCCAAGGCAAAACGCCATCTACTGGATGACAAAAAAGTCAAACTTATACTTCACAAGTAGAGGAGACATTTTTTACTTTCTTCAAAAACATTTTTTGGTTCGTGTTTCTCTCATTTGTTCATTTTATTATTATTTCACATACAATTTATGCTCGTTCAATCTTGGTGTTACCATTTTTATTTTATAAATTCAATTTAATTCGTGTTTTTTAGCGATAAGCAATTGTTGGCTGCCTAGATATTAATCCTGATAGGTGAGGTCTCTTGATCGAATACGTCAACCAGTGCGGTAGAATTGTAGGTTTTCCGGGTTTCTTATTGCTTGAAATAGCAAATGCGCTACCAAAACATCCAAAACATCAGTAAGATGCCTCAGAGCGCTCCGGAACGCAGGAACGAAAGCTGTCCGTTGCATGCTAGGAGTAACCAGTGACACCCAAAACATGATCATGAATAGGCTAGTTGCATGTCTTGTTATTTTCGCCCAAAAGCCAATAGAACTCTTCTTTTTATCGTTGCAACGACTTATTTTTTCCGAACAAACATTTTTATTCTATAAAACTTTCACTAAAGGTCAATCTTATTTCACGTCATACTAAAACGCTGATCACGGAACCAGTGTAGTTACGTATCAGAACTAATATTCTTTGATGAATTGTGTTGATGGATTTCATATAGATGAAGTGAAAGATTTGGAATTTGGTATGTAGATAAAAGAAGGATTCATTCAAGTTACAAACACAGATTCGCATCTCTTAGCGATATACTAACATTCGTTATTTCAGAAATGCTAATAAGCTAAGTCATCAACACCCGCATATTATAAATATTAACTCATTCACACCTTTTACTTATGTATTTTGTTTCACGCTACCATACTATCTGTTTGAAAATTAAAAAAGGAACACTTTAATTGCATCTGAAACTCAAGTGGCGCAGTTGGTAGGATAACTGCAGGTTTTGTAGTTTTCACTATTGAGTAGTATTGGTCACTTATTGAAAGAATCAGAGACCTCCTGTGTACTAAAAAAAGATTGTTTTCACCTGGAGGACCTTCAGAGAAGTCCTTGGCAAAAAGAAATCAATGCAGATTGATAATATTCAGTGTTGTGAATATATCTCACCTTCCCTTGAGCAAAATCGATAATCTTTCGTCAGCTGGGCTGACATCCTCCACGGCGTAGATGTCACCTTCTTCTAGATTCATCACGACGGCTTCTCGAACTAGTTCTTTGAAGTGTTTTTTGCTGACTCGAAACGGTTTGAAAACCTATAAAAAAATATACCAAGTATTATAATACTGCCTGTAAATATTTTCAGAGTTCATTTGTTCGGTCGAAATAAAAGCTTTTTGCATTTTTGAACCTCTTTTTCGTTGAGGAGAAATTTTCTCGTCGTGTTTGAACCTAACCTGCAACAATGTGGGAAAGTAAATAATTTCTGAATTGACAGCAAGATAGAATACTTCATTATTAACTGTAAATTCAATTCTTTCAGGTAGAAGGTGAAAAAAAATTTGAAGGAAATAGTGATGATCACTATGTCCTTCACAAATATCTCTTCAAGGTGCATATCCCTGCTTTCTCTAATGTACACCGCATCGTGCTATGTGGAAAACTGTAATGAAAGCCAGTCTATTGGTTGTACCGACAATGGTATGAACCTAAAATCCTTTTCATAAATTGAATACTGGCGCAGTTGGCAGGATAGGAGCAGGTCTCGTCATAAAGACACGGCATAGTATCGGACAATTCAGAGGCTTTCTGTATACCAAAAAGTGATTAAGTCTTGGAAATAAGAGAAGGAAGCAGATAGCTCAGTAGAATCAACCTCATAAGAATATCATATTCTTAAGAGACAAACCGTTTTATTGTACTCACAATCGTTCTCATTCATCACAAACTTTTTGCCATAATTATTATTATTATAACAGAAGAAAGAAATACTCTGATAAAACCAAGCAATTCTTCATTTCCCAAATTCCAGGGCAGACTTTTTATATTATTTTACATCATAAACTTCTTCATTCACAATGTACACCATGGAATATTGATGTTGTTAGCTGAAGATATGTCAGTAACGATTTGATACTGTGCTTCTCTATCTTAATTACTATTATACATCTTTCTGGTAAAAAACTAATCACAGGAAATCCCTGGGTTGACTTGCTTAACTGATCCTAGTATCATATTTCATATTCCTTCATGGGGGAAAAGTTTGATTAATGGAGAATTATCAAAATCGATTTGGTCATTTAGCAAATGTCACGATTTTTTGACTGTATTGATTTCTAATGATTCCAACAGATTGAGTTTTAGACATTTCGCAGTCAAATGCAATACATATTAGAATTTCAGTTTAGTTGAATTTGTCTTTCCATCAAAAAACGACTTCTATGCTCCTTGATTCTTTTAGTTAAAGTGCTTCCCGTTTGACCAATGTACACTTTGGGACAAGAACCACACGTTTACTGTCGCTGTTGAATCGGCTCAACGCTGCATATTGATTAGAAAGCCAAATTTAATGAATTGAATTACCTTGAGGTATAACTCGGTCAGATCCAGAGTCAACGTCGGCGGCAGAAATTTCCACGTCAGCAGAGCGGTGTGTCCTGCATTGAGAACCACAATCGCCATGTTCCACAACAGGATGTCGGGGGCGCATACCTCCACCCCTCCCCATATCGTCAAAAAAAAGTATCCGATTGATAAAAGGGCCCTGGAACATCATTTCGGTATGCAATCTGATAAAGGTGTGTTTAGGACGGGTATCAAAGAAGTAATAGCCAAAGGACACTGACATTTACGAGATATTTCGTGTGAATACTGTTTGGATTTATTGCTTGTGATTTATTGCCAGATTTATGATTCTGGGTCTAATTTGATTTGTATTTCAATCAGGACTACTGTTCCGAAATTAATAGTCATAATCGTTCACTTTGTTTATCGAAAGAATACCGCCTTGCTTGCTTCCTCAAACATAGAATTCGGTGCAGTATGACAGTTGAGTGAAGTTCTGTTGCATATTTAGTTTTTTTCCTGAACTATTCCTTCATTTATCCCAAGAAACAATAGTGATGTCTATGTCAGGGAATGGAATTTAAATAAATGATATAACTGTGATACATATAGTAAAACAGATAGTCAAAAATTAAAAAAAATAGAAACTGTTTCAGAAAATTCTGTCGAGGGTAGTATTCACTTGGTTGATAAAAATTTCTTCGATTTCTTTTTAAATTTTCCTATGGAATTGAAATTTTTCATCGTTGTTGGTAGGAGATTATAAATAGATGTAATATTGATTTACTGCCAAAATTTGATTTGGACTTATTTATACTCAAGAAGTCGATATTTGTACTGTAGCTATGGATGTCTCTATTCTTTTTAAATTCAATATCTGAACGTTTGTGGCCAGTAATTACCAAGTGAATAAATAAGCATGTTCTCATTTTACGAAGGGTTTTAATATCTAGAAGTTTTTTTGGTCGATATAAATTAATTGTAGGTTCCAGGCGAGATAGATTATAAATACATTTAACAACTTTATTCTGCAGTCTTCCTTGTGGTTTTGAAGTTCTTTGTGAAGCAGACCCCCAGATGGGAGTAAACGAGAAAGAAGTAAATATTTTCAAACACATGAATGGAATAAACATCCTAATTTTGTAGAGAATACCTAGTAGTAGTAGTAGTAATGATTTTTGTTTTCATTTTGTCTATATGTGCCTTTCAATTCAAAGTTTCATTTATATATAGACCAAGTAATCGAGTTGCTTCTCTTTATGATATAATTTTCCCGTCAAATTTAAGAGGGTTGGACAGAATGGTTGATTTCCTTTTTGTGAGCATACATGTAAGACGATTTATCATAATTTGAAGTCCATTTATGAGCTTGTAGCCATTTTGGTATTACGGTTAGATCATACATATAGATCCACTTCGCAAGCCGTTCTACGATGTGATTGGATCTGTTGTAGATGGCCTTGAGGAGGGTCTGCATACAGTCAATTACACTGTTTGATTTATCTAAAGCGTTTGACTGCGTGTCACATACGTTGTTACTTGAAAAATAAAATTAGAATAGTAGAATACTACGGTGTGAGAGGAGTTGCTTTATCTCTATTCAAGTCTTACCTCATGGATGGACACCAAGCAGTTTCTTGTAACAATGAAATATCAGACTTCAAGCCAGTACTATACGGAGTTCCCCAAGGTTCCATTCTTGGGCCCCTCCTCATTATTATTCATGTAAACGATTTATGTGATTTTATGGCTCCACATAAAACTATTCTTTACGGTGATGATACCACTTTGATTTATAGCGGAAATAACCCCACCAATCTGAATCTTATAACAAAAAACGTAGAAATCAAGGCCAATACTTGGTTCCTAGCTAACAAACTGAAGTTGAATAGATCCAAAAAAAAAGTGAAAGAGATTGACATGAGCAAAATTTGAGAGTGTAGCCAGTTGGTAAAGTAGGTTTGAAACTTTTTTTTTCAAATCGAATCGATTTGATTTAACCTAATCAACAGCATATTCTACTCATACATAGTATATTCAAATCGTTACCGGCATACACAATACTCATCACAAATGTAACAAGTCAAATTTTTCAAATACTGCGCCAAAAAGGATCCAATGGCAGCACTTCCAGAAATTTCTCGAACTTTTCCTCGATAAGGGTGACAAGTGTAAATTTTCTTAAAAGTGTCATCGAGAAAAATTGCAATTTGATAGTTAAAAAAAAGCATTTAATTTTGAACTTACATGGAGAAGACTCTATTTTCATATTTTACACGGCTTGATCCAGCGTCTGAACCGACTGAACCAGAAAAAAAAAGGAAAGAACAATCGGTGAGTCCAAAAATTTCAAGCGGAATTTGTTTGTTTGTTTGGGTAACATTCAATCCGGATCTTGTTTGTACTATTTTTAATTCTTGAGAATTATTTTTTCAGGAATTGGAGGATTATTCAATTGAATAAATTGATGAAATTGGTTGTTGAAAAATGAAAATTTACATGTTTAAGTGTAGCCAGCTCTTCAGTTTTCAATGGAATGTAATAATAATTTTAAAGTTCTTCAATTTTGAAGCAAAAAAATTTATTCTATTTAGTTTTTTTGTCTTGCTCATGTGACATTTTTTCGTTCCCTAACAAAATTTGGAAATTAGGAGCCGATAAAAATTGAAAAAAAATCTCTTATTTTCCCAATGGGGGGGGGGTGTCCGGACCCGAAGAAACCCCCCCCGTAGATCCGCCACTGGTAATAATTATTCTATTCAATATTCCATTATGTTTATTCAAATATTAGGATGAGTGTCTGTCTCATTGATGTGTTATAACTTCTATGAGCCAGACAGGCTCCGATCAAGCCCACTCTAGCGGTTTCGGCGGCAATAAAAAACTTAATTAACACCGAGCCGATTCGCTTTGTTGGTTCAGAAATTCTCCTTGCCCATTACACAGATCGATATCAGGGCAATGGGGAACTAATTGAAGTTTACGATAATTAGCGAAATGTTTCCATTCATTCACACCTACCTGGGAAGTACTTTCCAGGAATCGAAACATAATGAGATTATTGAAACGAAACGTGTCACAAACAAGTCTATTAGCTAGCAATACATTTGTTGGGATTTCAGCGGGTTCGAACATCTGTTGTTCAATATAACTTGCCAAAGGCTATGGCTTGACACGAAAGGAAAGCCCTGTAATGTTCAAAGAACACCGCGTGAATACAGTACCGGATTAAGCAAGCGCGGGAAACAAAAGAGGTCCCCACCAGGGGGGGGGGGCGGGGGGAAGAAATAGGGGGAGGAAAGGAGGGGGGGGGGGGGGAAAAAAAAGGGGGGGGGGGGGGCTGGTCTCCCCCCCCCAAGGGGGGGGGTTAAAAGAAAAAAAAAAAAAAAAAGGGAGGGGAAAAGGAAAAAAAAAGGGAGGGAAAGAAGAAAGGGTGTGTGGTGAAAATTGGGAAGAAAAATGGAAAATAGAAATCACCCCGACATCGAGAGTGAGATGAAGGAGGAAAAATTAGCAGAGGGATAGAGGATTATAGATAAAAAAGTTTTGTTTCTGAGTACACATTTTTCTGTTTGTGAAATTTTCATTATTCTTATGATAGAGACCACCATGCCGGTCTCAGTTCATTTTTCAATATTAAAACTCAAAACGGTACATTCATTTTTTGTAAAATGAACGAAAGAAAGAAGGGAAAAGAGGAAGGTAGAAAGAAAGGAAGAGGGGTACCTAGAAGAGAAAAAGAAAACGGAGCCTGTTGCAAATTCTTTCAAAGAGCCCTTGATGGGTTCTTGAATATAAAGTGGTAGAAATACAATTCAATACTCAATTTCATTTGCTATTTAAAGGTTACAATTTTGTGGCTAATTAATATTGTAGTAAATAACTATAGGTGCTGTTAGGATCTGACAAGTACAAGAAGCCTGAGATGAGATTTCCTGGAAAATCAAAATGATTTTTTTGATAGGAAACTAACATTCGAAAACTGATGATAATACATACATATTTTTTTCAATACATATTTCGAAGTTTGTATTCAATACAAAGTATATTATATTAGGAATAGCTAATGTTATATTCTATCAATGGTCTACTTTAAATAATGTTTACATTTTATATTGATTTATCTGTTTTCTTATTATTTTTCGAACTTTTACGAAGTTACTTGTATAGATTTCATGTGGGCAAACTCAGAAATAATACTATTCGTTTGTAGGCTTCGGCAAATAGCTCCAAAGTTCAGCTGTTCGATTGAAAAGATATTCTTGAGCATGAGAAGTTCGAGAGGTCTCCAAGCTAACAACACAAGAATGAAATAAAATTTGTTTACGTTAATGCCCGAATGAAACTGTTCAAACACCTATTGGATGCCATAACCCTTCTGTATCATCAATTTGATGGTTCATCAAAACACTACAAGTGTAATGTAGCCTTTTTCAATGTAACTAATATTGATGCAAAAGATGTTATGCTAAGTACATGAAATTTACTATACATTTGCTTCATACTAAGTTTAGTAAAAACACACTCATTTCAGGCGCGTATACAAGTGGGGGTAAAGGGGGTAATTAACCCCCCCCTCCATGATCAGTCAGTCACATAACATATTACCATATATATTAAAAAATATAGGAAGATATCAAAAAATATGATGAAAGAATGAAAAATCAATCACAATTTTATTTCACCTCAACTCCCTGTAACTTTGTGAGATCGCAGAATCCAGTAATTAATTCAAAATTATTATCAAAATTATAGAATATCTCAGAAGATTATATAGTCTCTGGTATTTCGGGAGAAATTGATAAACCTAAATTTATTATTCAATTTTTCTGTTGCATTATCTTGTGTTCAATAAGTATATACTTTTCATTCTACTCATATTGATATGTAGTATGATAAAAACATGAACGAATATCATTATAACGGTTTATTTTTACTTACGTTGACATGGCAAAGTTAGTTACCTCTAAAGTCTGAAGTTTATTTCCATCAAAAATTATTATTTTCTCTGCTTTCCAATTTAATTTATGGAAAAAATAAATATTAAACAAATCTGACGTTTTTATTCCACAGTTTCCTAATAATTCAAGTCATTGTGAAAGGTGAGTTAGTAAAAAGGCCAATATTCATTTGTGCTTTGATTAAATGTTGAAAACGCATTATTTTCTCAGTGATTACCCCACCTATAAATTTGAGCTGTATATGCGCCTGACTCATTTGCTGGAATTCGGATAACCCACATCAAAAGTATATTATCGTTTGTTTATTGATCAATAAATTCTTGAAATTTTAATTCCTTAAAATCGATATATTTTTCTTCACTTTCTGAACCACTTTGTTCTTTTTTATTGAAAGTAGTTTTAGAATTCCCGCTTGCCTACCGTCAGTTCGATACCTGAGGAATTGAAAACACAAATACTCAAAACATAGGACCCAGTAAGGACCCTTGTGGTATACTGGGAATAATAATTAGGATTTATTATAATGATATCGAGTCTTAGGACATTACATTTCATTTCAATTATATCCAAAACCCATTCATTCACTCACCTAACTAAGAGAACACTTTGTTTAAAGCTTCCAGGAACAAGAAAGGCAGCTGCGAAGAAAAAATTGGCGGTCTGAAAGAGTGTGTGCTGCGCAGGCGTCCATTCCTTGCAGGACGTCCAAGACTCATCCTCGGTCGTGCCGTTCAGCACCCGGTAGTCGTATTCGAACTCGGAACCGTTGGTCGCGTTGTGGAAAAGGTCCGTTTGGTTCCAGTAGGTGGCGTTAGCGTCCACGAGGTGCGAAAAGTTTCGATGCGCGGCCGCTAGCTCTGTTGTGGCGCTGCTGAAGTTCAGGTTCATGTTCGACTTGTGTCTCAGTTTCGGCCTGGGGCTTCGGAAGTTCGCTTTGAAAGGAACAGGTCTCGACGAATGAGTCCTCGATAAGATCACAGTTGTTTCCATTATGGTTCACTGAAACAGAAAATATCAGCGTAAGATAGAGAAGCATCTCGGATCTCTTGATAGAAAGTGAGGTTACTGTTTGAATGTCATTGTTTTGTGGTGGATGAAATCTTTCTTCTAGCTCTTTTGGGTTCTAAAAGAGCTAGAAGAAAAATAAATGAGGTTATTCTCAAGGTGATAGACTCATATTCTATTGTGCAGGGAACTGTGATATTTAGTATATTGTTACGAAATCGAAATGAATCCCATCATAAAAAGGCGGATTTACATAATAACAGGAGGCCCATTCAAACATTTTCACCTTCAGGCTTTCCGAATCATCTAGGAATTGGCCTTTATCATCTTATCTAGAATACTTCCATCGTATGTCAAAAATCCCATATGAAGCGGGACATTTTCGATCAATTACAGCAAAAAATTCCCGGCGGGACGTTTTCGGGCTGGTAAATACCCGGTAGGTATCGACAAATACCCGCTCGGTCCGTGTATATATAGTAACGATTGTTAAAATGTACATTTGTCATCTCGACAGGCATAAATACTGAATTTTAAACGTCGTTGTTTTAACCCCGGAAATATTCTACCGAATTACATCCGTGCATCAAAATAAACCTGATAATTTTTCATTCAAGCTTGTTGTCAGTAAAAAAACTGTATTCGGTTATTTTCATATTTTGCTAAAAGAGCCCTCCTCCTTTGAAGTCGGGCTCTTTCGACAAAATATGAAAATAAACTCTTGCAGTTTTTAGACAACATGTTTTCATGAAACAATGTATCGGTGATTTTGAAGCAGTTGTGTAATTACTTCCTATAAATTCCCGGCGGGACATTTTCGGGCTTGGAGAGACTTGTTTCAAAAGAAGAGTTGTGTGGTATAGATGTGCATTCGACATTGGGAGCATAGAATAAAATATTGAATTATCACATTAGGTGGCATATTGGCATAATACTGCAATATAGATATGCAAATTCTGATAATGCTTGAATATCGTTTTCAAAGTAAAATGAAAATATTCAACTCGTCATTTTCGAATCACAACTGAAAGGGGTATCGGGATTTTGAGAGTGATGACTTTGAAATATTCGAACATGTACCAATATTGGTAATGCAATATTCATGATGAATTATTCCTGAAAAAATTTGGAAAAATTGAAATATCGACGTGTGATATTCCACATCGCCATCGCATATAAGACAGTGATCCTTCAGTGTTTTTTCAAATATATTTTCATTGTTACTGAACTTCCTAAAAAAAATGTAATGTTGTCCCGAACATAGGTAACTAACTTGAAGTCACCATATAATGTGCTACTTGGGATAGCGCGTTGGGCCTACCTGACAGGGACGGTAATGTACGTATGTGGGACGTTTCTAGTTCGTACTTTTTCGGTCCACACTAGACTTGAGGGGATCTAGCTGAATGTACAAAGTAGGTTTCTTGGCGTACGTCAAGGAGACGTCCAAATACATACGATTCCCAAAAATGTACGTCATCACTATGATCCTCAAAAGTTCCAAAAGATACGATTTTGAAAGGGACCCAATATGTACGCACCTGGAAGGTCCAAACAGTACGTGCATAGTCCTTCCAAACATGTACGTCAATGATACTTATAAACAGTACGTACAAGGAATTATCAAAAAAGCACGTCATTGGTATGTTCCAAACTCGTTCCGAAATGTACGTACCTGAAAAGGAGTTATTATGAACGTACCCGGGACACTTACTACAGTACGTACATAGTACTTCCAAGCATGTACGTTTTTATTACATTCCGATGTAATAACATGGGACGTCTATTCAGTACATACATGAAACATCCGGAAATGTACGTCCTTCGAATGTCTCCCATACGTCCCGGGACGTATCGACGTAACTTGGACATAAATGGTTCGTCTTCAGGACGTCATGTGCTATTTGGGTAAAGAGTGTTCATTAGTGTTGCTCGTAGTATTATTCAGATAAACGAACCTCAAAATATCGTAATACTATTGTATTCAATATGGATTTTCATCAAGTATCGGACAGTTCATTTCAATTTCAGATTTTTCATTTCTTGATACTTCAAACTTGAGTTCAACTGATTAGATATAAGAATATTGTTCAACTAGCATTTTCCACGAGTATGAAGTGGGATATTAGCATTCCATGCCAGTTATACACTATACTTTTTTTACGGCTTCAGCAAATGATTTGAGAAATAACATAAACTTCAGGTTGAATGTCATTTGAAATTTCCGTTTGGGTACAATCAAATGATTGAATTGATCTGCCATTGCTTGAAATTTGACATTTCATGGGCGACCTGATTCATTATATAATAACAACTACATCTATAACACAATGAAGTTATTGTTTCATTGGGTGAGGAATTGGAATTAAAGACAAACTACAATGAGGTAATTGTGATATCATGCAAGAAAATAAAATTGAGGACAACACAACGTACCGTAGAGCAGTTCTGTGTTATAGCCGCAGAGAAAAGTAATTTGTCTGATAGTTTCGGTTCAGTGGAACCTTTTAAACGACTTGTATGAAGGAGTAAGTATCAGGACTTAAGGCAGTTAATTTACAGAAAAAATGCTACCCGCTTTCTTGACTGATTCACAAGGAAACCACTTTCATGTACCTAATTTGTACATCAGACATAAGTACCTTTGATTGATCATTATCACACAGCAAAAAATATATAGAGTTGTATACCCGTTGATAAGGAAATCATTTTACATGGCGCTATTCAAATGTTGTAGGATTGGGAATTTTAAATTTGAGTATAGTTCGTTGAGGCCAATTTTTCCAATAGTAAAGAAATTGCAACTTCTAGTATTATCGGAAGTGGACCGGAGTCAGAGATTTCAAAAGACACTCTATATAGTTCTGTAGACCATTCGATAGACCTCAAAATTCCTTTTTCAACTTTAAATTTAATATAGCAGCGCTAAGAAGTAGTCTGCTTATAAATTTTCATGTGAAGCCGATCCATTATTATTATTATCTATGAAATTGTTGTCTTACAACTCAATGAAGTGAGAAGCAAACGAGAAAATTTGCTTAGTTGTTCAAGAATACTTCGAAAAATTGAATTTTCGACTCAAACATTCATATTTTTTTGAAAAAAATGGTGAATATACCGACTACGCGTTCTGTTCAACTAGAAGTTTTGATATTCACTACTAATTTTCACTACGTTTGGAACAATGAAATGAAACGCTCAGTATATTCAGCATATTTCCTTAGTGAAATTGTTTACTTGGAATTCAGAACATATCAGGTACTTCCTAACGAAACTTTCCATAAAATTGAAGATGAAAATGAAAAAACTAAAAAGTATGTGACTTGGTGGTCAAAATTTCGTATTGAAGATTTTTCAACAACTAAGTTTCGTATTTTCCTCAAGCAATCGTTTTTTTCCACTTCTCACATCTAGGTGTAGAATATACTATCTCTTTCCATATAGTTACACATATGTATATTGTTTGCTGATTTTGATGTTTTTTTTTGTCCATTCATACCATTCATATAATTATTTTCCAAATATAAAGGAATCCTACTTTTGAAGCAATATATAGCCGAATATGTAGCCATGTTTCAACCAGAATCGATTTTATATAAAATAGCGCCAGTGGTAAGTCTACTGAGTAACATTTATCAACTTTATTGGCATTGGGCTATTGTTGTTTCTGTCAATCTATTCAATTATCTTTTTTTGATAGCTAGGGTGTCAAATATGATAATTCACTTTCAACATTGTCATTGTATTGAGAAATGAGTAGCACATTCAACAAAATGAAATAGAAAATCAACGAGTTCGTTTGATGAGAAGTACATGAAAAAATTGGTTAGCATTGATATCTGCAATTTCGAACACCACAGACTAGTCAATACCACTAGACAGTTCACAAAACTGCCACAAGTGTTTCACTATACAATTTTATGTTGTTTTTCTCTCTCAATTGAAAGGAATTTCCTTTTGTATGAACACCAAAATAAAATAGATCTACTCTAGAATCAGCTCTAGATAAAAAATCAACCAGATCCACGTTTCAATTCATGCTTCTTAATTGATATAACTTATAAATCTAGGTTCATATTCAAGTTGTTGAGTTTCAATTTTCATAGGAGCAGTGCTGTTTGTGAATCCTATTTCTTTACCACAAAATGATAGGACATATGTTTTATTGGAAGGTTTTCAGAGGTACCGAGATTAACTTTTTTTTAGTTTTTCCTTTGTGCCATTTCCATAATGCAATGATAAGCCATCTAGTTAATGAATTTTACCCGCAATTATGTTCCTTTTTCATGCAACCACCTCGCCAGTTATAAAAATAAACTTAGGTGGGAAGAAATTACTAAATCAATTACATTCAAATTCATACCAAGGCACGGTTTCAACAAATTAAAAACTATCTCAATTCAATAGAACAAGATTAGGAAATATTATTCTGATGAATATCCCATGATAGAATCATTGACAAGTGGATATGAAATACAAAATCATCAAAAAAAACGAAAATACAAAGCAATCCAGTTTTTCATGGACGTTACACTACAGTTGAATATATCAAGTACATTCCTGATACGTTCCAACTTCAATGCTACCGGCAGTAAAAATGATCACATTTTCCGCTGTGACAGTGTCCAGTTTGATAAAATATTCCAAAAATTAGCATTTTGTACTTTTCAAGAAGAAAAATTGCACTTATAATTCGGAGGAGCTCTTTGTGTGGTTTGCAAGGATGGTCAATCTCTATGCTCGCTAGACAAACTTTTTATCGTAATGACACAATACACTATTGGGGATAGAAACAGCAAGAAGCGTAGTTCCCACTATGCCTCATGAAGTTTAGGAAGTTGGTGGAATGGAAACAATTCCTTGGCACGAAATTGCTAGAGTTAGACAACTAAGTTTTTCACATGCGCTTCTGGCAATGATCTCACATAGTTTTTATTATGTTCCTATCCTACTACATTGACTCCCTGCCAAGTTTCAAATGCAACTTCATGGCAATGGCATGAAAGATCAAACTGAGAACGCTTTCAATTGCAAAACTTCGTATCGGAGAAAAATCAGAAAGAAGATGTTATGATATAGTTGTTGGAGTGAAAGAAAATTACGAAAATGTATGTTCAATTCAATTGAAATAATTTGGAATGTTCTATTTCGTTAACCAGCTGACGAACGTCAACCCTCAGAAGTCGAAACTTGTGCTAGCAATGTATTAACGAGGCCTTACCTTTAAACGTGTGAAACCCAATACGGTGGCTCGGCGGGGATTTGAACCCCGGACTTCCGCTTTACAGACGGACGTGCTTACCCTACCCTACCGAGAATCATAATTCATATTGTCAAGAAATACATACATACATGGTGGCTGAACTGATGAAGGTCATCCTTTCTTCTTGGAAAAAAAAATTTGATAAGGCTCTCTCGTTACGCTATTGATTTTTTCATCACAAAATAATTGAAATTATGCCTCACATGTGTGATATATTCTGGACGAATCACCAAGGAACATAATTCGGGATGGTGGAATGTAAACAATAACAGGATATTAATCTGAAATGTAAACATATTGCTAGGAGGGTTGCATTTTAATCTCTCAGTGGGTTTCTGGAGGAGTTTCAGATAAGCCCTGCAAGGAATTAGTGGAAGCTTTTCGAAAAGGTTGAGATTGTAGGTTTTGCTAGGTAGTCTTTACTATGACGAAAATTTTCCCAAGTAATATCGCATTTTAAGTTTCAACTTACTCTCATTTCGCAAAGTGTTAATAGATAGGTATTGGCCATATCCTGACATAGACAGATGCATAGATAGATTTGTTTATTTATCCTAAGTGAAAATATCAATTTGTAGCAGGTCAAAGGAACACAAAATATTTGCATCATACAAATACAATTATATTTCACATTTGTAATTCAAAACTGATACAAGGCACACAAAAAACAAAGATATATTTAATTCAATTCAATTTTATTATCCCAAGAAACATTACATGTTTATGAATAGGGACTGAAACACACAAACACATAGTCAAAAATGAAATTTTCAAAAGAATAAAAGGGAAAAAAAATCCATACATTCAACGAAATTAAATATTTGAAAGCAGTCAAAATGAAATGGCTTTCAAAACTGATGAATACCAGTGAAGGTAAAAAAAATATAGAACTGTTGACTACATGCGAAATTTATTGTACATTAGCTGATTAAAAATTGTTTGAATTTTTGCTTAAATTTCATTGTTGAGCGAAATGCTTTAATTGTTTCTAGAATTGAGTTATATTATTATGATGCCATCATGGTAAATTGACTTTTTTCCGAAATCTGATTGTGTTTTATTTGTTGCTAGTAATTTTGTTTTGTCTTGGGGAGTAATTATGGATATCAGCAATTTGAGTGAAAATAATATCTGACTTCTTACTATTATTTTTAATGGAATGGATGAAACAGCTAATTTTGAGTTTATGGAATCTAAATCCAATAAATTGTGTGGTTTGTATAAATTTATTGTTGATTCTAGATAAGGTAATTCATAAATACATTTAATTGTTTTGTTTTGTAAAGTTTTCAGAGGTTTGATAATAGATTTACTTGCTGTCCCCCAAATGGAGATGAGATAATGTAATTGTGAATAGATTAGGCTGAAGTATATATATCTTTCAATAATGCGGGAGATATGTAGTTTCTGATTTTGGAGAAAATTCCAATGAGAGGAGATATTTTCATTCTAATTCTTTCGATATGTTTTCGTCATGACAAGCTCTCATCGATATATAAACCTAAAAAATTTAGTTGTATCTGTGTATTTTATCAATTTATTATTGAATACTATGGGATCAGTAGAAATGTTGATGGATCGTTTGGAAATATACATACATATATGAAGATTTATCAAAGTTAATTTATGTTGATGAAGCCAAATGAGAATTTTTTCCAGATCACTTTTCATATCATCTTTAATTTTATCATAACTATCTGAGGAATATATGAGAGTGGTATATATCTATAAAAATAAAAAATATGTATCAAGAATGATAATCAAGAGCCAAACATACGACTCCATGTGGCTAAATACTTCCCAATACTGTTGAAACGATTGCCAGTGCCTTTTTCGACGAATGCTGGAGGTAGCAGGTTTGATAATTTGAATCTAGGTGTTTTTTTGAGATTAGTTCCTAGTGTGTTGTGTTCGTGAAACTGAAAATGAGGTGGAAGTGCCTGTTTGTGTTTGTGTATTTCCATTAAAGATTGGAAAATATACGAATAAGTATAGCATTTTTTTAGAGGTAGAGGATTTGATGGAAGTTAGTTCTGACCAGAACAACGTTGCAACCTCACTCATTTTTGACAGAGTTTCCTTCGTTATGGTTGTTAAAATTTGGCTTGTGTAATTTTCAGTAGTCATTTCATTTTTCTAGTTTTCACAATCACTATTTCACAAGAGGTTTCTGCTTTTTATGGTAAGTCAGGCATACCCTGCTGAACTGATTTTTCCACGAACATGTTGCTGTACCCAGTGTGTTAGGTTAGCACGATACATCAAAAAAGTAAAGAAATTGCTATTGCAATGTATCATTTTCAGATGAATGAAGTAAATTCCCATCAATTATCCTGGATCATCTAGGTTGATTGGAATAGCTTATGGGTACAACTGAGTCTTGATGAATCATCCAGGATCATTCAAGTAGAATGAAAACATAGACAAATGAATGCATTGACTCCAGGATCAAAAACCTTTCAGGTAAACATTAGTCAGGGTGGGGTACTTTTGTATCTTTCCAAGGATTTCTAGACCAGACTAAGATGAGTATGAATTGAGTCTTGCAAGGAACTAGGAAGCACTTTTTGAAAATATTGAAAGATTTGGATTCAGCATGGAAATTTTGACCGGAACAAAGCAACTCACCATTCACATTTTCACTCAAAATCTATCACTTCTTCTGATTGTCGATATTTGACCATTGAAATTCTGGCCATATTTAGTGTTTTTTTCCAACATCAGCTATTTTCATTTCAAGAAAAGTTTCTGCTTTTTATGGCGGATCAGGAATAATCCCAGACCATATGAGATTTTTGAAATTGCTCATAGTTGCAACTGATTCTGGATGATTAATCGAAGATAGTGGGATGTGAACATATACAAACGAATACATTGACTACAGGAAACATGAACATTGGACAGGGTGGGATGGCATTGTATCATTCCAAGGATCTCTAGACCAGACTGAGATAAGTATCATTTGAGTCTTGCAAGGGGCACTTTTTAAAAATATTTAAAGATTTGTATTCTGGTTTTCAACATAAACTATTTTCATTCAATAAAAGGTTTCTGCTCTTTACGGCAAATCAGACATTATCCCAGACCATATAAGATTTTTGAAATAGCTCGATCATAAGTGCAAGTGATGCTGGATGAATCATCTCAGATCATGATAGTGGGATGTAAACATAGACAAATGAATATATTGACTCCGGGAGACGTAAACATTCGACAGGGTGGGGTGCTTTTGTATCATTCCAAGGATTTCTAGACCAGACTAAGATGAGTATCAATTGAGTCTTGCAAGGATTTAGAAAGCACTTTCTGAAAATATTGAAAGATTTGGATTCTGCATGGCAATTTTGACCAGAACAAAGCAACTCACCAGGACATTTTCACTCAAAATCTATCACTACGTCTTTTGGTTGTCGATATTTGATCATTGAAGTTATGGATCTTCAGTAGTTATTTTTTTCAAATTAGCTATTTTCATTTCATAAAATGTCTTTGCTTTTTGTGGCAAATCAGGCATAATCCCAGACCATATGAGAATTTTGAAATAGCTCATAGTTGCAACTGATTCTGGATGATTCATCCAAGATCAAGATAGTGGAATGTAAACACAGACAAATGAATACGTTGACTCCAGGATCAAAAACCTGAAACATAAACATACGGCAGGGTGGGGTGCTATGTATCTTCCCAAGGATCTCTAGACCAGACTAAGATGAGCATAAATCGAGTCTTGCAAGGAACTAGGAAGCACTTTTTGAAAATATTGAAAGATTTGGCTTCTGCTTGGAAATTTTTACCGAAACAAAGCAACTCACCACGCACATTTTCACTCAAAAACCCATTACTACGTCTTTTGGTTGTCGATATTTGACCATTTAAATTCTGGTAATTTTTAGTGGTAGTTCTTTTTAACAAACTATTTTCATTCAATGAATGGTTTCTGCTTTTTATGGCAAATCAGACATTATCCCAGACCACATGAGATTTTGAAAATACAAATAGTTGCAACAGATTCTGGATGATTGATCCACGATCATGATAGTGGAATGTAAACACAGACAAATGAATACATTGACTCCAGGATCAAAAACCTGAAACGTAAACATACGGCAGGGTGGGGTGCTACAGTATCATTCCAAAGATCTTTTAACCAGACTAAGATTAGTATCAATAGAGTCGTGCAAGGCACTAGAAAGCGCTTTTGAAAAATATCGAAAGAATTGAATTCTGAATGACAATTCTAACCAGAAAGAAACAACTCACCAGACACATTTTTGCTCAAAAATCCATCACTACGTCTTGTGATTGTCTATCCCGAACACTGTGCCACCAGACCTTGCCATCTCCAACGCTTCCAGACGTCTCGAAGAACTACCACGGACATTTACGTGGAAACTCATAGGCGTGCGATGTTTCCACCATGACACGCCCCATTCTACTGCCTCCCAGAAAGTTTCAGCCGGCTTTTCATTGATTTCCCCCCGTGCTGTTTCGCTTGGCCAACTTCCCCATTATACTCGACGAAATCGATATCCAGCACATGGACGTCCAGATCGGTGGTTGTGTTTTTTTTGGTGGAGGCGGCGGACTTTCAACTCCATTTGTTTGGCTACGTGAACGGATGCTGTCGAATAGTAGAAACGTGTGGGTTTTTCGAATGACACGTTTCTGGCGGAAAATGAAAGTGGTTCAAGATGTTCTTGTTTTTTTTTTTTTATGAAGCCCTGTAATGTTCAAAGAACACCGCGTGAATCAAGGGACAGGAGATACGAATTAACATTAACTTTGAATTTTTGAAGTTTGCAAGCCTCAGGAAAAACTCTTTCGGCAAGGAAATCCAAAGCTCAGCTGTTCTATTGAAAACAGATCCCTGAGCAAGAGAGGTTCGACTGGTCTCCAAATTCACAACAAAGGGATGGGAATTCTGTATTCGTCGTATCATCCGTGTAGATATTGCCAAGGAGGGAACGATTGATAACAATTCAGAAGAGCACCGACAGTGAAAGTATCTATAGGAGAGAGACAAGTCTCTGACTCTTCTACGATGCTCCAATGAAGTGAGAGAGTTTGTGAGCCAAGAATCACCAAGACGAATTGCCTTTCTCTGAATAGAATCGAGAAGCCTCAATGAATGTTTTGGTGCCAAACTCCAGACATGAGAACTGTATTCCATGACAGGTCGTATCTCAGCCTTGTAGATTATTAAAAGCTGACGAGAAGTGAAGTATTTCTTCGCACGAAATAGAAATCTGAGTTTCTGGAAAGCACTTTTAAAGATCGATCCCACATGGTTTTTCCATGAGAGATTATCACTGATCGTAATTACTAGCATCGAGATACTTGATTTTGTAGGAATAGTTACTCCTGACATCTGAATATTAGATGATGATAGATCGGCTTTTCTTGAGAAGCGACATACCTGGGTTTTCCTAGCATTGAATTCCACCAAGTTAATGTTACCACATTATATTATTTTTACCAAGTCGTTGATTTTATTTAAGTGAATGTTTCTTTGAATTTTTGTTTCTCGAGCTGGTATAGGGACTCTGGAAGAGAAACTGATATGAAAAGTATTGTCGTCCGCAGAACTATGTATTGAACAATATGTTTTCTTGAGCAAATCATTGATATGAAGCAGAAACAAAGTGGGCGCCAGATCAGAACCCTGTGGAACACCTGCATTCATTGGGACAATATCAGATGATACTCCATCAACAACCACTTACAGAGACCTATCAGACGAGAGTAGAGTACCAATTTTCGATGGGAAATAAGTAATGAAATTGTATCTTGTTCAACGAGCGAAGAATTATAGTCATTTCCCACGAGTATGAGAATTATACACTATACTTTTTCTACGGCTATAAAAGATAACAGCGAGATGATTTGACAAATGACACGTACCTCAAATTTTTGTCATTCAAAATTTCCATTCAGGAACAATCAAAATAATATATAGAGCTGTCATTGCTTGAAATTCGACAGTCCATGAAAGACCTGAAATAACCATTTCATCAGGTTAGGAAACGAAATTGAAGACATACAATGTACCTCATTGATCTATCAAGAACAGTTACGATAGAATAGTTTGGTGTTATAGCTGTAAGAAAACCTATAAACAACTACAAAAAGGCTGGGAACAGTGATACAAGTAGTAAAAGTGTTCGAAAAACTACACATGTTGTTTTCATTATTATACAGATCGTTTTGTTCAGCTAATCCCACTATTGCTATATGGAAAACGATAACACCTACAAGGTCGGCTGAATTACACGAAAGTATCTTTTGATACCCAAAGTATCAGTTTTTGGCTCTACCGCCAAATTCAAAAGAACATTCAATAATGTTTCATAATTGGAGCAATCTAATATGAACTATTTATCAATGCGATGTTTGATTCATTGAATTTCGTAATTTACTTTTATCAGGAACGAAATGTGGCAAATTGTTCCTCAGACTTTTTTATAGTATTCGACATGTAAGCGAAATAGACATAAAACAAAAATCGATGATTCTAGTTTTTAAAGAATTTAAAAAAAAACACTGATATTCTCGATTTGAAAAGAGATCATCTCAGTCCTCCTATATATAAATATTTTGCCCAATTTAAATAACCTTGTAGGTATAACCATTTCCGAGACAGCGATAGTAAGGTCCGTTAAAGAACTAAAAAGTCGTGCTACTTACAGAAAATTTGAAAAATTGCAAAAAATCTCACAAAAATCGCCATTTCTTCATAATCTTTCAATGTACTCCAGTACAAAACTATGAATAGTAGTCGACACATTTAGGGGATTGAAAAAATCTTTAAAATTATTTGTATCGTCCCTTCACAAACTACAAACATATACAGATAGAAACATGTACGAGCTAAGTAGCAACGAGGTCCCATTTCATTTTTGCATTATTTGATTTTAATTAATTTAATTTTTTTTTTCAGCTCCTTCTATGATGAGAGATATGTGCTTTCAAAACATTGAATTCAAAATCAGGATCGTATTTTATTCCTGTTTCCACTAGTCGAATCATGGTGATGATCTTCATGAACCGAATCGGTTGATAATAAATCAATTGGAAAATATAAACGCATGGTAAAGGCATAACTTTTTTTCTGGTGAATAAAGGTCTGCAGCTATCTCTGAATCCAGCATGACATATTATTCTCATGACTTTTTTCTGGAGTTCAAAAATCTTGGTAGGGTGGTGAGAATTACCCCATAATACTAGACCATATTGTAATTTCGAGTGGAACAGTGAAAAATAGGCCTTCAATAACGCGTCAATATTTAGGGTATCACGAAGTTGTCTGAAAGCAAAAATGCATGAAGCTAATCTTTTACTGAGGTCCTCAATGTCCATGAGAGTTTATTATCTAAAATGACACCTAGTAGTATAGCATGAAAAGTTTGAGAGTTATGATAATTTGAGGAGAAAATTATATCCTGATATCCGATTTAGCTTTGAATTCCGCCATTTTTTTGTAACTTTACCAACTTTCTATCTTTGATAGTTCTCAGGAATCTAATAGTGACTCACTCAAAAAAGCCACCATCCATAATCTGATGATTTCAAAATTGTTTTCACCATCGACAAGCCAAAACTATCCAGTTGCTCTCCACACAATGAGTTGGAAATAGTTCAGCAAAAGTTTGATGAACTTCTGAGCTTTCGTAAATGTTTTGGTCACGATACGTACGGATATCGAAGCGTTTGTTGGAAAAGCATCAGTTTGAAAAAACTTTTTCCAGGGTTTGTAAAAGGTGTACTGGAAAAAGTTGGTTCTCATTGAATTTTTTCGCAATACATTCGGGCAATTTTTAAATCACCCTGTGTCGTTCAAAACAGTTTATCTTCATGATTTTAGTACTTTGATCGATGTTTATTTGTGTAACAATTCAAAGCAGTCTGTAAAAAGGCTTTCATCCGAATTATTTAACTCAATTCAATTTATAAATTTTTTTTACTATTACAAAATAGATTGGACGAGTCACAAAATGTAAAAATTGTCTATATGTATAACGTACCTACAACCACATGAAATACTAGAAGATAAAAAATATATGAAAAACAAACATAAATAAATATATATAATCATCACTTTGCATCACTACACCAATTGCAGTGGATATTTAGAAATATTTGATATGATTAGAAATAGTTATAATTATTAATATTATTTGAACACTACAAAACGAAAAGAGATGAACAAAAACAGAAGGAAAAGAGAAAAGAGATGACGGACTGATACATTGTTGAGATGCAAACTGAAAATCTCACAATCATAAGAAACAAAGCTCAATAGGTACTACAATGTCAGTTGGAATAATTGGAAAGATACAGAATAAACTCACTCAAATCGTAAAAGCAGTGATCTAATAGTAACTTTCTCTATCTACTCTTGAAGATATTGTATGTAGCACAATTCTTAATGTAATCAGGGAGTTTGTTGAAGTATCGAATTCCAGCACATAGGAGCGATTTTTATGAAATGCATGATAAGTCTTCGGTATGACCAGATCATTTTTATATCTTGTAGTATGATCGTGTGTATCATAATTTCTATCAATTTTATTTTTCTGATAGATGTATTGTAACAGTTTTGGTATGTAGATACTGGTGACAGTTAAAATCTCATTTGCTTTGAATACTCCGCGACACGATGCCAGAAAAGGTAAACTGAAGATTATAAAAACTCTCTGTATGTCTGGAGCTTGTCCCCATAAAATAATACTATAAGAAATAGCAGAATATGCGTAGGAATAGTACACGTTCAACAGAGTTTCCTTTTCTACCATCGTTTTCAATACAGTTAATAAAAAGTAGCACTGAATAACCCTTTTACAAACATTATTCATCTGTAGTTCCCACGACATACTACTGTCAAATAAAGCACCAAGAAAATTGGCAGATCAAGAAATTCCAAAGCAGTGTTGTTTAATGAAACCGTGCAGTTTGCGGGTATTTTTTGATTAGTGTGCTATTCTATACAAACAGTGCTTCTGAAGTTCACTATCAAACGATTCTTGAGGCACCAATTTTCAAATTGTTTCAAAGTTTGATTGATTTTTTCAGAAAGTTTTTTTGTTGCATCAGTAAGACATTCTGGAAGATGGTTAATGAAAAGCAAAAAAAATCAAAGATCCTAGTACTTTTCCTTGAGGTGTTCCAAGATCCATAGTATATACACTCGAGAGGACATCATCAATCTTAACTAAAATTTTACGATTTTTTGGGAAAGATAGGAACCATTCGTTGGTGCAACCCCGGATACCCAGTGCATTCAATATTTCCGATACAAAAAATCTATCAATAGTGTCAAATGCCTTTGTCAAGTCAAATAGGACAAAAACCACATATTCCCCAAGATCCACCTTTCCACTGATATATTGCGCATATTCAACCATGCTAGTCTCTGTTGAGAAGCCAGTTCTGAACCCGTGTTGACAACTTGTTATAATATTAAATGTAGGTATTCGGGTGAGTTTCAATTCGCATGGCGACTACTTTCTCGTTCTATTTTGGAAAAATGCTCAGAAGAGAAATTGGTCGATGATTTTCGACATTAGTTGGGTCATCTTTTTGCGGATTCATTAAAAACCGAACACACTATATATCAAAATGTCCAGCTGAATGAAAAACAGCCCTGTAATACATCAAGTTCACGGCGATTTTAGTTGAGCGATACCTTGCATGATGTCCCGTTAAAAATAGATCCTCAACATTTCCTTTAATTACTTCTCCAATTGCTCTGCCCAAGTTCAACCTTTCTTTATCGAAATATGCAAATGCCTACTTTCTCAATCTTTATCGAATTGGAAATCGCGCTGAATTCGCGTGCACCTGCATTGATAAATGACAGGGTAATATCTATTTTTACATTCCAAGGGTGAAGGTTGAACTCAAGAAAATTGTTCCTCGACGGTTTTTGTAATATATCAAAGTTGGATTGAAGTTTGAAGAAAACGTAAAAAACGGTGTGGCTTTGGAAACTCACAAGAGATTTTTAAAATATAATATATGAAGTCTATATTCATATATTATATTTTGAAATTCGGAGAAACGATAGCTGTTGCACTTGACATTTCAAAAGCGTTTGATCGAGTTTGGCATCGGGATCCCCTTTTCAAACTGCCGTCTTATGGTTTGCCTCCTCAGATTTGTGCTTTGTTGAAGAGTTTCTTGTCTTATAGGTCTCTGTATGTAGTTGTTGATGGAGTATCATCTGATATTCTCCCAATGAATGCAGGTGTTCCACAGGGTTCAGTTCTGGCGCCCACTTTGTTTTTCTCTCATATCAATGATTTGTTCTAGAAAACATCTTGTTCAGTACATAGTTTTGCGGACGACAGTACTCTTCATTCCAGTTTCTCTTCCAGAGTCCCCATACCACCTCGAGAAACAAAATTCAAAGAAACATTCACGTCAATAAAATTAACGATGACTTAGCAAAAAAAATGGAATGGGGTAACACGAACTTGGTGGAATTTAATGCTAGAAAATCCAGGCATGTCGCTTCTCAAGGAAAGCCGATCTATCATCATCTAGTATTCAGATGTCAGGAGTAACTATTCCTATGAAGGTGCTTCCCAGAAACTTGGATTATTCTGTCGTGCAAAGAAATACTTCACTTCTCGACAGCTTCTTGGAATATAGTTCTCATGTGTGGAGTTCGGCACCAAAACGTTCATTAAAGCTTCTCGACTCTATTCAGAGAAAGGCAATCCGCTTTGTTGGTGATTCTTCGCTCACAGACTCGCTCTCTTTATTGGAACATCGTAAAAGGGTCGGAGACTTGTCTCTCTTCCATAGATAATTTCACGGTCGGTGCTGTTGGGTCGCCTACGTAGGTCAATATCTTATGGCGTTTACTATAATTCTTATGAGTAACAAGACAGCTTAACCAGATAGTTTCGCCTGGGTATTTGAACCTGAAACCCCCAAGAGATCAAGAAGGCCAATGCTTCGACACCCAACGCCATGACTGATCAAAAGCAAAAGTTTGCATGAAGTCATGGGTGTAAGCCAAATCGCAAGATAGATGGCTTTCGCAATTGGACAGGCGAAACTATCAAGGGTTTCTTCTTCTTCCAAATTCATGGAAGACCTGCCTAACCATTTCATTTCATGTACCCTGTGAGTGCGAGGCATTAGCAATGTAACTAGAGATGAAAACGGAAGCTACTATATTAAGGAGCATTTCTTAAGGAAGTGGAGTCTTATCAGGAGAAGCAAGCAAAATACAACCAAGGACTATCATAATAGATCTGTAAATAACGCAGTCAATCAGGTTATGGTCCAGCTCCTTAGTGAAGCTGATCAAATTGCAATAGTATAGTTTTTTATATATCTTGCCAAACTCAGTGGCGAACGTCGTTCAGAACAGTTTCATTGAAGGTATTTTTCACCAACTGATTCATCGAGATAATTGGATGGATGACCTTTTGCTTTTGGTTTCATATCCCTTTTTTTGGGACTCGTTGACAGGTAGAGAAATAACTAATCATAGTTTCATCGCTACATGTTGTTGGAAGAGGTGAAAGAAAAGTATTGAAAATTTATAAAAGGCGAGGCCTTTCATAGGTCGACCTTTCCTTTGTCTAACAGTGTATTCAAGAAATCCATTAGTTTTCAATTAACTTCGACTTTTTAAGTATAAGTAAACTGCAAAAACGACTGAAAGCTCAATCAGATACGGTTTATTGACTCTGGAATCAATTTGCGGTCGGCTGTCGGTCACAAAAAGTTTTTCAAGTAATTAAGAATGAAGGGATGAGTCATTTCGCTACTTTTCTTCCATTTATTGATTTATTCGCGAAGTAAACACTGGTTAGTTACCTGCGAGTAGATCTGAATTAATCTCCTTGGAATCTTTTTTGTGTGTGTCTTTCAATGTCATATACAGGTACAGGTCTGTGAAAAAAGATGTTCTCAGTATTTCGGGTTGTTAACCTAACACAATCTGAAAAGATTGAGAAATGATATTGGAATCTATACAAGTGTAGAAGATGCTGGAAAATAGGACCTGTTTCATCTAGAAGGGACTGTTTTCGGAAATCTGTCCATCATTTGTACAGATTCCAATATACATTCTCAATTTTTAACAAAAAAAAACTAATAAGAAAACATTCACCAAAAAATTATGCCCTTAAAACAGTACTCGGAAAAAAGATCTCTACTAGGTTTTCTCATCATATGAAAAATGTAGTCGTTTTTTTCTTTATTTTTTTATCCAACGTCGACCTATTTCCGTCCCCAAGCCCAATCACCAACCCCGGTGAGTACACTTTACCCAACCGGAAATTTCTCCGAACCCTATTGTATTCCAACCAGAGGTAGGGATCTTCAAGAGAGGTCTCGATGAGCTATGATATGCTATTTTGCTGCAATTGTATGGGCTCTCGATGCGGTCTTTTCCTGCATGAGGTCACCCCTTCACGGCGAGGCCTAAGATCAAATATTGAATGATTGTCAGTCAACCTGAAGAGCAGAGCAGTGCTAATGAAAACACTTTGAATTCAGTTAAGCGACGAAATCATCACTTTCAATTAAACGCACCTCTTCAACGCTCATTTTTAGGTAATCTGGTCTCTTATTAGACTAGTAATCAAGTGAAGGAAGTAAACTTTTCAGTAAAATGAACGACTAATTCGAGACCACTTAGATCAACTTAATTTTTTTTTTGGTATGTCAAAAAAGGTGTCAAGTATCCGAGTGGTTTGGTTACTGGGCAAAGCTCCAGAACGCTGTAAAACTGTTTTTTGGCCCAAAATTAATAAATATTCAATATCTCGGCCAATATTAAATGAATTTTCGTGAAAATAGGTACCGGGGGTTTTTTGGGTCACTGATTACGATTTTAATGTCAGAAATTTCTGAAACACCCTGTAAACCGTAAAAACTACCGTTTTTAGGTTTTTTTTTTCAAATATTTTGATTTGAAATTTGACAGCAGAATCTAATTGGTTCGTCATACAGTACTGCAGGAGAAATGTTCATAAAACTTATAAATAGAAGGTCCCAATGGCTTAACTATAAAATTTTTTGTGATTGATGAAAAAAAAAAAGGTTTTTTGGCCATAACTTTTTTTTTGGCTAATGATAACGAGATATACCAGGAACCATTCTAAAGCTAAGGATATCGCCGAAATTTCATGTTATATGCAACATTTGAATTGGATGGGCCCATTTTTTTTATTTCGCCCGACAAAAAGAGCATTTACCGTTACAAACATAAAATAGGCAATATCGCAAGGTTTTCGGGCTTGAGGGCCGTGTATTGGAATTTTTAATTCCGGAGCTTTCGGCTACATCTGCGGCAGCCATCTTCAGCGGCGTAGTCGTAGGTCAACTCTCCTGTGCGAGTCTACTATGACTGGTGACACCAGTCATAGTAGACTCGCACAGGAGAGTTGACCTACGACTACGCCGCTGAAGATGGCTGCCGCAGATGTAGCCGAAAGCTCCGGAATTAAAAATTCCAATACACGGCCCTCAAGCCCGAAAACCTTGCGATATTACAACACCGGCCGTGAAAGCCTACATTCTTTCATAAAATAGGCAATTTTAAACGGACAAATTTGTTTACAGATGAAAAATTATAACAAAAAATTGAAATACAACTATCCTGGAATGAATGCTGAAAAATTCGGCTGTTTGAAATGAATAATGTTCACGCTGCTGGCCAAAAACTAAAAATGTTTTGAAAAATACACGATTTAACCCAACTTTAGCAGGCCTAAACATAAACAATAATTACCCGATAGGGCCAAAAATGGCTGGACATATTTGGGACAAAGTGTTCTGACTTTTCACCAAAGGATTTTTTTTCCAAGCACCTTAGCCCATATGGCGCTAAAAAATTGGCATTAAAAATTTTGGAAACAAAATTATTTTGCCCATAACTTTTTTCTTCTTATTTTAAACGGTTCTGATTGGTCTCAAAATTTTCCTGATTTTGTCATCTTGCAAAATGATAAGAATCTTTTTTTTTTGTAACAGTTATATTTTTCGAGATATTTACGCCAGAACGATCCGGTTTCTTCATTGTTTCGTTAAGCAACCATTTTTGCCATGTCATATCTCCATTAATATCAATCGTACGAAAATAAAACAAAAACCACTGTATTTGTCAAATAAAATACTTCATATAAGTGATATAATTTTTTTTTAATACTAACAGATTTTCAGTAAATTTAAAAAACTTTAAAAACTTTTGAATTTTCTTTGCAAAAATCACACTTTTCCTTGCCCGAAAGGGGTGCATTTTTATGAAAAATTGCAATCAATGTTTTTATGTTAGAAAATGATAATTTATCGATTGGTTTTATTATTTTGTTTTACACCCCCCCCCCCCCAAGTTTTTCAACCCCAGACTAGCCGGCTATTTTGGATCATTCACACAGTATGCAAACGGATTATTCCAGTTACGATTCAGCTATATAATACTCCATATGGAATATTCTTGTATCGTTCCGTTGGAGTATTCCATGAATGATTTATGAGAATGAAAATAATCTGTAATATTTCTGTCGTATTCAGAAGGAACTTTATTTTTGTGAGAATGAGGGAATATTATTAAGGAACTAGTTTTTGGCTTTTCTCTTCTACGAATCGAAAGAAATAGGAATAACAAAACTATGAAAGACGTAAAATCGAATAATTCACAAACACTCTGTTTAAAGATACGTCTGTGTCAGCAAAAGGTGTTTATTGTTCACAAAAATGAAGAAATAGTCCGTCTGAAACAGCTACGTCCCTGGCTGTATAGAAATAACTTTTTCTTACTCAATTTCTACACCGAGCAAATGAAAATTGATTCAAATAGAGTTCAAAATTACCAGTACAGCCAGCCGTGACTGTACGTAGGAGATTTGGTCCGAATTCTATAACTCTTTTTCTTGCAAGCGTCATCCGAATAAATTTAATGGAAGAAGACATGAAGCCTATTATCATAGTAGGCAGGTGTCGCCTATTTTACCTCAAACTAAGGTGGCTATATACTGGTGTTTTCACTCCATATAAAAGATTGTCAGCAAACCACACGACCGATCCAGCCTAGTTGATCAAGAATTGATGACGTAGACCGTAGTTATAACTTAAAAAATTGCCAGGTATCGTCACTCTCGCAGTTGAGATGACAGTCATGTGCGCGTTCTGTGTTTCCAAGTGGCTATATTGTTGCGAATTCCGGTCTATGTGCTGAAAAAATTAGTTTATTGTTGATATTTTCTTTGAGCAATATGATATTGTGATCTCAATTCAAAAGCTCGGTTTAGAAGTAATATCACAATTCAGCCGATAATTATTCACGTTAATGCGTGTGAACGAATAGGAGTGAGAATTGTGATTAAATTTTATGGATATGTGAAGTGAGAAAATGCCATTTTTTCTGGTGAGTGAAATCATTATTATTTTTTATAATCTTCTGGGTCGAACTGAAAATATCTAAAACACCTAACACTGCACTTAAAGAATATTCACACTCTAGAATATTGTTGCCAGCAAACTTCTCTTGTGTTTTTATGATAACTACGAAATTTTTAAATGGTTATTAGATATACTAGAACTTGAGATTATTCTTGGAGGTAGGTCATTGAAGATGATGTTTGTTTTCATCAAACGTCAGATTGATCTCGCGTTCTATTCTCTGTTCTAACCAAAAGTGATCTGTATTGGCAACAACGTGTTCCATGGATCGAGTCATCTCGAAAATTTTTAGAAATTTCAACCACAAGCGCACCCTTGAGGCATAATTTTGAACAACTACACCCTGTCTACAGGTTTGTCTGAAACAATATCTGAAAGCACCAGTATATAGCCATCTTACCCCAAACTTTAGCCTGTATAAATCCCAACAATTTTGTATATTTTATTTAATTTATTCATATACACATGTGATTCACTCTTGTTTATTGTTGTATGTTTTACATATCTTGCGAATAAATTCTATTCTATTCTTTAACACAGGATATTCAGACATCTTGCTGTTGGTAGATGCTAGGTAGTTGTCAGGTATCATATCAGGCCAATATTTGCTCACGTCATGTTTGAGGATATTTCCTTTTTTTGCAGGAAAATAAGGAAACATTTCGCGACATATTCAATTTCAGTAATGCAAGATTGAAAATGGGGTAATTCCATATTGGAATAACATCCCGCATAAAGCAAACAAAGTCCTCCCAACAATGTTTTCCTACTCTGTGTTCTGACGTCACATCCACGAATATAAAAAATATATATTACCCACACATGCCAGGCATTTTCATCCATATATTGGCTGAGAAATTGACATCGATTTTTCATAAAGCTCGTCAGTCCCACTGCTTTATGGCAACGGAACTGTTTGCGACATGCGGCGAAAAGTGAAAAAAAAAAAGATTACGTTGTAAAGCTCCGTATTTAGATAGTCAGGGTCTCACAGAAATCCTAAAGCTTTGCGAGAAGGAACCTTCTCGAGAGAAAATTCCGAGGCTGAAGAGATACCGAGGAGTTCAGAGCCAAGGATTGTATACCATTTCCCTGCCCATCCACCATAGAGAACAAGAAACGAAGAAAAACGCAAGACAAACGACAAAAGACCAAGAAATGGTCCAAGAAAACAGCATCCAGTACAAAGATCCATCAGGGCTAGCAACAGAAAAGCCTCCACTTCCAAATCAGTGCGGGACCCACAAACAAAAAAGAGCTCATCATCCATCGGGTGGAGAACGGTTTGTTATTACATGATCGTTGCATAATATACTTATTAAAAATCATTCCACAAAGTGAACAGAAAATGATAATATGCAAAATTATTTGCAATACATTTTGTGATTCGAGTAGATGTTGCGAATAGACAAACTTCATGGAGCTCCGAACAAATGTCATAATTGTCAAATGTCATTTACCTATGTAGAGGTGAAAAATATAATAATGTGGGTATATGAATATACATTTGGATTTCGTTCTGATGAACGAGTTTGGAATATCAATGATATTTCGCAATCACTTGTGGCACGAGGATTGCTGCAAATAGGCAATGCTTAAATTACTCACTTGAATATGGGTGGCATTCTGTCAGTTATGAAAATGAAAACAAATTTGGGTCAACAATAGTTTTTTTTCTTTCAAGGCATAAGATATTATGACGGATTACCAAAGTATTTAAAATCTTGTGGTCAACTGGAATTCGAAAACAATTTGGAAAAATATTTATGATCTTAAGTTGGAGCTTTTGTTTCACAGTTACATTTTTACTATTTGCACACTTGTGAATTTACATTACTGATGTTTTGGAAATATTCCTTTTTAACTTCAATTTGCTTTTCATTTCAATTTATATTATTGTATTTCATTCCCTACTATGAATATAATATATGTTTATTAGAAGATGAATAAATAAATGTAAAAAATGTAAATGTAAATGAAAGACGATGTGGTTGGAGAGTTCTGCAAGAGGTCGGGAAATTTATTTCCTACCTCTTCTTCTTCTGTGCGAAGAATTGTTTATTTTCCAACCTGAAACTAGGTTAGAAACGAACTCAATATTTGGAGATATCATATAAAAATGTCCGGTAAGCTCGAATCTGCAGATGAAAAAATTGAAAAAAAAATTGTTTGGGTCTCTTCACCCATTTGTACATTTTGGAGCTGACGCGATGGGCTATACATTTTTTTTCTTGATGACAGCTGACACTTATGTCTATAGGCACCCCAAATTTCAAGACTCTTGGTCGAACGATAAGCTCAAAACGTGATTCTACGAAACATATGGTTTATCGAACTATACGTAATTGGGCCTTTCGCAAAATTCCCCGTGCTAGGTATGGAGAAAAAAGTCCGAGGGATTCGATTCTGGTATCTTAAAAAAAAGGAAATTAATTCTTTAGGTCATAAGCACAGCGATAATTTTTTTTCATTGGGTCTTTTGTGATCAGTGGGCTTCTCGCATGTGGCATAATAAACCCTTTTCATTTTGAATCAAAATATTTTCATTTTTAACTTCATTGACTGGTTGTGTTGTTCTGAATCAGAGGATCATTCTTCAACTTTTGAATCAGTGAATGAAAAACTTTTTTCTACATTATAGTTTGTCTTTCCCGAATCATTATATATAGATATCCACAACTGTTCTCTGAATAGTATTTACGTTTCATTTACACAGCCCCTATTTCGTCTACTCACTTGACATCCCCAGGAAAGTCAGTGTTCCCCTTTCTTCTGATAAAATTCTAGTATTTCTTGAAACGTATGGACAAGAAAAAAGTGAGTATGTTTCAATATATCTATTATGGCAATTATATACAGCATGCATGGTATGGAAGTAATTCAAAAGTCGAGTTCTTGGAGAATTTTCTCATTTTCGATCTTCCAGACTGTCATCCTCCTGAAATATTTATAGTATTAGAATTCATCCATAAAACTTGTGACAATCAACACGCTCGAAAGGAATGGGGATAGCATTACCCATAATTATAAAATGGATGATTTTTGTCAGAAATACAATATCACTACGTGATTGAAAGATACTATTGATATAGGGTGTTACAATACCAAAAGTGACAAAATAGGAACTTGGTTGTTTTTGTAGAGAGAAAGAAGTTTTAGGAAATGACAACGTCTATGAAAGAAATGAATCCAAACTATTTTTCACAAACACCTCCTGCTGATAGTTATGTGTTATTCAATTGATTCATCCACAGAAAGGAAGAAAGAGTCCATCTAAAATAGAGAGTTTTTGTATTTTTTTATTGTAGGATTTTTCAATTACATTTTTTCAATTTTACATGCTTTCGAATTTATTCTGGTCCAATTCCCACCAAAACAAGATGTTTCTTCATTTTGTGTGATTTTTCGCAAACTTGCAGGTCTGTCTTGTTCGTTCGGAATACAATACAACAGACAGGAATACTGCCTTTGTGAAAATTAATTAATTAACTTTTTCAACTTCGATACCATGTTTATCAGAAAAAAACTTATTTTGACCAAAAGAAATTCAGTTTTTTCATTGTACAGTACAATTCTTCAAATTGAAACTAAAATTAATTGATTGGCATTCGGAATAGTATGTTACCAATGGCCCCAGAAGAGGAGTTCCACAAGGCTACAACCTCGGTCCTACGTATTCGGCTTCACTTTATATCGTTCTTAAATACAGATATCATCAATTCCTGTATAAATTTCACCGACAAAGTATGCACCTCACACTTACGGATAGTCAATCCATATCGACAATTTCGCAACTATGGTATTTGGAACTGGTTTCTAGCCAACTTTCCACGTCGTTGGACGTCAAGTCGTCGTTCGAAGGCAATTCAGTGAGGGGTTCCATCTCTCCCAAGTAACAGTTCAGGGAAGCATTTCCATTCTCTCTGAATTTGTGTCTGATCGACTCGTTTGAGAACGAATCTGGAAACATTCCAACGCCTGGAATGAAACGATCTGTAGGTTATCTGATACTCCAACAAATTCAAAGGATTCTGAACTAATCCGTTTCGATCACAATGGCAGTTTGTTTTCTGGATCGAACAGATTGAAGTGAGTTGTGCGAGATATTCTGTTTCTTATGATTTTGTTAGATTTTGAGGAAAAATGATAAAATAAAGAGGTGGTCGGAGTGTCCAAGAAGAATGAAAAATAAAAAACCTCAAACTATTAAAGTTGAAGACGTCTTTTTCAGGTTTATTGGTCATTACCCTCTTATCTTCATACCCTCTGGAGCAAAAGACAGTACCTGAGCTTTTGAGAGAGTAGTAGTAGAGAGTATTAATGATCTGGGTTCCTCATTGGATCAAACCTTCGCCTAAAGATGAATGAAACAAATAGTCAGTGAGAACAAAGATGGATATATGATAGGTGTGGCCAAGGATATGGCATGAGGAAACTGTAAAGTAACTACCAAAAAATATTCGGTAAACTTACCGCCGTTCGCCTTTTTGCATCTTATGGGAGACTTGTATTCCCCACCCGACGTCAGAGAAGAGGTTATGCTGGGCAATCTGATGTCTAGATGGGACCCCTTGGCCGTGACAATCTTGTTGTTCATTGCGTAAAGCTTCGTGGCAATGTCTCTTGCTATAATCGTTGTGAGTACTGTGGCGATGTAGGTGTCTTTAACGAAGAGGTACTCCAGAGAATTTCTTTGCCAGTATAAGTATCTGCAAGTGCTTGCTGCTACTATCGACACCTGCAACATTTGTGGAATGCTAGTGAGAATCAGAGTGGTGTAGGTCAGTTTTGACAATTCAAAATTTCGAAGGATTTTTTCTACATGATGCAAAAATTTCCTTATATTCGAAAGTATATAATCTATTGCTCACCAAAAAATAATTGGAACAAGTTATCAATGATTCGCACCAATCTGATATGAAAAGGATGTTGACATAATTTTGACCACAGTATGGTGCAGTTTTTCCTGAAAAACTGATTTGTTTATTCCTCAAAAAGCAATTCATGTGACTACTCCAGGTCATTTCTTGTCCCAACATGAATTTTTGGCAAGTTTCAACAGTAAATGATACAAAACTCACTTTGAATTTATCGTCAACAGTATTTCTACTCGATTCGAACTCTGGTGAGTCTAGAAACTCACAGGGTAAAATGGGGTGCAAAAATTGGTTGTCAGATAATACGTTCACCTGAAACAACGATAATAACTCGATACATTGAAGTATATAACAATTTCAGTGCATATTACAGTTAAGAAAATAATTAAATCCCACCTTTCCTGACAACAAAAGTCCCAGTCTATCCGTTCTGGTCAAGTTTTGAACAGCGTATGCTTCACCAGCGTGTAATGACATAATCTGCGCGAAATCGGTACTCACCATCCTCTTGAATTGTAATCTGGAAATCTTGAAAATCAAATTTGTAGCATTTTACGTGAGATAATGTTCTAATCACATGTACAAATGAAGTTTTAGGAAAATTGTTGATAAAAAAAGTATCAACAGAAAATTATAACAGAATTCACAACCATTCATTTCTCTTAGTGCCTGGATAACCGAGCTTTACTATATATATATATATATATATATATATATGTTAGCATGAAGATTCTCACGGACGAAGTATGATGCGTTGTTTTTTCGGGTTTCATTCCGTGTTCTGTGGTTTTGATCCTCTGAAGGATAATTCTCACAACGTTTCGGAAAGTTCATTTGCCATCTTCTAGGTGATGTCTTGAGTTTCGAGTTCGGAGATCGAAACTCAAGACATCACCTAGAAGATGGCAAATGAGACTTTGCCGAAACGTTGTGAGAATTATCCTTCAGAGGATCAAAACCACAGAACACGGAATGAAACCCGAAAAAACAACGCATCATATATATATATATATATATATATATATATATATATATATATATATATATATATATATTCAGAAAATCTTCCAAATGTAATTTTCAACAAAAGAAATCTAATCTGTTGGTAGGTTCAGTGTATGAGAATGTCTTTTCTTTTACTTATATTTTCATTGCTTTGAACCCTGAATTCACAATGGTATTGTTCCCCTCATAATAATTTTAGTGTCCTGAGGATGACCATATAAAAAGTCGAAAAGTCGACATAAACAGAATTTTATTTTCTGTTCCACTGACCATTCCCAACAAACTGAAGAATTGAATTCGAAAACTTTGGATCACGTACATCTCCACTAAAAATGAAGAGTCATTGCCTGAAAACACGGATTAACGACGTTTCCTAATAATGAAACCTAGCTAGATCAATTTATTGCCCCGTAAAACCCTGCAAACTAAATTTCATCAAAATCGTTGAAGCCGTTTACGAGATTCTGAGTATAGAAGTAGAAGTATTTATTTCACTATAATATACAATGTAATAGTAGAACGTCAAGAGCAAAACAGATAAAGTGTAAAACACGGAGTGAATGATTATAGACAAAATAGTAATTGATTAGGAATGAACATTCAGGTGACAAGATACTCATTGACACTATAAAAACAATGTTTCAACAGAAAATATTTGATTTTTACTTTAAATTGAATGAAAGCCAAACTTTTCATTCTAGAAGGTAGTCTGTTATATAAGTGTATGTTCAGAGAATTCTTTTGCGATATCTGAAGTCTGTACAATGGAGTCGTAATTGAATCAACATGTCGTGTGGTGTAATGATGGACTTCGGATTGAGACGAGTATTTATGCTTGAATTCATGAATTTCTAATAAACACGAGTGAATATATTTTAATTGGGAAGTGGCATGATTTGAAAATTGACGAAAAGGGGGCGGCAATGTTCACGATGATGAGCTCCTGCGATTATTCTGATTACTCTCTTTTGAAGAATGAATGCTTTACTAGAGTGACACGAATCACCCCAGAGAAGAATACCGTAAGACAAATGACTATGGAATAAACCATAATAACATGATCTGAGGACATACACACTGACAAAATCTCTCAAACGTCGAATCAAAAAGGTTACACTAGACAGTTCCTTCGCTAATATTGCGATTTGTTGGCACCAGTTGAGTTTATCATCTATATATCTATATATTTATATACAGGAATTGCTTGTTGAAAGAGATTAGATATCAAAATTTCAATTAAATTATTTTTCACCTTGAAGGGCTCGAAGAGCGTATGATAGGCTTCTTCCAGCTCAGGGTCGAATTTAACAGGTCTCAATTGATACAGGATGTGGAAAACCTGCGCCATATTCATCAGCATGAAAGCAAAATTCCAAGTGAAGACATCAGGAGCGCATATGATATTCCAAGCCCAGGTGGAGAACAATAAAAGACCTGAAAGCAATCCTTGAAAGTTTCATGAATCTTTGGATTTACAAGTGTTACCAAAAATCAGCCAGCAGTGCATGAAGAGGACTCCTCGTTTGGAACATGTCGAGGCATATGCTAGGACGAAGCAGAAGTTAGCCAGTTGATAGAGGATGTGTTGGGGATCTTTCCAATAGTCGCACCAAGGCCACCATGTTCCTAGAAAAAAAATACTTATCTTCAATACTTTTTTTACAAAAATCACACCAATATAGATACTCAGGGTGGCCCCTAAACACTCACACTGAAATTTGGGGGGGGGCACCGTCCCATTCTGTTTTATAATGCAAAAAAAAAATTTCAGAATTTTATAGATTGTTTAAGGGGTCGCTACCAAGCTTTCAACTATGGAAATGAAGTCAAACCTCGTATAAAACGGTTTTTCATGACGCATTCAATATAATCATACAAAAATCGAATGAATTTTTTTATAAATCAGTAGATAAGGCCAACACACACAGAGCTTATGTTCAGACAAAAGTGTTTCATATTTTTACATGGTTGTCTCTGGTTGGCATGCCGTCACCATGTTCTTCAGATTATGTAGAATCTATTTTTTTTAAGTCAATAGAATGTTCATCGGAGTTTGAGATACTTATGTTTGAGGAGTTCTTGGAATTATATTGATGTCAGTATTTTGAAAACTGCTCTATCCAAGAACTTAGTTCACAAACATATAACACAGGCCTCGCCTAGTATTATTGGGTTTGCTGAGAAACAAACGAGAAGAAGCAGGTATCCGAGGCATTGGTTTATTTCTTCTCAAGTTTTATATTGACAGTTGGTTCCACCAACAATAGGCATGTAGTGCTCCCAAAAATGACTTGCAGCTTTTGAAAAATGTTAATGATTATGAAGCTGTGAACGAGGAAATCTCAAAAGTGACCATTAAAAAATTCTCCGGCATTTGTCAGATGAACCGATTGCACTTGCATTTTTCGATCAAGTTTTCCCTGGAGAAACCAAGAGAAAAATTATGAATTTTCTGAAGAATGAAGAAAACGACGAACAAATGAAACGTACCCTCATTGATCCTACTGCAGTTCTCTACAAAATACTGCAAGATTTTGTTGCAAGCAACACACTACCATTCTTCAAAATCCTAGATTCACCTACAGATCTGTTACAAATAGATGTGAGTGAATGAAAACAGAATGAATCTTTCAAGAAAAGCAAAGAAAAAGCTACAATGATGTTGCTGAACTACATACAAAGGACGAAGATCATAAACAGTAATTATTTTTGATGGGGGAATACACAAGCAAATATTCAGACTAGAAATCAACTTTACTTTTTCAAAGTAACGTCTTATAAATTATTCTATAAATAATTTTGAATTTATAACTGCTCAGAGAAAACTTCAGTTATATGCATTCCATTGTAATTTCTCAATAAATATTATGTTTGTCCCAACAGGCTTTAAATTATCAATTCAATTATTTTCATTCCATCCCTCAAGGGTTTATGTGTTGGTAGTAAATCCTAACACTAAAAATCCCCGAAAAATTTGTGGAATTATTTTGTATAGAGTAGAATAAAATGAAAGTTGGACCCGAGATGAATTAACAATCTAAAATTTCACCACCTTCGATAGATACATTATAAAGAATCAGAAAGCGAATTCCGATTGAAGACTTATTTTGAAATATTTCTCAAATTCCTCAGATCAACATTCGAATTTGGAATAATTGAAAAATCTCATCGGGGACATCTGAGATTTCGAAACTCAATCTGCAGTAAAGATAAAAATGTGGTAGCTTAGAATGTTGTAGATTACGATTACCCGAAGGTGACAACTGTAAGATATAATTTGGTGAGATAGATATACTGATGTATATGGTAGTAGCTCAGACACCAACTGACTACAGATGTTATACAATATACAATACACAATGGCCCTGAAATGGATCCTTGTGGCAAACCGATAGCTCTGAAGTTTGATCTATAATTACAACTCAGAACTTTAGGTCTTTCATATCTTGATATCATAACTAGAGAAAAGTGAGCTGTAGCAGTAGTGTTTCATGAAGAACTCACATCCACTGAACGAATAGAAATATAATAAATTTATGTGAGCTCATGATTGATCATGATTCACCGGGAAAAATATATAGTAAAGGCAAATAGTATAATCCAAACGTCTTCATGCAGATAAACATTTATAGGATGCATGTGAGGTGACATAAAAGCTGATTCTGATGGTGACATAAAAAACCAACCTGACGGTATAATATACGAAGTATTCTTGTCTAGCTCCGGCCATGAGAAATTGACTCCTGGGGCAACGAATAGGGTGTGAGGTTTTTCTTCGTTTGGTTGGAGCCCACTTTCAGCCAGCGATGGCATTTTATTTCAGTTCATCTTTCAGCACACATTACGATATTAAACTTGTTTGTGTCGCGCCTGGATTCGAAATCAATAAATGGGCGGGAATCGTAGGACGTGAAGTTTTCTTCTCAGATTGGACTTGTCGCTTTTAGGTTTCGCCGATAGATGGCGATATGTGGTTGCCCAAGTAATTTGAATATTTGGGCTTTTTGGAAACTGTGTTTCTTCTAGGATCCAGGATAGGTTGACAGGTATAATGATCTCTCTATAACTAAGATTTGATACCAATTTCTCATTTCTACATAGCATTTTTGAACGATATGATGGGTAATGTTCATGATAATAGGTTATTTCGTCTGAGGAACTGAATACCTCCAATTTACCGAAACTTTATTGCTAAATTCACAATAGACAACCTGGGTATATGTTTGATAATAACAAAAATGTTCAGTCCTAGTACAAAAATTGCGTATTTCTCTTGGCCACTGCCTTGTCTCTACTCTCGATAGAGGAGGTTTTGTATATAGAGTTGATGCATCTCAACTTTATTTGTGATTCTTCATAAAGACTATCGGTTTTTGTTTTTTGTTGATAATTCTCAAAGTTCTCATTATTTTGTTTTATCCACAAATATCATGAGTGCTGGTCAAATAATGATTCCACATGTCGGTCTCAGATAGATATCTATATAAGAATACTCAAATACTCTTTGGTTGTACATTTTTGTTTACTGGATACGAGCTTTTATAAGATAATTTACATCTACAAAATGCAACGTGGAAATAATTTTTGGCTAGTATGATTGATGATGTGATTTTAATAGTGGAAATTTTGTATTTCTCTTTGAAGTATAAATGAAAGCTTTTATGTCAGAGCTGTAAAACTTCCGAAAAATCAGATTTAAAATTTCATTGATGAATCTTGCCATGTTTGTCAGTCGTGGTAAACATGTAACAGTAAAATGAGCTAAACTATAATATCCCTCAAAAAGTTCTGTTCGAAAGACTCGTTCGAAAAAATATAAGAAGGAAGAGTGTTTTACAAGTCCTTTACTGCAAAGTTTCATCAGGTTTTATATATACGCATGGAGTTTTTTTCTGGTAGATCCAGGAAGAATTTTCCATGAAACATCTTGGCGAATAAAACTGCTCTTCCTTCATTCTGCCAGTACTAGTTCCCTGGTTCTTGGGTGATGTGCGATTAAAAAGCAGAAGATTGAAACATATTAATTCCTTCACAGAGTTATTGCAAAATACCAGAATCAATATGGGATCCATGTGCATGATGAATAACTCAAAAATCAAACCCCTTTTGAAGATCTGTTGTATATCATTTCATTCGATAGACATACCCATTTTTGTATAATAACAATTATTTTCACTCTTTATAAGTGTAATGATAACAGAATCGAAAGTTTAATAATCATAAACTTGGTTTTTCATAACTTTTTAAATTATTTCGAAACAGTTTAGTCCTGGAAAATGTTGTTGAGATTTTGGAGATAGATATCAATGTAGAATAATTCATCTTGAGGAAGTCCAGTAGACCTTCATCTTAGTGTTTCTTTCATTAACTCCTTTAGTTAGAGATAACGTGCTGAATTCAAACCCGTTATGAATAAAATTCGACCCATTATTACAACTAAAATGATGAATTATTGTTATTCTAGGGATTACTAGAGTAATAACGTTTAATTTGGCAAATCCTGTGTCATAATGGAAACATCAACCTGTTAATAAAACGGGCTTAAGTTATTAAGAAAAATATATTAGCGGTGAACGGATTATCTTTCTTATCTAGACACAAGTGAATATTATAAGTGATTTGTCAATAATTGTTTCAAATAGAACAAATACGACAGCCAGTAGGCCATGTTATTAATATTCGGCTCCCGTGTATTTTAAACAAATACACGTGTATTCTGCAAATATCACAATTATTTGTTGTATCTCTTTTTTGACATTTATTGAATACACCTAAGCAAATACAGATATGTTTTAATTAAATCTGCGCCATCGGCAAATTCTTTCTGCAATTTCGTGCCTAATTTTGCCAAGGATGCATGATCAATAATAATCTTCGAGTATCATCGTGGGAAATTTCAGGGTAAAATCAACTATGAATTTTATTTAAAACTTATTTTTTTTCTCACGACTTTGAATTCGATCATGTACAATTCTCACAATTCAGTGCTTTATCAAAATGATCTCTTGTTATCTACTGGATCATAATATCCTTCAACTTTCACTAAAACGATACAAATTTGAGATACTCAAAGCAGTTAGCTAAAGCAGTCTGTACAAGTGAATTTCCGAAAGCTTCAACATAGTTTCATACATGTTCCAGTCGTGTGAAGACAAAAAAGAAATACTCTTACTTTTATGAGAAAAATAAATCCATCTATCAGTATTATCGATGGATGCATAGAAAACCAAAGATATCCTGTATTGTTTTTACAATTTTTTGTTGGATTTATGAAATGAATTTACAAAATACTTTTCATGATGTTCTTACTACTGAATATGGCAATAGTCACCACCATTCAACATCACAAAATATTTAAAAAATATTGCCACAAAAACGTATTTTTAACATGTTCTTCTAGCTAGAGGATAACATATACTAGAAATTATCTGTATTTGTATTATCTTCGCCTCATCGAAGAAAACTTGCTAGTATTTCATTCTCCTAGAATTTACTTCATTATTACATTGAATGAACATATTCCCTTAATAAAATGAACTGGTTATTGCCAAGATCTGGTTCAAGACACAATGCTAGCTTTCATAACTCTGGTTTGGGAAAGAAAATCTCACATCGAGGTCCAATATTCTTTGTGTCAGTACTTCAACTGTATTTCTGAGCTCTGTGATGTTTACCACAGTTGTTTGGCTTATATAAAAAAATCTTGACAAACAATCTGATCTATTAATAGCGTTTTTTGCTTTCTCGCTCCAGCTTCGAGTATTGCAGAAGTTCAAGCTGAACCCTGGCTCATGGTTAATAAACTTATTCGAATGGGAAGAAGAGTTAAGAGATATTTCTTCTCCCCAGCTCCGCAAGAGGTTCAAACCATTCATGCCAAACCACTCGGTGTCATTTTAGATAATAACCTTTCATAATGAGCTCATATTGGGGACCTCAGTAAAAAATGAGCTGAATGTATCTTTATTTTCAGAAAACAAAATTTTTTGAAAATTGTCGCCCTATTACAGACCTATTTTACATAATTCCACTCGAAATTGAAATATGGGCTAGTTATAGTAAAATTCTTGCCACACCAAAATTTTCACACTGCAAAAAAAAGATCAAGAGATTAATATGTCATGTTGGATTCAGAGATAGTTGCAGACCCTTTTTTCATCAGAAATAAAGTTATGCCTTCACCATGAGCTTATGATTTTAGCAGCCGATTGCACAGACTTTCTGTTATGGTACCATTAACAAAGTGGACCCTTTAAGTTAGGTAAGGGTTTATTAATGGGTATTTAATGATCTATTAATCGATACAGTGCGTTAACTGACATTTAATTGCCCATTAGCTTAATGCTCCCATAACAAAAAGTCGGTACAATCGGCTGTAAATCACTTTTCAAGTTTGCTACACATTTCGAAGTTCATAATCGAAATACTATAAATCGTAGGTAACCATCTTTCAAAGCCCCGTTTCAGACTCAACAGATCCCAGAGAAACTCCCTGAACTAAGATTTGTACAATTTTCCACCGGAAAAAATGAAAACCTTTCACATGAAATCATTCAATATTGTTTCAAAATTGTTTTTTTTTCTCCCAATGCTCAGGCAGACATATATTGCATGATCATTATATATTTTTCATTATAGATTCATATATTTCCACATGAATGTTAAAATTTGATCTCAAGTGGCGATTTATATTTGAAAATTCAAGTTATTCGTTCTTACAGTATTTTATATGAACATTTTGACGAATAGTCCTCCTGATTGACCTGCATCAACAAATACTTTCTTTTGGTAATAGTGTCAAATAAATTATATCTATTTATCCATCAAAATTTCGGGGTAACATCAATTTCTAGTTAGTATCTATGTCTTTTTTGGAATAGTTCCCTCGTATATAAAATGTCCCATAAGAGCAATGCAATTATCGAAAACTTACAGCGGTAATTGCATTGTATCAAGTCACCATAACAACACATCTGAAACCATATCGCTTGACGTCAGTAAACAACACAAATAAATGTCAGATAGACTTCAAAAATAGAAAAACATTTCGCGTTCAGGTGAGTACTCCATTCAATCTATAGACGAAAGTATAAATGAACAAAAAATAACATTTCCTTGAGAATTTCTTTATTCGTGAAATATTCCAATGATTTACATTCCTGCATAAAAATGACCAGATAATTCTGCATTCAAGCGTGATATCTTATACAAATTGCATTCGGTTATTTTCATATATTTTAAAAGAGCCCTCGTCCTTCGGACTCGGGTACTTTCGCCAAAATATGAAAATAAACTCTTGCAATTTTTAGATATCACGCTTTCTTGCAATATCATCGGTAATTTTCATGCACTCGTGCAATTATAACATGGCTTGAAGTGCCAAAATATGATTATATCATCCCTCCAAAGACATCAGTACAAAGTTTGAAAATTTGAAGAAAACACAACTATCTTTCATTCCCAGCCGATCATGACTCCAACCGCAAGCTCTGATAAAGTTTCAATTCTCTTCCGAGAACAAACATATACATACGAATACAAAAAACTGTGATTGATAACGGTGGTTGCTCTCAACCCCCAATAACTTTACCACCTGTGTCGTTCCGGTAAAAGCTCCGGCAAGTTCTGTATCTGATGCGTCGGACAATGACTTTAATCTTTTAATCTTGAAACATTACCGATGGTCCGTGAAATAATACCCCGTAATCGTTTTGTAACGATCGCCATGACGCAAACACCCCCTTTGTGCCGAAATAATCACAAATGATAATCTCAGAAATAGAAATTGCATATTTTGTTGAAGTAGGGGTACACAGTACTCATTATACAACAGAAAGAATTAAATTGTAAAATCATTCACCGTATAACATCAAATAAGTAATATTATTATATTATGCATGTGAGAATCTAGAAATAGCAGAAAGTGAAAATATTATGAATAGTGACAAAGGGTATATCCCTTGCAGCCTGCTCTTCAGTTCACTGTTGATAAATTAATCAGAATAATTAGTAGTTAGTCCCTATCAAAACAACAACAACAAAAAATGTTTGCGGGTAGTTGCTGCACTACCTATAATTGTAAAGTATATATAAAGCTAACCCTGGTCCTCAGGTCTAGTATCAATTTTCTTCTACCGAATATTGTTCTGGAAAATTAGGAACAATAATTGAAAAATTGTGTTTATAGTATCCCCTGTGTACATGGTAGTGTTTATACTGGTGAAACATCAAGGCCATCAAGAATAAGAACAGCTGAACATAAAAACATATAGAGAAGACATTTTTCTAAAACAAGTATGAATTTTTTTTTTCTCGATTCGTATTCTGAATTAGAATTACTCAAATTATTACAATTTGAACTGACAAATAAATATTCATACGGGTCCCTATGTTTGTTTAAAAAAAATCCCTGCCATTTCTTATTTCTCCTCTCGCACAAATTGTCAATTCATCTCTCTTGACCGGAATATTTCCAGATCTTCTCGAAACTGGAAAATTAGTGCCAATTCATGTAAATGGTGATCCACAGCTTGTACAAACTATCGACCAATCACAGTTCCTTCCTAACTTTTCGAAAGTATTCGAGTATGCCTTCCTTAAAAGTCTATTAGCATACTGCAATGGGTTTAAAATTTTCTCTAATAACTAGCACGGATTCCTAAATAAAAAATCAACGATAACAGCAGTTGACTCATACTATGAGAAACTGGTGAACTTGATAGATGCGGGTGAGTGCCCTGTTGGGATTTTTTGTGATCTCAGCAGGGTATTTGACTGTGTAGATCATGGTATTCTACTAGATAAACTCCAGAGATATGGAATAAGGGGCATTCCCCATCATTGGCTGAATAGCTTCCTCGATTCAAGAAGTCAGTACGTTTCTATCGACAATGCTACGTCTTCAAAACGAGCAGTCCCAATTGGTGTCCCTCAAGGCTCGGTTTTGGGACCTATTCTTTTTATATGGTACCTGAATGATTTGGATCACTTACCAGTTCAATCTTCTTTCACTATGTACGCAGATGATACGTCACTGATCATTTCAGATAAATCAGACAAGATTCTGGCAGATAAATGCAATGAAACTTCCTCGAATGTAAAGGATTGGTTCAGTGCAAACCTGCTTCACCTGAACATGAAAAAGACGAAATCTATTAGATCCCATAATTGCCAGAAAAACTGTTCCGATGTGATAACATAAACAGATACTTGCGTTCATGTAGAAATTGTTCAACAAGTCAGGTTTTCAGGCCTTGAAGTGGATGAGTGTCTCACATGGAATAATCACTGTCGAACACTACAATCCACATTAAATTCCTACTCATATCAGTTCAGAAATCTCAAACTCGTTCTTAACGAGGATCAACTCCTGAAATTATATTATGCTCAAATAGACTTCAGACTGAGATATGGGGTGCGCTTCTGGGGCCTATCCACCTCATCATCAGATGTTTTCACTGCGCAAAAACGCATTATCCGTACTATAGTTGGAGTTTCAAAGCGCCCATCCTGTAGAGATCACTTCAAAAATCTAAAAATCCTTACGCTACCATCACATTTAATTTTTGAATTCTGCATATACGTAAAACAAAATCAAAGTAACTTCACACCGAACAATTCCAGATATGAATATGAAACACGTCAAAAAGATCACTTTTATATTCCCTTCAGTTGTACAAAAATACAATTCTACTAGAGCAGTGGCTCCCCGGATTTACAACTCATTACCCGACGAAATAAAAAAGTGTGAAACACTCTATTGTTTAAAAAAAATCTGGTGGCAAAATGTTTTCATTCTATTGAGGAATAGTTGCCAACTTAACTTGTTATCTGCCCAATACTTCCTTTGTTTTTAGATGTAACTGTTTAGTCTTAAGTTATTTGTGTGTTTGATTTTATTCTGTTTTACTCACCTGTATTGACCAATCCAATACAATTTTCAATTGTCAAATGGAAAATAAAAGTATTATTATTATTATTAAGACGAGAAATAGATAAGTCGAAATTATCTGAACATATATTGTCAACAAATGGTACACACATGGTCGAGTGGGATAATATGAAACTACTCATGACAGTACAAAATGGAACGAAAAGAAAACTCAAAAGAGGCTGCTTGCCTGAAGAGAATCCTATTTTTTTATTTGAGTATAGATCAGTGTTGGATGCCCCTTCTGAGAAGGAAAGTTGAACTGGGGAGATTCAATTAGAAGTAGGTTGTGTCAAAAGCAACACTAGGTATAGGTATGGATAAGATGTCTAGGGGATGGTGCTGGGACTGATGCGATATTGTTTAGAATTTTATGGCGACACTTATCTGTCATTAGTGTCATTTTTACGTATCGTGGTGTGTTTCTCAAATTCATCGCTAGTTGACGCTAATTGGAAGTGCATAGTCAACCGATCGATCGACTAACTATATTCTTCGATTCGAGCAGTCAACAAAATGAGCAAAATCTAATGTCATACTCAAATAATATAGGTTGTTGAGCAGTCAGCGTCCAAAAGTAAAAGTATAGCCAGTCGTCAGGTAGGCCGTTTATACATTTCCTAGGAAATTTGTAACTCTTTCCGTTGCAAACGCCATCTGAACTGATTTGATGTCAAGGGGTCATGATGCTTATTATCATAGTAGGCATGTGTCGCCAAGTTTACCCCAAACATGCCCAGGTATAACTCGGTACACCATCCTTCTAGACATCTTCGGTATGGATAACTAAGTCATGCCAGTGTCACAATTTGAAACTACGTACCAAAACTTCCAACTACATTGAAAATTTTAGAAAATAGCCTTGAAAATGGAGGCGGACTAGCTTCCGAAAGGTCGTCGATAGGAAGTATACCAACTTTTCAATGAATTTGTTAATTTCATCTTCAAATTAATGAAATTATGATACGTAACTGGCAAAATAGTGCTCATATTTGTATCTTTTTGATATTGCAGATACCTATCGGGTTGTTTACACAAATGCTTCAAAATTACCGATAATTTTCCATGAAAGCATGTTGTCTAAAAACTGCATGAGTTTATTATCATATTTTGTCGAAAGACCCCGACTCCGAAGGAGGAGGGCTCTTTTAGCAAAATATGAAAATAACCGAATGCAGTTTTTTTACTGACAACATGCTCGAATGAAAAATTATCAGGTTTATTTTGATGCACGAGTGTAATTCGGTAGAATATTTCCGGAGTTAAAACATCGACGTTTAAAATTCAGTATTTATGTCTGTCAAGATGACAAATGTTCATTTTAACAATCTTTACTATAGATACACGAACCGAGCGGGTATTTTTCGATACCTATCGGGTATTTACCAGCCCAAAAATGTCCCGCCGGGAATTTATCGCTGTAATTGATCAAAAATGTCCCGCTTCATATGGGATTTTTAACATACGATGGAAATATTCGTGTTAAATACACCAATTTTCCCGAAAAATAGATATTATAGGAACTTTAAGCTTTTTCCTTGTATTTTCTAGGGGAGGGAAACCCCAAAAAAAGATTCCAGAACATTTTTACATCCTCAACAAACATTTAACAATATGCAATATTATATATAATTCGAAACATCTTCAGTAATTTGATACTTTCAGTATATTTTCTTATTTCTCATCATTTATTGATTTTTCCTGGTGTGTTTTTTTCAAGTTTTTAAGTTTTCATTCCATTCACCTCATCATCTCTGTTTTCTATTCTACTACAGTTTTCACATTTTCCACTTACCCCCTCAAATTTCTCATTTTTCCAGACCATGAATTATTGAAAAGGTTTCAATAAGTCAATTACATAAACAATGGAAGGTTGAACCAGTAGTACACTTTATCTAAGAAAATATTAAAAACATCAGAAGGTGATAATCATCATAAAAAATTCTCAACGGGCTTAACAAGGAAACATTCAACAAAGTGAATATATCAATCGGAACAGTATTTCACGAAACACCGAAAAATCCCCCAAATCAACCGTGTCACAGAATGAATTTCCAACAAAGACATTATTTGCACCCCAATTTTCACATCGGCAAATCGATAACAAACCGTGAAATAGCCAATAAATATTCTTCGACGTTACCTCCAAAGGGTTAGGAATCCAATACAAATATTTGAAAGACATTCGACACGTCGCAACATTTAATGTTTCGAAAAAAATCGAGATTGCTCCTTACGCTTTTTGCAAACGGCAGCAGATGTTAACACATAATTCAAGTAAGTTAACGTGGAAGGGTAAAATTATATCCATGAATTTTGTCCGTTACTCGCAAGTGTAGCATTCTAACGACAGATTTTTGCAATTATATTCGTGAAATTTTGGCAGTATAGTGCGTACAAACCTCTCTGGATTTGAAGCGAATAGATATGCCAAAGTTGTCTTTATACTATTTCTTTATTTCATACTATACTCCCTTATTGTAACTCTGATGAAATTCTTTAATAGTGATAGTGTTTATAATATCTCTCTGAATAAAAATTTTAGGTGTTAGGATGAAAAAAGACCATGACTGAATAATTTTTTGTATCAATATATAAGTGAATATTTTTCTCCTGTTATGTCTTATGTCCTTATCAGTCAGTCATATATCAAATTGTCAATATACAGCCTATCCCCGCAGTGCCCAAATTCATCATCATTTCTGTGCACAGATCAGATGGATCAGCTTTTTTTATCAGTACGAACACTTGCTTTATAATCGATCTTTTGATTGTGATGTGTTGAGTTGAGATTGATGTCATGAAGTTAGTGAGAGTCAGTTATTTCACTTGTCTTGGCTGAGAAGGGGCTTAAACATTTTGTGGACTAGTGGTTGAAAAGTGTGTGTTTTGAATACAAATGGATAAATAGTTATTTTTGTAGTGAGTGCGTAAAATTTAGTGTTTTTTCTAATGGTACGTGAGAATGTATGAAATTCATTGGAATGTACAAACAACGTTTTCCCTACAACTGTATTTTTATTCAAAATTTCAAAATAGAATTTCAATAATTTAACCTCCCCTATAAATAAATATCTATTCATCGATCAAGTTTTTCACTTCTCTTTTATCATTAGAAAACGCGTAATTGTCAATAAATATTGATTGTCAAATCTATATGTTATTATTTTCCATAGGATGATGATATCTTGCGTGAAGGAATTAAAGATGCAGGAAACACCGCATTGGCAAAACTTTTGCCAAGCTTGTATCCTTGTATAAGTAGAGGACTCTCACCTTAGAGAATGGTGTCGAACGAATAATATAAAAACCGCAACAAAAAATGCTCTGCTATTTTACTTAGAAGAGAAATCTAAGGTGTTTGAGCCCCCTTCATTGCGGAGCCATTATTCTATGCTCAAAAGCACTTTAAATTTGAAGGAAAACATTGATTTGCAGAGATATTTTTCCAACAGCAAAACCATTTTTCAACTGGGAAAAAATGTTTTCTCGTTCTCAAAAAAGGTGTATCCAAAGTAACAATAAAATGTCAACTTTTGAACATTGACAAGTGCCTAAAGTAGGTTATTTTTATTCATGCGTTTGAGCGCAGGAGCCGTAGGCGAGTACCACAATCTCATAAGTGAAAAAAAGACAATTTATGTACGACACAATATTTTTTTTACCTCTGTAGCAGAAGCATATATTATAGAAGATAGTTTGAATAACAAAATTGGGATTTCTTACAGAATATTGATTTTTCCATCGTCTTTCAAACAAATTAAAATATCTGATGAAATTGTGGAATCAACTCTTCAAGAAAATATCTAGCGTTTCTGATCAGCAGCAACATGGAACAAGTAATATTATATTATATATTTTTCCCGTGTATAATATACAATGTTTTTCTGTGACACGAAAAAAGACGGTTTAATATTGGAGAAAAAAATTTCAACACAAGAAAATTCGACTGTTGTACCGAATAGTTCAAGGAACATATCATTCATGCAATGCGCATTTAATAATTGTACTTTTGATATAAAAGGAAATGTAACTATTGTATCAGAAAATATTCTATTGAAAAAGTACTCACTTTTTTCGGGGGAAAAAAGTAATTACATAAAAAGTGACATTTTGTTACCTGTCATCAGAGATATAATGGCAACCTTTTTTCCCGTCACAGAAAAAATGATTTTTTGTCTCTTCTATCATTAATTCTCCAATCTTCCAACTGCACCGCCTCAGAAGCGAGAAATAGGGGTGGACCTCTTGTTCCCGATTCTCAACGTCAAAACCAGAGCTGGTAGAGGGTGTCCCACCGTCGTTACCTCCGCCACAAGCACCCTAAACGGTGGAGGGGCTCGCACACACGGCCTTAGGTGCGCGCATATAAAACCAACCACCCTCGACAGAACACGCAGTTTGCGAAAATGATTTAAAGGTCCGGGTACGCGGAGTTTTCGTGTTGGTGCCAGCGTGGTTGGCTTGATTGACTGCTTGGATATCGACTATCGAAGAAACAAAGTAAGTGAACGCTCAATTCCAAGTGAAATGCGCAACATAAGGATAGAATGCGTGAGGTTCAGCGGTCCAAATAATATTTTCAAATGCTGTTTTTAGTTGTTGTCAACGTTTCAGACTTTATTGAATCCATCATCAGTCGCTACAATACAATCAAATTATTTCATTGTAGAAACCTGATGCTGGATTTTAAGAAGTTCGAAACGTTGGCAAAAACTAAATTGTTCATCTATGAAATTTGTTATCCTTTCCTCAACAAACAGCATTTGACAAAGGATAGAATAGAAAAATATTTATTTTTTTGCGGCAATAACACAAAACCATTCAATATTCAAATCCTTGTTTTGGGTTTTTTCTTCTCGGGAAAAAAATAAAGCGTTGAATTCTTTCAACATTCTCTTGTTGATTGCCGAAATAATTTTTATGTGTCTGAACTAACTGTTTTTTTATCGAAACTCACACATACCTGTTGTTTGTAATCAAGGTAAAGAAGACATCTAAAAAATTTTTTTTTGGAGGGTCGTATGTTATAATTGCTATGAAATGGTGTTGCGAAGAACATAGTTTTTGATCGCGAGATTATATTTGAAGAATTCACCAAAATAGAAATCACTCTTTTTGAATAATATTTTTCAATTAATAAAATGATATCAAATTCATCGTGCTTATTCTTCGCCAACATAATACCATCGAATAAGGAACGCAAAATTTAATGAGATCTATACCTTAATTAATGACGTGCAACACAGTTTTTAAATAATATGATCTATACTTTGATTATTTTTGACATGAAAGCATGTTGTCTAAAAACTGCTCGAGTTTATTTTCATATTTTGTCGAAAGAGCCCGACTCCGAAGGAGCAAAATATAACCGAATGCAGTTTTTTTACTCACAACATGCTTGAATGGAAAATTATCAGGTTTATTTTGATGCACGAGTGTAATTCGGTAGAATATTTCCGGAGTTAAAACAACGACGTTTAAAATTCAGTATTTATGCCTGTCAAGATGTCAAATGTACATTTTAACAATCGTTACTATAGATACACGGACCGAGAGGGTATTTTTCGATACCTACCGGGTATTTACCAGCCCGAAAATGTCCCGCCGGGAATTTATCGCTGTAATTGATCGAAAATGTCCCGCTTCATATGGGATTTTTAACATACGATGGAAATATTCACTGTAATGTAGATCAAAAACACTTCATATCAGGTACTCAACTATCATTAAATGAATACAGGGTGTAACTGAATAATTGTAAAACATTTAAGGAAGTGATTCCCATTCGAAAAAAAGATAGGATCTTTCATATGAAGAAACTTCATATTTGAGCGAATACGTGCGGCTCAATGAGCCGACGTTTAGACGCATGCGTAATGTCTGAAGGTAGACATATTGAACATTTACTATGATTTCTACGTGTTGTGTGTTTTGTGATTAATAAATTTGTTTTGTTTTATTTCCCTTCAATCGTCTAATGCAGGTACTAACTACAAAATAACAATAAATACAGTTCGCATTTATGACGATGTATCTCTGTAGTTGTTCGCAAAATAATGGCTATCGGAAATACATTTTCAAATGGTATACCAACAATGAGAAAAAAGTTACATTGGAAATAAATTTTAGGGGTTGCGTTTTCCACCCCTTACATTCATGGGGTAAACCAAATAAATTACTGGCTAAGTGTCTTTTTGGTAGTACAAAACGTCAGGTTAATTTCAATATTGTAACTTTTTCAGTGCTTGTGAAAAAATTTGTTATACAAATTTTATGTACCCCCTTTAAGAAGTTGTATCTTAACAAGGGATGCTTCAATGAAGTTTCTTTATATGAAAGTTCCTATATTTTTCGATGAGGAATCACCTCCTTGAATGTTTTACACTTATTCAGTTACACCCTGTATATTATTAGTATCTCGAAGAAATTGTTTAATTACAATGGATCACATCAGTACATCACTACATTGAATTATTCTCAGGAAAAATCATAATAAATATCCTGAAATAAGAGATAACTCGTTCATTCCTATCCAAGAAGTGAACAAGTCATGCAAAAATTGCACAAGAAGTGAAAATTTATATATGACTTTGCAGATCACTTGCATTAGTCCTTGTTGTGCAGGTTCTAGGAGTTGTCAGAGAATTTTGTCGACAGACAAGACTGGTATAATATATGAAGCATTCATCGGGAAATATTTTGAAAACATTTCTAATAAAATCAGGCCAAGTTCAAAGTCATGGCCAATATGTTTGAAAGTAGATACTGATATGTAGGTTCTGTACGAATACAGGAACAATATAGTACATGAAAAGTAAGCCACGATAGGGGTAAATCTGTATGGCCGTGTTGAATTTAAAAGAACGTCAAAATTTCGAACATACCTAAAATATTATGTGTGGTTATAGAACTACCAATAAACCAGGTTTATTGTGATCAGTTCAATCGGTTAAACAGGTCTAGTGCAATTACCTAATTACTTTAAAACACTGTAGAATCAGTCTAGCTTTCAACTTTCTCATTGGTTATGCGCATTGAGGAAAATATTCAGGAAAACCGAAATTTTGGAATTGTTTCAATTCTTTCTGACTTCATTCGACGTTTATATCTGGAAAGGAATCGAACATATCAATATGCCCCTTTCTTCCATTTCAAGACGACATTTTCAGATCACCATCTGAAGTTTCGTCTCTCAAACTCTATCATCAACATTATTTCTCTCATCAGTACCATATTATAATCGAGATATTTCCGATTTCCCCTGTTTTAACCTTTCGACTATTTAGAAATATCTATTACTAAGATTCTATTATTCATTCTGCCATATTGTCATGTACCTTGATAACATTTGATACATCAATAATCACCGTACCAATGGCAGCAGTCGAATATAGAATACTCGATATACTGCTCATCTGGTTAACATCGCGACATACATTAAATCACACTGGATATAAGTCGTATCGTTAAATGGTATTTTTTCAAAATGACAATAAATTTCGAGGAAGAAACTTACAAATATTTTTTTTCCAGAATGTCACAATTCGAAACCATGAAATTCAATGACCTCCACTATGAGGACAGCTGCGACTCCGGCTTCGAAGTCTCCTTCAAGTCCGAATCTTCTGAATTTACAGACGACAGAAGCGACTATTTCGATCTGGACCATGACGCAACCCCCAAGAAATCCACCCCTAACGAGCACTTCAACCAGGAACTATACGACAAATTCAACACAGCCTTCTACTCCACCCTGGAAGAACGAGTAGGCCCTCCCCCTACGAACCCCACCTGGGGAGGGAGCCAGTGCAGACGAAACCTGTTCGACAACAAAGAAGAGCTGGAGTTTTTCTACCCCCTGGAGCAGGACGAGTCTAAAACTTCCACCCCCGTCAAGGAGAAGCCCAAGAGGAGATACGCGACGGGAAGAAATAGAGTTACAAGGGCGAAAAGCCCTTCACAAGTCATGAAAATCAAACGCGTGAGGAGACTCAAGGCCAACGACAGAGAAAGAAACAGGATGCACATGTTGAATGAGGCTTTGGAACGTCTCAGATGCGTTTTGCCCACGTTTCCTGAAGATACCAAGCTGACGAAGATCGAGACATTACGTTTCGCGCACAACTACATCTACGCGCTATCTGAAGCTGTCAACGATATCGAGAAGTTTTCAACTGCCGACGATAACGTGACAGTGAACGTTGGTAACGTAACTGTGTCCATAAGCAAGCATGGGAACAGCATAACCAGCAAAAATTTTGAACAGAAGTTCGGGAATGCTGTTGTCACCAGCGGCAGCATTACCAACGCTAGCTTCATGGCTGATTACAATACCGGCGCGGTTTCTAGCCCGGATAGTTATACGGATTGTCAGAGGATGGGATATAGCAACGAGATGGTGCCTTATGCTAGTACCGGTACTCCTTATGAACAGTATGGTGCTAATTTCGGACAGTACAGCAGTTATGATCTTGGTTATGACTATAGCAGTTATATGAAGGGTTGAAATATTTTGGAATGCAAATCTGTACGACTGCAACTAGTGTGAACTAACGTGCCTCATAATGAAAGCAACTTGTGCATCATAATGTATAGTAAAACAAACATATTCCAGTTCATCGGTACAAAGTAAAAACTGTAATGAATCTTAGGGTACAAGCTATAAACATGAAGAGTGGCTCAATGCATTCTATCGTAATGTAACCTCATCAGGATATTTTGGTATTACTCTCCAAAAGAAAGTATAAAATAATTTCTTCACAAGATCAATGATGACAATAATAAGCCTACCTGGTCATGTAGCAATTTGAAATAGATTTTCTAATGGAAATATGAATTTCACAAGGTTATTTTCCTGAAAAATCTTATGCTTCGGGTCCTTTCAATCATTTCCAATTCATGGAAAGGAAGCAACTACAAAATTTGTTCAGTTTTTGACACAACTTCTAAAATTTCAATTTTTCATCAATTCACATAGATTTCGCATTTTGAACTCTCACCCTGAAGTAGCAAATTCCGTTTCTTCTCTTTCACTTCATCAAATAGTTTTATTGTTGTAAATATCGGCTTCAGCCAACTGCACTTTGATTCCATTTAAATAATTTCGATTTTCAATCCTATCTATTTCATGGAAAAAAGTTCTTTTTTCTCACATTTTAACCGGTTAAGTTGGGATGAAATGTTCAATGATTAAAGTCGATATGAAAAGATACATAACGATTATTCTAGGGAAACTATTTTTATACAATGTGAGCGTTGAACATTATGATGGATTTCGATAACCTTTATGTTGTTACTTTATGATGGAATACAATATGATATTTATAGACCCCCAAAATTACGGGACAGCAATCCTACATTTTTAGGAATATCAATAATATTGAGTCTGAATTCACCGAAATCTCTTAAATAGAATATAATTGGCCTTTGTTGTAGAATTTGGTGTCAATTACCAAGTTGAAAATACCCGAGAGACTTTTCATGGAAATGAGTCATTCTTCTCAACTGAAGATGGTAACATTGTTGCCGAAACATGTGTTGGGTGTTTTCTATTTAGTATCAGAAAAATATATCAGCGGTTTCATTATTGGGTGCTTCCCTGAGGCTTACTTATTTTCAGGTGGTGTTCAGAACCCACGTTTGAGTCCAAAATGTCCTAAGATTCATTCTTTCAATTTGATAAAAGGGAATTTGAAAATAAAGCCACCTTTTCTTGAAGATAATTTCTGTGCATTTTGTTCACATTGTTGGAAATATTAAGAATGTTTATGAACGTTTTTTATTCTAGTCAAACGAAGTGTACTTCCTTACTAAGCTAGTCTTTGAAATGTGATTTTAATATAAGATAATTTTTATTGAATTGTAATATAACTGCATTTATTTTCAATAAATTTATATAAATAGTATAAACATTTGTGTTTTTGTTACTGTAATAGCTAATATCTTTTGTTTGAATAAACGATGTTACTGGAACATCTGGTGTACAAGTTGAAACTTTTTGTAGAGATCAATTGCTCTAAATCCAAACTGATATTATTTGCATTCACGTGCGTTTCGCTGGCATATTCAGGAGAAGAAAACTGATACAGTATCAGTTTTCCTCTTCAGAAGATGCTAACCTTGTTAGCGATACGCACGCCGAATGCAAATAGCATCAGTTTAGTGTTAGGTTAATTGATCTCTACAAAATGTTTCATTTTTTGTTTGAACGTCGTATTGAATTTTGAAGCAATATAAATTTATGTCATTGACTAGTAAAAAGTTACAGAGTTCATAACAATTGCAGTTATACATCCTATCAGTACTAATACGGATAATGTGCGAGCTGTGGATGTTTAGCAAGATTTGTAAAAACTTTTTAATTGGTTAGTATCTCTTCTGGAACTGTACACATACAATGATACAAGTTTTCGGCTATAACTTTCAGCAGAAGTGACATAGGAATGGTTTAAGTTAATGTGGAACTCGCTGTATTTCGAACATATACAGTGCAGCTCCAAATGAAGTGCAAAAATTTCGACCCCCCGAGGAAGGATTTAATTTGTTGAAGAAATCTTCCACAAGTATTTCAATGAAAATTTGTTTTCGAAATCTGCATCACGTATTGGAGACTGAAGAAACGTAAAAAATTATAAACAAAAACCAAAGTACCGCTAATTGAATAATCTAGCAATGTTAAAGGATGTAACTATAGCCGCTAATAAACATATAAATTCAAAGAGCTCCAAATGGAATGCAAATATCTAAGAAAGCTTCTATATCAGACGATAAAATTTAGGAAGGGTTTCACATGTTGAGGAGACTTGTCACGAGGTTGAAATGGGGTTTTGTGTTCTAAAAATGTACTATAACCAAAATCCATTAAATATATAATAATAATAATAAATGCTTTTATTGACAGTATTCAGTAAAAAAAAATATATTTATATAAAAGCAATACTGCCAAAAGGCAGAGTTAGCGCTTATATCTCCGAAGAGATAGAAGTACTCTCTTACACTCAAACTGGAGTGTATAAAAAAATGCGAAAGTTTGACTAGATGTGCTCGAAGAATGCTTCAAGTGTTCAAATGAAGTTTGGTGTTCGCAAAGTGTACCGCTCATTGAAAAATCTAGAAATGTTGAAGGCTGTAACTATGGCTGCTAATGAACAGATATAAATTCAAAGAGCTTCAAATGAAGTAGGTATGAAACTTTACTTAGACATCAATTACCCTAACACCAAACTGATATTTTTTGCACTGGACGCGCGTTTCGCTAACAAGGTTAGCATTTTCAGGAGAAGAAAACTGATACTCAGTATACAGTATCAATTTTCTTCTCCTGAAGATACTAACTTTGTTAGCAAAACGCGCGTCGAGTGCAAAAAATATCAGTTTGGTGTTAGGGTAATTGATCTCTAAGAAAAGTTTCAACTTTTACACCAAAAGTTCCAATCTCAACGTTTGAGAAGTAGATATATCTGAGCAAGCTTGCTTTATCAGACGTTAAACTCAAAGAACGGTTTTATGTGTTGAGGAGACTAATTGAGATCAATGGGGTCTTGCGTTCTAGAAATGTACTATAACCAAAACCCATAGTTGATAGAGGTAGCATCAAATAGAATACATTGAGAAAATGCAAAAGTTCAACGGGGCAACCTCAAATCAAATGAGCATGAAGTTAAGATGCTTCACGAGTTTTTCAATTAAGATTGTGTCCGAAAAGTGTATCTACCACTTTTTGGAGAGTCTAGAAACGTAAAAGTCTATAACCAAAATCCCTGGTCAACAGGAGTAGCATCATATACAATTCTCAAGTTTGACCGAGCAACCTCATTAATTAAGCTTGAAGTTGAGATACTTCACAAGAGTTTCGATAATTTGTCGTATTCCATCAGTGTACCACTACTCTACAACTATTCAGAAAGGTACACGACTATAACCAAGGCTACTAGTGATTAGCATTTAGCATTTTTGTGCAAAATACGACCAGACCCAGACCAGGTGGTAGCTCAAAAAAAGTTTCAAAGACACAAGTTACGTGTTTCAATGAAGTTTTGTAGTCAAAAAGTGTACCACTGAGGAGCCAGTTTCATAAACTATGATGATAACTTTCAGGTTTACTATTCTATTCTGCTAAATAAATTGATTTCTTTAGAAAAACATGTATATCGGACAACCCATAGTTTATATATTATTTTTAGGAGGCCGGATATGGTGAAACTGGCATTTAATGAACATTCTAGACTATAACCAAAACGTCTGCTATAACTGTAGAGTTATCAATACACTTATAGCTCAATGTTGACTGTCTTAATAATAATAAGCTCTCATGTTTCCATGGTATTTTTTTCATCCTCAAGGGTATAAACTCGAACTAATTTTTTAATTTTGCCCACTACTAACAAACAGTTGTTCAAAAAGTTGATACAACATTCTACAAGCTCTTCCATTATAGCTCATAAAACAAAATACTCAAAATTATACTAATAGAAATGACTAAAAATATGAATAAAAGAAAGGTTTCACATGTTGGGGAGATGTGTTACGGGATTCCAATGAAGTTTGTGTTCGAAAAGTGTACCTACCACTTACTGGAGAATCTAGTAATGTGAACGACTATAACTAAGATCCCTGGTCAACAGTGGTAGCATTAAATGAAATGATGTTAGGATGCTTCACGAGAGTTTTGTGTTCAGACAGTGTGCCACCTATTGAAGAACTCATAAAGGTAAAAGGCTATGACCAAGGCCGCTGTGAACAGATCTGGGCCTAAATAGCCCCAAATAAAGTGCAAAAATCCGAGCAAGCCACTATATCAGATGACGAGCGTAAAAATCTCCGCACCGAATCACGATTTGTTTAACAGGTGCTCACGGCGGTGGTTGCTCGCCCCTTTGGCACATAAACACGGCCATTCACGAACCACCCTCTCAGTTTGGCGACGGGGCGGGCAGTTTGACTCCCGGCCACTACAGAATATTACATCTGAAGTATCCGTTGTCGGCGTGCGCTCGAGCCTGCTCTCCCTGTACTTTCTGTCCATTGTTTGGAACGGCACGAATAAATACGAACACGATTAGGAGGGCGCAGGGACGCATTTCGGGGCCCCTAACCAAATTTTCAAAAGAAATCACCAAGAATGTATGATATTTTATCCGTCTCTGATGAATATCACAGTTTCCTGTTTTACATAGGTCAAACAGGAAGATCATTCAGCACACGTATAAAAGAATATGACGAAGTTATATCAGTGAATTCGATCAGGTATTGAAAGAGAGTTGAAAAAAATGAGATTAGTAAGTGAAATCAATTGAAAAAATTTAAGAACTCTAAAAAATTATGAAGTAAATTTGAAACATTCCAGACTATCCTAGAAAAGAATTGAGTTGAAGGTGTAGAAAAATATTGAATGAGAACTGAAAAAAATATATTGGTGAGTGTCAAGAAATTATCAGAATTCCAGAAAATTGAAACTGGATAAGGTGAAGCAAACATTATATTGAAATAAGGTGGAACGTAGTGAAGTAAGAATGGGATGAAATTTCAATTCAAAAATTCAATCATGAAAAAATATAGAATGAACTATAAAACAAAGAATTTTTGAAAAACAATATAGGCCATTAGCTTCCGCTTCAATATATTTTTTCTTTCAGATATTTTAATTCGATTATGTTTCAAATTTGAGTTTTCTTAATTCATGACAGAGCTAGGTCATTTCTTTTCAATTCATTGAGATTTTCATGTTTTGATTCAAATTTTGAGTAATTTGAATTTCGTTGTGGATTAGCATTACATTATTTTCTCATTGAAGGTTATCTTGTTGCTTTTTTTTTATTTTTTCTCTGCTCCATTTGAATTTCATGGAATTTTTCTAGAAATTGTGTCGGGCTGAATTACTCTTCTTGTTTTCCGTTCTACTCACGTATGTGATCTTATCAGTGTTTAATTATTTCTTCGATATTTTTGACAATAATATATTTCTACAATTTTAATGGACATATTACTGTTTTGTCAATTTTTCTCATTTCATTTCGAAACATTGTTTCTAACAGGTTTCAAATGAGTCAAATAATTCAAACGATGGAAGTTCAAAGCGCTACTCCTCATTGATTTGAACATGAGATGATATATCCAGGTGTACTGAACTCGCACAAATAATGTGAAAAAATGACATTTGAATAAGTGAATAGGGATTTGTTCCGTAGTTTTCTATGTTTGTAATCTACCACAATCTGAAGAATTAGAAATAATATTGGAATCTATACAAGTGTAGAAGGACAGATTTTCAATCTACCCCGAAAAGTTGCTGCGACTATTGAAAAACAGTTCTTTCTTGATAGTACAAGTCCAATTAGTAAGCAACTTCTCGTATATCTCGAATTTTGCCTACCAAAAAAATAATAAGAACTAATACATATATGAAAATACTTATCGTTAACATTTCGGAAATTAAATCCGTTTCCGTTCTCAAAACTCATACGCAAATTCCTGTTCAAATGCAAATATCTCTTATAGGCAATCTTCGTAATTGTCATATATATATATATATATATATATATATATATATATATATATATCAGGAAATTTTTGATAAATACGAGAAGTTGCTGACTAATTGGACTTGTTCTATCCAGAAAAAACTGTTTTTCAATGGACGCAGCAACTTTTCGGGGTAGATTAAAAATCTGCCCTTCTACACTTGTATGGATTCCAATATTTATTCTTATTTTTCAAGATTGTGGTAGGTTACAAACCCAGAAAACTACAGAACAAATATTGATCCACCACAAATTAATGACGTTCAAACAGTAAATAAGGATTTTTTCCAAACCTCAAAGTCATCCACAAAGATGAAAGTCAATTAAATGTCTGTGTGTTACCGGAACTCGAAATCTATTTTTATTTCAATGTATACTGCTATCATAAAGAGGTGAAGTTTCTAACTTTGTTTGTTGGTTTGTAGAAGGTAATCTTCGGAAATACTGATCCGATCATGAACATTTTTGTACTAACAGAAAGCTACACTATTCAGGAGTGACATTTCATTATGAATGAATGAAGAATTCAGTGAATAATGATAGTATATATGAATCAAGTCGGAGAGAAGCGAGCGAGAAGAAAGATATAAGTTTACGATTTTTGCTCTCACTGAATTCGAGAAGAAAATTCAGGCTAATATTTTGACTAATCACGTTATTCAGAGAGATTTTTTTTTGAAAAATTCAAGGACAACCATAGAACTAAAGTTGAATGCATATCTGAATAGAATCATAATTTGAAAATTGAGTTCAACTGAAAAACAAATTTTTCAAATTCATGTATTTCACGGAATCCTGGTTCTATTTAAAGGAACGCAATCGACTATCATTTTTGTGGATCTATCATTAATTTTACTAGATAGTATAGGTTCCATAGTGGTGGCGTGATACATCAAATTCGATTCCTTGTTTTTAAGACTTCAGTCAACAAGATAAATCCTATTACATCTTCCCTTTACTGTAGTTCTTTTGTTGCACGATGAAACTCTTCTAGAGATCAATAATTATACCCCTAACACCAAACTGATAAAAAGTTTTAACTTTTACACCAAAAGTTCCAAACTCATCGTTTATTCGTTGCATGATATTTGTAAATTTTTTATTTCTCACAGGTCAATACATACTTCTTTCACATTTTCAAAATCATGCAAAAGTACAGTAGAAATAATCCATTCATAATAAGACACCATAGAAAAAATCAAAACACATCTGATTTTAGGTATTTTTTCATAAACAAGACTAATACTGTTATTATTTGTTGCGGAAATAACAATAAGGAATCAACGATTAACTGTAACGAAGTAGAAATTGAGTTGGTGTTCCTCGGGGTTTCATTTTGGGGCCAACTTCGTTTCTGTTATATGTGAATGAATTCAGTGAAGCTCTAGGAAATTTAGCTAGCTTTTTTCGAATTCTCATCCTTCTCGAAAAAACTTGTCTGATCTTCAATTGACAATAAAATCCGATCAATTGCAAAAAGTACCAGGAATCAATCTTTGGTATCATTTTAGACGAACACTTGAATTTCAAGGCACATTGTGAATCTCTTGTCGAAAAATTAAATTCGTACTCGTACATGTTCAGGAATTCAAGGAATGTATCAAATAACAAAAAACCTCATATTACGCACTTGTTGAGTCTCGGCTTTGATATGGAGTTCGCTTCTGGGGATGGTCAACTCCATGCCAAGATGTTTTTTTAGCTCAGAAAAAACTTATAAAAGTTATATGTTATTTATCTCGAAGAGATTCTTGTAAAGATGCATTCATTTCTCATGGCATCCTCACACTGCCATGTTTATTCATAAATGAAATGTGTTTATATGTTTTTAATAATAATTATTCTTTTTCTAAAATTGACAGCTACCATACTGTCAACACTAGACAATCTGACAGTTATTACATCCAGCCATTTCGATATAATCACTTTCAATTCACCTGATAGACTTGCTCCTCGGCTGTTCAATCATCGCAGTACTTAAAAAAATCATAACCCAAATGTATTCAAGAACGAACTGTAAACATTTTTGAAGAAAGAATATTTATATGATGTAAACGAGTACTTACAATGAAAAGAATGAAAGAATGAAAGAATGGTAATGAACATTGAATAATTCAACAATGTAATAATATACTTTGGTAGTAATATGTATGTGTTGTGTATGTATTCGTCATTGGATCTGGCATTTTTTTGTCTACGGACTATTTCTATACAATGGTAATGATTTTCCGAAAGAAAGAAATTATTTTGATTGATTTGTTGATTGATATTCCTCCAGGTCATTGACAGGGATTTTTCCCGAATCGAAAACCTAACCAAACAAACACCTGAAGCACCCGCGGCTATTAGTTGAAATTTGTTCCACTCAAAACAAACAAATGAGAGCGAGCAATCATCCAGCGAAAAACAAACAAAATAAAATGTAATCCTACCCTGTGGCAAGGTACCCCCAACGAAAATCGGGGTTGTTCTGGTCTGGTGATCAAGGCAGCTGCGACTACCGTTCCTTAGTCGACTTTGCACCAGTTTGGGGCAGTGATTTATATTTATATGCTACCGGAATAGTCAGTCAAAAGGACTGGCGTGAAATCAAAATTATTCCCAATGTTTCCGCTTGTTATGTTGGATTTGTAAATATACGGAAATTGGAAATGTATTGAGTGTGGGCGATTTCCGTGGCATATTTCTGGGTCACAAGGATACAAATTGTCCTAAAATGCACTTATCTGAAAATTTTTCTATCCTTTTCTCCATTCATTATACAGTGAGGTCCATAAAGTGTGCAACAAATGGGAAAATTTTTCATACAGCATACAGGGCAGGGTTAGTTTCATGAACGTAGGTTGTTGAGAAATGGAAGTTTTGCCCAAATATGTGAGATCTTGGCCAAAACACGATAAAAATGTTTATTTCAATTATCCGTCCCTGTATGATAAATCAAAATTATCATAAGTAAACATCAAAAGTAGGTGTAACCAAATCACTTTTGAATCATTTTCATGGAATTGGAGCACATTATTGAAGTTCACATGCTTTTTCTTTATTTTTTGGTGATTCTAAACTCCATCTTTGTTGCAACGATACTCAGCACCTCTAGAATTTCGCAATTATCAGGGAACTAATAATGTGTAATTTGATTTGATTATAGCTACTTTCGATACGTACTTGTCAGAATTTTGATTTATCATACTAATATACTATATAATACTGATAATTGAAAAAAACAATTTTTTTTGAGTTTCGAGCAGAAATTCCTCCACAGGATAATAACTCTAACAAACCTAGATTATTACAGAACTTTAAAATTATAAATGAACGTGTAAAAAACAAGACGTGGAAACATTCTCTTGAACGAAACTGTTAAGATTGCAACAATGAAAATATTGGTCAAAGACGGCAAGCTATAAAAACTAGCTTTGAAGAGAATGTTCTGGACGATCATAGGATTAGTGAAATCAAACTGGGATTGATTCAAAGATCTACATGAAAGAGGCTTCTCGATAGGGTAAAAAAAAAACCTTCTCTGGACTCATCGGGAAAATATTCTCCGAATATCACGCCTCCCGACAGTCATATGCCTGAGATAATTTTTCACCAAACTTGGTGGAATTCAATGCTAGGAAAACCAAGGCATGTCTCTTCCTAAGGAAAGCCGATCAATCACCATCTAGTATTCAGATGTCAGGAGTAAATATTCCTACAAAGTCAAGTATCTCGATGCTAGGAATTACGATCAGTAATAATCTCTCATGGAAAAACCATGTGAGATCGATCGCTAAAGGTACTTCCCAGAAACGAATTTCTATTTCGTGCGAAGAAATACTTCACTTCTCGTCAACTTCTAATGATCTACAAGGCTCAAATACGACCTGTCTTGAAATACAGTTCTCATGTGTGGAGTTCGGCACCAGCACATGCATTGAGGCTTCTTGATTCTATTCAGAGAAAGGCAATTCGTCTTGTTGGTGATTCTTCACTCACAGACTCGCTCACTTCATTGGAACATTGTAGAAGAAGAATATATATAACTTTTGTAACTGCGGTTACATAACTAGCTACATTCCAACTGGTTAGCTGAAAAGCTATTTTGACAATGACAAGCATTAAAATGTGACTTTCAGAAATTCGCGTCTCTGTTAAACAATGATTCTAAGAATGAATGAATAAATATTCGAATATTTTTGTCGGTGCAAAACTTTCTCCATATCCGAATTATATACTTACATACTAAATCCCTCAATAATTATTCATTTTCAAACTTCTCCTCAACTCCAACTAACCATCCGATATCTTTTTTATCAGGGCTTTTTATCGTTACAATTCTCTGTACGTATTCCGTGCACTACCACGTGGTCCACTAAAAGCCTCAGGGGGCCTAGTAGGGCATAGGGAGAACTGCAGTAATTTTGGTCTATTGTTTAGATGCTAACAGGAGATTATGGCTTATGTGTGGGGTGACGGGTAGATCTGCCATAAGAACGAATTTGCCAAGATAAACAAAGTGTGCTCGGTAGTTACGAAAACAATAGAGTGACATGTTCGGAAAGTGCATGAAAATTGGTCCTAGCCCTTTGACTAGCATGATGCTTTTGAAAAACGACGACAATCTGTCTATAATTTTAAAAAGTATAATTCCTTCATATGTCTCCTATTCCTATTGCCATCGAAGATTTAAAAAAATAACCTAGGTAATACACATTCTTTGGATCTTAACATGAATCGAAAAAGATATATCAATATTTGAGAATATTGTTGAAAAAATGAAAAATGATTTAACGATTATTCTACAAACCGAAGTACGGGTATTGTACATTTTTCGTGAATTTGAACAATTTTTTCTCTCACTCAATTTAGATTTTTTCGAAGAGTTATATTTGATTGACTGTGGAAATTATTTTAAAAAATTCATTTTTTACGGTCGATAGAATTTTTTTTTTCTTCTGAAGATGCTAACTTGGTTGACAAAACACACATCGGGTGCGAATGTTATCAGATTTGTCTCAGGGTATTTAAGCTAGACTGAAAAATTAATTAAACTAGAGAAAATGGTTCGCTGGAATATGAACATATGAATTATCATGAAAAAACAAAATATGCATGCTTACACGGAAATCTAATATCTCTACCACGCAAAAAATGATCTGCTTGTCTATAAGATTTGACAATTTATTTCAATTTGACGTGATCCTACTCCTTTTTTTATCTTCAGTCGTGAGTTATATATGACTCCTCAGAGCTCTTAATGAGAGTATTTCCTAGAATGCCACTGAATTCATAAATAACAATTTTCACTTGTAATATTGAATTACTTCCGGAAATGTCTTCGAGATCACAAATGTATTGAAATTACGTTTTCCTTAAAATATTCCTAGTAAAAAAAGCTCCAAGGATAATTCGAGGACCATAACAACACATTTGAAACCGTATCGCTAGACGTTAGTAAACAACACAAATAAATGTCAGATAGACTTCAAAAATAGAAAAACATCTCGCGTTTAGGTGAGTACTCTATACAATCTATAGAAGGAAGTATAAATGAACAAAAAATAACATTTCCTTGAGAATTTCTTTATTCGTGAAATATTCCAATGAATTACATTCGTGTATAAAAATGACCAGATAATTTCGCATTCAAGCGTGATATCTTATACAAATTGCATTCGGTTATTTTCATATTTTGTAAAAGAGCCCTCGTCCTTGGGACTCGGGCACTTTCGCCAAAATATGATAATAAATTCTTGCAATTTTTAGATATCACGCTTTCTTGCAAAATTATCGGTAATTTTCACGCACTCGTGCAATTATAACTGATAACAATACAAGTTTACTGCCGTCTATCACCTGGTATTATTATTTCGCCAAAATATGATAATAAACTCTTGCGATTTTTAGATATCACGCTTTCTTGCAAAATTATCGGTAATTTTTATGCACTCGTGCAATTATAACCGATAATAATACAAGTTTACTGCCGTCTATCACCTGGTATTATTGTCAAACATTTTAAAAAACATGGACTACAAAAAGAGATGCACTTCAAAACAAACTACCAATTATCAAATCTAATTTCAATGACGACTTGGACATCCATTGAGTCTCTTAGCTCAGGAACGAACAAATGATCATAGTAGTAATAGTGGTAACCCCATATTTCTATTCATTTCAGGTGTAACCCATTCAAAAAATAAAAAATTCTCTGCAAACATTGAGTGAAATGAGTACCAAGAAAATATTTTTTTTTTCATATTCACACAAAAGACCAGCAACGCAAAGAAACAAAAAGGCCTTACAAGATCTGTACTCCAAGGCAACAAAGAATATATAACCATTTTTATTATAATAATATATCGTAAATAAAGATACGGCTCAATATTGCATTATCATTAGTCTGTTAATGCTCTAGAGCCGAATTTGAAATTTACATTTCGTTTACTCCTGCTCAAAGAGGGTGAGTACGATATGTCAAACAAAATATTATTATCTGCTTACGTCAAAAATTTCCACTATTATTCGCTCTAGGTTACCCCTACTGAGGCAAAATACCCATTTCATTGTTCATGGGACATTTTATATATGAGGGAAATATTCACGGAAATTATCTATAATCCAGCAGAATATACGATACCATTCGATGAAAATACAACAATTGAGTAAATAGTATGAAATATGGAATACAATTTTATGTAATTTCAGTAAGTAAATATATTCAAAAATATTCTTGATTTTCATTGTTATCCAATGTGATTTTGCATCTACTTTCCTCTCTGAAACACTTAACACATCCTGTATCTGCCAATAACGAATAGAACCAATCAACCGATAAACGTTTACCTGAAACCAACAAAAAACGGAATCTCACATGTTTGCAAACATCTGTCCATAATAATCGAGTCATAAAAAACGCGAAAAATGGAACACAAAATTCAATACGTGTTAATACCGGCGTATAAAAAACTGATACACGGTCCATCACCTCCCGGCAATAGAGTCAGTCCCTTCGGTGTAGGGTCACAAAGGTATGTCATTCGGAATAAGCTACAGGTAAGTGGTTTCAAGGGATGACAGAGGGTGACATACTGTAAGCTATTTTTGAATATTTTAAATACGTTCATTGTACCAGAAGCAAGCGCCAATATTTTTTAGCTCAAAATTGAAAAACGTTGTTTTGTGGGATTTGTTCATAGATCGATACAATTTCAATACTAAGTTACGTTCGACACTTGAGACTCAAACTCTACGAACTCAAAACATAATTTTAAAGGTGATTGGAAAATACTTCATTGTACGAACTAGTACACGTGTTTGAACAATTACTTCTTCAGGCTTGTTATTGTACTGAAAAGATCCGATATTGAGCTTCTATAACGTGTCTTCATTACTATTAACTTACCTTTTGGGACAAACTAACTAGAGAAATTGTTTGGGTTCACCTGCTAAACTGATCCTAATTGTCCATATTTCGTCATAAAGATACAGGTTGATTAGTGGAGAATTATTCAAATACAGGGTGTTAATTAAGTATGTACCATCAATTTAACAGACGATTCTCTAGGTAATTTTAAGACGAAATGTTCATATAAAGATGGGTCCGCAAATCCTTCGTTCTCAAGATACAGGGTGTTGAAATAAAAATAAAAAAAGTTAGTCGTAAATATCTTAAATATCCTTTACCTGATTTTGTTGTAATTTGGCAATGGTGTTTATAACATCAAGGAGCTAATTCAGTCATTCCATAACAGAAATGTATATCTGCCATTTCACTTGCAGTAAATTGAACCATGTTTTACAAAAATGGTTCGAAAAATAACCACTAAACACACTTTTTATAACAATTATAAATTAAAAGCTCATAAAGTTGACAACAACTGTCAAATTGTTTATCAAATGCTGCAATCTTTTTCCAAGGCAACCCTTGATTATTATTCATGGTATTTTCAGAAGAGTGCGAAATTCAATGATGCGGTGCTAGACGCTTGTAATGAAGCCGAAGGAGGCCATTTCCAACACTTAGTTTAGTGCAATTCGTTAGTCTAGATGTTAATGATTTTTAATATTTGTTGTTATTGTTACATAATTAGTAGTGAAAAATGGTAAAAATAATAATTTTCAAAAGAAACATTTAATTCTTCATATTATTCCTTGTGAGGTCCAGGATATGCAATTAGGTCGACTTTTTTTTCTTAAATACTAATCAAGATACGAATAAAATTCAAGAATTCAAGAGAAAAAACAGTTGTGTTTCTAATTGCTCAATCCAAATAAATAATGAAAATTGCACAAAAGTCAGTGCCGTAAATTTTTAAGTCAAAAATATTCGTTCAAATCTCGCTCGAGACGCCACTGGACTTAAGAAATTGAATCTCGTTCGGGCTAAATGCTCCTTAATGTTATGAATACCATTGCCAAGTTAAAACAAAATCAGGTGAAGAATAATCAAGATATTTACGAATAACTTTTTTTTATTTTAACACCCTGTATTTCGAGAACGAAGGATTTGCGGACTCATGTTTATATGAACATTTCGTCTTAAAATTACCTAAAGAATCTTCTGTTAAATTTATGGTACATACTTAATTGTCACCCTGTATATTTGGTCATTTAGCGAATATCCTAACTCTATCGATTCCCAAGGATTCCAAAAGATTGAGTTCCAGACCTTCTTTTCGTAAATCACAGTCATGAATAAAGTCATGTCTTTCAGTCAGAAGATGTTGAATTTGTCTTTTCTCTCAAATAACTACTTTTATTACCGGTCAAATTCCCCATACTTTTGTGTCCTTCATTTGATTTTGTCAATCATAAATAAGAGAGATTTGGATTATTTTGTTGACTGCTGAAATCAAAATTTTTTACATGCGAAGTGAAAAAATTTGCGGGGAAAATAGATTAATACAGGAAAACAAGGTGTGAAAGTAACAAGTAACGTGTGCTTCACTATTTTTATAGTGCATAAAAAATGAAATATGCCTTCCTTTCCAAATTTGCCAGGGAATAACTTCTGAACCAAGGCAAAGCACCACGTTTTGCTTTGACATTTACATTCTCTACATCGGAATACAAAAATTGTGAATGATATAGATCCCTTATACTACTTTCCTTCGGTACTGCACATAAATGGAAAGTCATTACTTTGGCTTTAGACTTAGTAATACAAAAAGCAGAAACATCCCACGTGTTACTATCTCGAGATACCGATCAACAACCATAAGTACCCCTGAATAAAAAAATAAGTCGAGTATAAATAACGAAATTACATAAAACTACGATGAACAATAAGAGAACTCAAATTCATTTGGAGCCCATGCAGGAAATGAATTAAATTAACAAAAAACCATTTGACGTTCTGTTTGAACGTCATTTTTTGTGGTGGATCAATATTTGTGCCATAGTTTTCTGGGTTTGTAACCTACCACATTCTGGAATAAATAATAGTTTAAAAAAATAAAAAAACACGCTTTTATAGCTAACCGAACTAAAAAATAGAAAATAATTTTTAATTACAAAGAGTTTATATTACGGTAGTAGAAGGCTAAACAATCATTCATAGTCAATCAGCTCAAAATAAAATTCTAATAAAATTTAAGTAATCAACAGAATAAAGTAATTCAGAGTAAAATCGTGGGGTGCTTGATATATTATATATTACAATCATTCTATCGGTAATTATCTTTGAGAGGAGACTTATGAAATGTAGTAAAATGCACCCCACGCTTTTTACTCTGAATTACTTTATTCTGTTAATTACTTAAATTTTATTATAATTTTATTTTGAGCTGATTGACTATGAATGATTGTTTAGCCTTCTACTACAGTAATATAAACTCTTTGTAATTAAAAATTATTTTCTATTTTTTAGTTCGGTTAGCTATAAAAGCGTGTTTTTTTAGTTTTTTAAACTATTATTCATTTTTCATTTTTTAGTTCAATTTATCAATTAGTTTCTAGTGGAAATGTGATATTTCTTACGAATCATTCCGCAATCTCATCATTTCATTTAAAGCTTCACTATTGCATGGGGTACTTCCTGTTAACTTAGAGCAATCAAGTTCATCAATCCGAATATCGTCTAAAGATCTTACACGACTAAGGCCCGGTCTTTTCACCTCCAGATATCCTAAGGATAGATTGACTGAATGTTAGAATATGCTTTTGTTATCACTTAACGATAAACAAAAGAATATTCTAACCGTCAGTTAGTTTATCTGTAGGATATCTGGAGGTGAAAAGACCGGGCCTAAGTGCTACATAGGCTTGTCCAGCAGCAAACAATCGCGAGCCTAGATAAATTACTGCATGATCAACTGTACAACCTTGCATCTTGTGAACGGTCGAAGCCCAACTCAGGATTATTGGCAACATTCGTCTTTCAGCAGTTCCGTGGCTGTATTTCGCTGGGAACTATATTATATGTTACATAAATATCATATACAGTAATTTGCATGTATCAGACTCATGTACACCTACGCATGTAAGATAAGGAATGAACATTGTGAGAACGCAACTACCCTGAAAACGTTTCTGCCTCCGTTGTGCTGTGCCGAGTGCCCGAACGAAAGAACGAAAGAGTAAGTCCGAAACTGCAGGCATGCGCAGAACGCGCGCTAGCTCTATCTTTTTTACTCCACTACAGAGGATCTATAAAAGAATTTATTAATCCTGGTGGTCCTTATAAGGATAATCAGACAAAGCTCTTTTGGTGAATATATCGAGTATGTATTTCTTGAAACCAATACGAGCAAATTTGTTATTTTTATTTCATTGTAGCTAGTTTTTTATAGGGTTTAAAACAATGTTTTTTGTTTTTTTCTTATTTTCTTTTTGTATTCCGACGTCATTTTCAGTTATTGTATATTGTGTGTAATTTTCAACTGGAAAATAAAGATTATTATTATTATTATTATGGAAAACTATGATCAAATTATTGCATTGTCATCGGTCCTTGATACGTATGCAAAGTTTCAAATTAATCAGACTTCCGGAAATTGGTGAAAATTATGCTCAAAGATTCCGTTACATACATAGTTACAACCCAAGCTAATAAAAGCGTGTTAAAAAAATAAGAATTAATATTGGAATCTATATAAGGGCAGACTTTCCATCTACCCCGAAAAGTTGCTGCGTCTATTGAAAAACAGTTCTTTTTGGATAGAACAAGTCCAATTAGTCAGCATCTCTTGTTGGCAATCAATTTCGAAGATTGTCAACAACAAATATTTGTATTTAAACAGGATTTTGCGTATGTTTTGAGAACGGATTTAGTTTCCGAAACGTTTACGATAAGTATTTTCATATATCTATTAGTTCTTATTATTTTTTTGATGGTCAAAATTTGGGTTATACGAGAAGTTGCTGACTAATTGGACTTGTTCTATCCAAAAAGAACTGTTTTTCAATAGACGCAGCAACTTTTCGGGGTAGATGGAAAGTCTGCCCTTCTACACTTGTATAGATTCCAATATTAATTCTTATTTTTTCATATTGTGGTAGGTTACAAACCCAGAAAACTACGGAACAAACATTTGATGTTGACTGTAATTGCTGAGAATTGGTAGCGATGAAATTGAAAAACACAGCGTGATCCGTGAAAGTGTCGCCTAAAAATTATAAACAATATGGCGTCAGTTCAAGTACCACGATTTTCAGCATAGATCTTATATGCTACGCTAGATAAGTTACCTAGGTTACTGTTTTGGTAGGTCTGGGGAGGGTCCAGCGTACTATGCATTTGATTGGTCGTTTTTAAATGTTGGCGCTACTTACAGCCAGTTTGACAAATGTCGAATTCTGTTTTCAGAGTTGTCAGATTTATATGCTGATATTTGTCTTTATCGTGTGTTTTTATAATAATTCTGAAAGTTTTTACTGTGGACAATTAGTTTAAAGAATAGTGGTCGCATTATACATCAAAATGTGAAAATCTTGTTTGATTTGTAAGTCCAAGTTTTAAAAAGGTTCAGCCAGCTCTTTTCATAGAAATGTATGCCATGAATCAAATCAAATCAATTTTTTAGCCATTTAGGTACAGTGTGTACATATGGTAAGTCATACAATACATAGATACAATAAAACCTTATTGTGGATCATTGAGTATCAATAAAAATAAAAAAAAATAAAAATGGGCGTGGTGTTGGTAATTTAAGGAGTTGAAAGTAAACTATGAACAATTTAAATTTAACATTTCTTCTGGCAGTCTCAACATTCAATACATTTGGCTCAAAAATTATTTTCCTTTTAGATTTCCCAAGAACTGATAAGAAATGCTTCATGTGAGATACTTGGCATTTCTGGAAATATACCTGTATATGAAGTTTTGTGCTCTGATCACTTTTCAGTAGAAAGTATACGATCTTCACCAGCTGGCAAGAGGTTTTTAGTAGATGGAACTAAACCAATTCCTCAATGAGTATTGCAGCTGATGAATATTGAAAGGTATTATGAATTACTCTTAAAATTTTACATTATTCATTTCAAGTTCATTCTAATTTTGACAACAAGGTGGTAACTATAGATTCAACATAAATTTTAATACCTTTTCTGCAGGAACAAATCAACTGTTGAATTAGTTCCTGATGAGAATGATGAAAAATCACCAAACACTGCTAGTATTTCAGAAGCCGATAAGGGAAACGATGTACCATTGGAATGTGTATTACAAAAACAAAGTGGTAAATTCAAGAATAAATCGAACCTTATTATGAATTCCAGAGACAGTGAGTGGGGTTATATATCCGAACTCGAACAGTCGAGTTCGGAGATCGAAACTCTAGACATCACATAGAAGATGGCAAATGAGACTTTAAATCAGGTGGTAGTGACCATAAGTTGGGTTCTCATTAGACTCAAACGGCTGGTACACTTTTCAGCGTTCTTCCCAAATAGCACAAGTACGTCCAGTGGACGTACTGCATATGTACGGTGAGGATGCATTGTACGTATTTAGGACGTACTTTTGTCTCCGACAGACGTACATAAGACCTCCCTGCGACTTACCGTTTCCGCATAGTCGGTAATCCCAGGTATGTACTTTTCTAGTCCACATAGGACCTGAAATGTACAGAAAGGGGAACTGTTTGGGACATTCCGAAAACTTACATTTTCCATTCTGTATGCGCTATCCCAAGTAGAACAATATTGGTTCAATATTACGGGAATATTAACCTTATATTGTAGATAATATCAATAGTGGCCACAAAAAAATGTAAACATTCGGCGATATTAGATCAATATTCGAAAACATCGTAATGATATATCATATGATATCACTTAATGAATCTAAGTTTTCATATTCGGGATTATTCATTTCTTTTTTACCAAATAGTCAAGTTGGAAATTTTACTCATTCACGTGTACTAACTATCTAACCGAATACTTACCTGGAAAAAGACCTGGCTGCTGCGGGGCTTGAACTCTCGACCTTTTCTATGGAGATATTATTGTCGACCACTGTTACGCTCTACGGCACGGAGAGACTTGTTTTTAAGAAGGAGTTGGGTGCTATAGATGTGATGACTTCAAGTTAGTTTTGTTCGAGATAATATTAAAATTTCAGAAAGTTCAGTAACAATGAAAATATATTCGAAAAAACACTAAAGGATCACTGTCTCATGTGATGGCGGTTTTGGAATATCAAACTTGCCGTGCAAAAAATTCTGTATGTAATTCTCTGGTATTTAAATTCACCACATGTCGATGTTTCAATTTTTCCAAATTTTTTTAGGAATAATTCATTATGAATATTGCATTACCAATATTGATGTATGTATGAATACACTAAGTGATCACTCTCAAAATCCCAATACCCCTTGAACCGAAAGGGACCCAATACGTACGTACTTGGGAGGTCCAAACAGTATGTACATACTAACAGAAATGTAGAAAATGAAAGGAACCCAATCCGTACGTACTTGGGAGGTCCAAACAGTATGTACAAAGAAGTACGTCAACGAGACGTCCAGATAGTATGTACATACGATTTCCAAAAATGTACGTCATTACTATTGTGTCCCGCAAACGTTTCGAAATATACGTATCTGAAAGGGACTCAATATGTACGCACCTGGAAGGTCCAAATAGTACGAACATAGTTCTTCCAAACATGTACGTAAATGATACGTCTGAGCAGTACGTACATGGGATCCACAAAAAAACACGTCATTGGTATGTCCCTAATTCATTCCGAAAAGTACGTACCTGAAGAGGAGTTAATGTAAACGTATCAGGGACACTTAATAAAGTACGTACATAGTACTTCCAAGCATGTACGTTTTTATTACATTCCGATTGGAACGGGACCAAGTATGTACCTACATGGGACGTCTAACCAGTACATACATGGTACATCCGGTAATGTACGTTCTTCGAATGTCTCCTATCCGTCCCGGGACGTATCGACGTAACTGGGACATAAATGGTTCGTCTTCAGGACGTCGTGTGCTATTTGGGTTATAGTGGAGTTTCTGTTGGGAGGTTGACCGAGAACGTACCTTACCTATTTCAAATAATCTCATTTGAACAACTCTTTGCTCACCTCGGAAAGTTTTGATGTACTATGTACTGTAGTCACTAATATGTCATTTGTCACAAAGTTTATATTCTAGAATCATTTAAGACCTTAAGTCAACGTCAAATTTCACTTCCTGTCACCCCTCTTGCTTAGCATGCAGCACGTTGGGAATCAAATAAATTTTTAATCATTTTACAATGTTTTAACAAGAAAAAAAAATTTTAATTGTCAACCCAAAAGGGCACTGACTTTAACCGTGATGTTTATTCAATTTAATGTCTCACGACTATTTGTGATTGTGAAGATCTTCCTGTAAATACCTAGACGAGTAAGTAATTCATTTCCAACCTTCAAACCAATTTTCCAATTTTTGACTATTACTTACTTGCAGGTATAGCACTGAAGATGGCTTAATAGCCGAAAGCGCTCTGCGATATTTAAATAAATTTATTTACACGAAATACGACTTTCCCTGATTTATCAGTCACGTGTATGCAGCACCAACAAATCTCAACAAATGAGACTTTGCCGAAACGTTGTGAGAATTATCCTTCAGAGGATCAAAACCACAGAACACGGAATAAAACCCGAAAAACCAACGCATCATATATATATATATATATATATATATATATATATATATATATATATATATATACTTCCTAATTGGGATTTCAAGACAAGGGATACGCCCTCTGGTGAAAAGTTTCAAACAATATCAAAGTATTTTCAAAAAGTGCTCATTAGCAGAAGGCTTGGTTAAAATGGCGCTGCGATATTAATTTGAAATCTCGGAATATGATTAGAGTATACTAGAAAAATAAGTAGCCTATTACGCACTAAAAATTCTGAGCACGAGGTTTTAGCCGAGTGCGGCGGAGTAAAAGTTTGCCCAAAAAAACTTGCATATATTAATTTCTTGTTCATCAAATGATATTTTTTTGAATCATTCTGGATATTGAAGTATACACACACCGACAAAAGTTAACATTTGCCTCTTGAAAAATTAATTACAAACAAACACAAATATTTTTCTCTTGAAATAAACTGCCTCAGAATATAATATCATCCTATGTTACCACACAATTAAAATATCCCAACCCTTGAAGCGAACTAAGACCGCCATTCAATCCTATTTAAACTAGCCATGATAATTAGATCGAACAAAGTATTCCATGCTATTTATTCATGAAGGCGCAGTCAAGTAGATGTTAGTTTGATCTGTACGAAAAGCGGACGGATGCTGCTGGTCCATCTCACGTTACTGATCTTTCTCGCCTGGTGCAAAAGAATCCTTTTCGCGTGTTCCATTCACAATAGAAAGAGTTCCTGCTCCCTCCTGACTGCCAATAGCAATTATTTGCTCCCTTTGAATAATTAAATTTCCAGCGTTCTCGTTTCCTAGCCATCTGTCCAAATCTTTAACGGCCCTTCGCTGTACGAAAATATAGTATTACAAAAATAGTTTCCCCTACGCTTTTTCGGGGGCAGGTCGGTAACCTGTTAGATCTGTCGCATGCGTTGAAAATAAATCATATACCAGTCACGCAAGTATTTGTTGAATATAAATTCAGTCCGTCAAATAAAAACAAAATGTTTATTTTCATGATTTTTTCGAGAATTTGACCAGCAAACACAAATACATCGCCACGATATCGGGGCGATGTCACGATGTGGTTTTCGAGGTCGCAGGGATATCGCAGTTACATCGCAGAGATGTAATTTTGTCATACTCGAGTTACAAGTTTTTCGATGTCTCTGTGATATATATTTCGCGATGTCGCGGCAATATGATTTTTGTGATATCGCAGTGGCATGAAAATATATATATATATATATATATATATATATTGGAGAAATAATATAGTTCATTAATAAACGATATGAATGAAAGAAAATCACGTCATTGAAAAGTTGCACTTTCCTCAAAAAAGATTGTCATACAAAAACATACATTCCCTAACAAAAATATCATTTCATTTTTCCGAAAAGGACTTGCCAACAATTTACATGAGCCATACCTAAATATAAATCCCTGAAATAATGAAAAACATATTTTTCTTCTCCAGAGCCAGATTGCTTGTCTTGTTTCGTTTCCTAAATAATATTTCTTATTTTTCATGTTTCGTCTTGTGGATATCTCAAACAAAATCTGAAAATAAGTTAAACGGTAGTCAGTGGAAAACCCAATAAAAATTACAACAAATACACCTGCAAGCGAAACTAGGGAATATAAGAATGGAAATTCAGAGAAATATAATACCTAAACAGCATTACATCAATGGCTGTGATTCTTGATTAAATGCTATTATGGATATAGTTAGATATCAGTAATACATGATAACCTTTATTCGAATACTACTTTGAGAAACAGATGACTATTATTCACTATAGTATCTTTCAGAGCGCGAAACGATGTCCATAAATGAATGAAAAAGTTAGGTTAAGATCTGTCGATTCTTGACAGGTTTGCCAACTGTAACATAACTAAATATTTATGCGAAACCCTATTCTATTTACATCTTGAATATTTATAAATACAATAGATATAATAGTAGATTTCTGAAAATCAAAGTTATTCAACTAATTGCCTGATGCTACTACGTCGGAAACAGTGGCTAGAAAAGTGTGGCTAACATCACATTAACGTGGTGTCAGTAGAGGTTTAAAACTCCGAATCCAGCTAAATGTGAAACTCTCTGGATAATGTTTAATATATGAAATACTGGAAAGTTTTTCCTCAAACCTTTCATAGTCAAAAGGCAAAGGATTGAAGAGCATGGGACCGATGGTTACTATTGTTGCTATCCCAATACATCCCAGTCAATTTACCAACCAAGCATTCCTTCTCATCAGTGGTGTAGTGATCATAATGAAAAAAAATTAATCCTCTGAATATTTTTATTTCAAATTTTTCAATGCTTTTAAAGCTTGGACAGTAATTCCTTTCTTTCATTTTACTCATTACCAAGTATTATAATAATAACGATAGTTTTATGAGGAGATAATGTGTATAATCGACAAACACACTATTGGGTTATTGGGCACGTGACTGATAATGTGGCGCATGTGCCAGTCACTGTTATATATTAATCGGTTTTGCGTTATTGGTTTAGAGCTCAGGGGTGATATAAAAATGAGAATCCCCGTTGATGAACAGAAAACTCAGCAAGGTGACTATAAGAGTTGACGATGTGATCAATTTGCTTGCACACAATTTTATGGATTTTATTGTGATTCATTTCTGAAGTCTTGTTCTGATAGGGTTCTGCGGTTGGTATTTGACATATACAGACGAATCACTTCTGGAATGGAATCAACCATGTTTTATGATGAAGTTGAAATAATTTTTATAGGAACCAAACTGAATCATTGACAAGACTGAAATTAACGTTTGCCATAATTACACTCATCTGAAGTTTTTTCCCATAAAAGAAAGGCAAGCGATAAAATACAAGTATAAAGACCTTCTATTTATGACTAAAGCACAATGTAAGTATTATACTTATGTTTTCTGTAGTATAATACCATATATTATTCCCTTAGGGAATAATGGCAAGAGATTCATAGTAATAATCTTTATTTCCACTTGTAGTCCTATCACAAAATTTCTCGAATTGATATAACCAAACTTTAAAGTGTCAGTTTCAAACGCATCGGTAGTATTTGTGTATGTGTATTGAGATGAATGAAACTAAAGAATAATTTATTTATGATAAATAATAGCTATCTTTATTGACTCGTGGTATAATCTACTATTGGTAAAGTGATTTTTGACTTTTTCTTCTCCATGTTGATGCAAAAAAAATACAAAACTTGTTTTTAATAAAAGTAACAACAACTTTTTTGCAAACTCCCTTTGTTGATATGTGTATTACGTGTATACGATATCATTCATAGACACATAATTCATAGGAGTTTTGTATTCTTTTTGAATTGACTACGGAAAAAAAACAAAAGTCATCTTTCGCATTTTTTAGATTTACTGTTTTCGATGAAACATAACGTTAAAAATTTTGATACCCTGTATCTTAGAAACAAAGCATTACCGGACCTACGTCTTTATGAACTTTTTCTCTTAGAATCACCCAAAGAATCACCCCTTCGAGTTTGGCCACGTACTCGAATAACACCCTGTACAGACCTTTTTAACAATATACCAACCAAAACACTCGTGTATTCCAGCCAATTTTCTATAAAAAATATTCATGATCGAACGTTCTTCTGCCCTTCATCAAGCACCCTGTCGTATTAGTCAGCGGGTCGGTAGACAAATAGTTGAGGTCCAAATCCGTCATAATCCCCGAATGTAGGGGTGGATTCGCGATTGTATGGACCCACTGAATTTCCAAATTGCGTAATAGATTTACATTACATTAATGGTGTGGTGAATCTGAACGGCATATTTCTATTCAGTTCAAATTTCTGTGAAATCGGGAAAATCCGTCGTGAATTAACGCTCGATGACAAAGTGCAATTTATTACTGGGTCTGTTATCATCGTGTATTACTTGGTTTGAATAACGGCAAAACTGTACCTTTTGAGCATTCATATCGAAGGGATACATTATGTTCTTTGAATCGAGATTTTCAAATTTGTCGAGTATGCTCAATGTCACCTTTTTCCTCGATCTCAAGGAGACTCTGAGAACATACGGATACCATTAAATTCATCAGAGATATAATGCCACACACGGGTTGTACATGTATTAGGTAAATTACTTGTAGTGGACTAGTGGATATCAGGGAGTAGTAGAAATTTTGAAGAAATCAATAACTTGAACCGCGACTTTCTACTTTTTCAGTAAGAAATAGTTATTCATTGAATACTACGGGGAAGAAATTTTAGATTTCATTTCGACGTTGTGTTGACAAAAAACGTGAGCTAAAATCTTATACTTTTTATGCGTATAAAACACATTTTTCATTTGTGACTGAAAAAACGACAGTTCAGTATTGGGATATATAATAACAATACATTGAAGTCAAAAAATTATCGGTGTGAATTTTGAATTTTTAATCTGGTAGGCTCTTGTACATATACGAGTTATCAGGAAAAACCACAACGAAAAGTAATATAACTATAGATAGTAATGAAGGTGTCTTAGAAGACCCACTCGATATTGCTAATGTTTTTAATAACTTTTTTGTCAAAACTCCACATGACATTGTTAACAAAATAAATGAAACTACAAACAACCCCCTAAGGACTAATTTGCCACCGAATATTCAAAATAGTATGTTCATTACGTATATCAGTGAAGATGATGTACTGAAGGTTATCAGGGAAAAAATCGAGAAAACATATTCTTGTGGACCAGATGGCATCTCTGGGTATGTGATCAAGGGCCCTTAAGTCACATTGTAAATATATCTTTTCAGCAAGGACAGTTTCCTTCGCGACTGAAACATTCTATAGTTTCACCAATCCTGAAGAAAGGAAACTCTCACAATTTGGAAAATTATCGTCCTATTGCTGTTTCCTCAGTACTCTCGAAAGTATTTGAATACATAATCTTGGAATTCCTACATAACTTTCTGAATATAAATGATATATTAACCCCGAACCAACACGGATTTCGATCGAATCATTCCACTACAACAGCAATAGTGTCTTTTTATTCCAATCTTCTACAATCTGTTGAATCAGGCGAGATTCCCACTGGAATTTTTTGTGACCTTAGTCGCGCCTTTGACTGTGTAAAACAAAAAAATCTTCTGGATTAGCTGTATAGGATTGGCATTAGAGGTATTCAACATGAATGGTTTGTATCATATCTGTCAAATCGCACCCAGGCTGCCAAGATACAATATTCGAATAAGAATTATTACGAAACTTTTTTTTCCGATGAGTTGAACAATGACATAGTTGTTCCCCAAGGATCAGTTTTGGGGCCAATCCTATTTATTCTCTATACCAATGAGTTGCCATCTGTTTTGACAAAGTCATTCACTTGTTTGTATGCTGATGATTCTTCCCTCCTATTCAAATCAAAAGATTGGCATGAATTGCAACAAAATATAAATTCTGATCTTGAAAGCTTGCAAAATTGGTTCAGTGGAAATCACTTTTTTTAAATGCTTCCAAAACGAAAGCAGTAGCTTTCCATACTGCTCAAAATATCAATAAGGTAGACATTGATATTGGAATATCTGGTGTTGAGATAGAAAGAGTTGACAGTATAAAATTTTTGGGGCTATTATTAGACAGCAGTCTCAATTTCCGTCAGCATTGCGATAATCTCATTAAAATACTCAATAAGCAGTGTTATCTGTTGAGAAATCTAAAAAGAATTCTGGACAACTATGGTCTACTTCTATATTACCAAGGGCAGATACAATCAAGAATCAACTATGGGATTATTGTCTGGGGAAATTTTCCACCTGCACACAATGTTTTTTTTAACGCAAAAAAGAATTATCAAAACCATAGCAAATGCATCACAAACAACCTCGTGTAGAACATTATTCAAAAAGTTTTGCATTTTTGCCTTTACCAGGTCTCTACATTCTGGAAGTTTTGTTGTACATTCATAAAAATAAAGAAGTTTTCAAACAGAACCGATTATATCATGAATATAATACCCGCATTAAAAATGATTTTCACATACCCAAAACACGATTGTCTCTACGTCTGAACTCGTTTGAAGTTTTGGGGCTGAGATTGTATAATGCACTTCCGGAGTCTTTCAAAATTATAACCAAGGAACAAACATAAATTGAAACAACTGATTTTTGAAATTTGCCCCTATAAAATCGATGAGTTTTTTTCCAACCTACATAAGTAAAAAATGGTTTTTATCATTTTTTTTATCATAGCTGCTTTGTTCAACCACTGGATTGTTTTATACCTCTTGTTAACTATGACTGTGTATGTTATATAGTTGTATTTTATATCTGTATTTGATATGTACTGACTTGTCCAATTGCTCTTTTGAGCTCGTTAAAATGGATCAATTAATTGAATCTGAATCTATAACCTACACAAGATGCATAGAAATCCCGGTGGAATAACTTTTATATCGTAACAATATTAATGTTTTCGTCAAAAATGCTAGATCTACGGCTCACTTGATAATAGAAGTTCATTAGAAGTTCACTTGCTTGGAATATGTTCACAGAAGGCGCCAAACCTAGTAAAATTCGAATAAATCAATATGCAAACATCAAAAGATGACGGAATTCGATTCTTACACCAAAAACCTTATTTTCTGTGAATCCTCTCAATCTGATTAATCGTGTCTAGAGTTTTCGCCAAAACAATATCAAATAAGTAATTTTACCAAGGATTCTAAGCATCTTGAGTCGAAAATTAGACCTGCGTTGCTAAGGAAACCTTTGAAGTAAACAAATATCTGTCAATTTTCAATTCGATTCTGTGATTTCCTTATTTGGAAATGTTAATTTATTGGTTTGTTTAACAGTTATTTTGAATGATATAAACTAAAAAATTATCTGATTCCAAGTTGTTCCTGATCTACCTTCACATATGTGAATACAGCCCGTTGTTTATCTGATCCTTTGATTTCCTTTTTTGAAAGGGGCAGTGGAACTCCCAATACAATTAAATCACTGTAGAAAGAAAATGTGATACAGGGTGGCGGAAATTTATCTGCAACCTATTGTTTCATCAGTAACGGTAAAAGAAACAATGTTTGTTAAATGAGACAAAAGTTGTATTTTCTATGATAGAATGGATTCAAACCGCAAAATTCAGAGTGATATGAGCTATTCTTGAAATAATACAAAAAAAATTCAATCGTTGATTTTTTGCTCTGGCATCTTTATTGTACAGAATATTAATAACGTGTAAGAAGGTGTTCGATCGAACTTCATGAAGGCAATAACATGCTCTAATTATATTTTCAATACGAAGTTTCGTTTGCTTAAGGGCTACCTTCAGCTATTTTTTTCAAATACGGACCTGTATTTTTCAATACAAATTCTAATGCTTCTTTCAATCCTGCATTCATCAAATCATAGCATTTCATAACTTCCCCTCAACGTTTTTGTACTAATAAATATCACTATTTGCAGAAAAGAGGAATCGAATTACCAATCTATCAATAAACTAGCAAGATATTTCTGAAAAATTCAAAAATTCTGTCGAGTCCAATTAACACATTGATCAAATTACCATTGTACATCAATTGATTGGAAAATTTCAGTTGCGTATTGAGTACTTTGCGAATTCAGAGATTCAATTTGAGAACACATGTAGAAAATATTTTATACTTCTTGGCGACGTTTCCGAAACTTCTCTGATTCCTTCTTTCAAGTCTTTTACAAAAAAACTTTCACTATCCACCACCTCGAATAATATTAAATAACATTTACAGCTTATCCAATCCATCTTGGCACAAAACTAATAACGTATATTTCCAGCTATCTCTGTGGATTATATTAAGATGAAAAAACACCTATTATATATATATGTGTTCACTGAGTTGAAATTTATTCCTAGTACATGTATTTTCTTTCGTCAACTATCAATGTGCTACTGGAAAAGTATCTGAGTTTGTGCCAAGATGGATTGGATAAGCTGTACATGTATTATATAATATAAATCTGAATTTTTATTAGATCGGCTACAAAAATTGCTGAAAAAAATAGAAGTCTGTATTTAGACAAATGAAGTGAATGAAATCTAATGAACGAAACGTCACATTGAACTTTGATTGGAATCAGATTATTACAAATATTGCATAATATTGAAGGCTTCTCTGACTTTTTTATATCATTCGAAATGGAGGCGATGGAGCCAGAAAAGGAAATTCGATATTTCCTGATTTTGAAGTATTTTTCAAAAAGAACCACTGATATTCTTGACCTGGAAAGGAATTATTGTAGTTCTCCAGAACAAGATTTGTTTTCCATTTCAACCGACCTTGTGGGTCTAAACCGTTTGCGAGATAGGGCTGGTAGGAGTTGGAAAAAGTAATTCATTAAAGAGTGATATTTTGTTATCTGTCAACAGAGATGAAATGTCGAATGTTTCTCCTCAGAAAACAGATTATTATTATTATTGAAACAATGGATACCTTTATATAAATTTATGGAAGTAGCCGTATTAGGAGATCATCATGGAGAAGGAAAAATAATTATTCGTATGCTAAATGGTAATAGTTCGGACTTTCATTGTCTATAGTATCAACTCTTTTGCAAGCTGTTACTAAGAACGAAAGGATAAAAATACAATTCAAGTGAGAAAATCAAATCCCAAACGAAAGCCTGAAATAGATTTTATGGTCAATAATGAAATTGAGGATTGATTGATCAAAGAAAATGTTGTTACAAAAAAAATCGAGATATCGAATATGGAATATTAGTAGAAAAAAATTAAATAAATAATAATAGCATTTATTGCCCAACAGTGTCCCATTTACAGAACAAAACTAACATGCTTGAAAAATTATTACTATTTGATATGAAAAAACTATAAGAAAAAAATATATAAATGACTTATAGGTACGCACGAGACTTATTTTTAATTTAACATATGCTGCAACAATAAATTTCGATATTAGTAGAGAGCTTGTTCGCAATACGACACATCAGATTGATTGGTGATTTCAACATCAAGTTAGTTTGCGCCCTTTTGCATAAGAAAGTATTGATGTGCCTAGAATATATTCTTGGAACAAAGATATCTATTTCTGATAATAGTACAGGGCAATCCAACTTGCCATTCAATAATTTATATAAAAATAAAACAGATGCCTGATATCTTCGTTTTTCTAAAGCTACGAAGTCGAATCTGCATAGTAGATCAGGGTGATTACAGTTTCTTGGAGGATAGGTTCCGGTGATTCTAAAAGTAAATTTTAAAAAATTTTTTTGGACTCTATCAATTGCTGATGTATATTGATGGTATATGGGATTCCATATAATGGATCCATAATCCATATTCTAGTTTTGGCCTCACCAGACTGAAATACAGAGAGGTCAAGGTTAGCATATTATGAAAATTTGTGCTGTTCCTCAGTATAAAACCGTATGCGCCGTAAGCTGAATTAATAATATGATTGATATGGTAGTTGAAGGTCAGTTGATGATCAAAATAGACTCCTAGATCCCTAATATTCTCAGTTCTTTCCAATAAAATGTTTTCAATGTGGTAAGGAAATTCTAGTATGTTGAATTTTCGACTGAATGTAACGATTTTGCATTTTGATATATTCAAGTGGAGGCGATTCATAAGACACCAATTTTGTAAAAAATCAATCTCCTTTTGCAGTTTGTTACAATCATCTAAAATATTTATAGATGTATACAGTTTCAAATCGTCAGCAAACATCAATCTATTGCAAGTTATCGAGTTGCAAAGGTCATTAATAAACATTAAAAACAATAAGGGACCAGGGTTGGATCCTTGCGGAACTCCGCTGGTTGCTAAATACACATCTGAAGAGAAGCCACGATAATATACGTATTGATTACGTCCGCTAAGGTATGATTCCAAAAGTTGACAATAAATTTTATTGAAACCCATGCAAGAAAGTTTACAAATGAGTAACTTATGACTGACTCTATCGAATGCTTTAGAGAAGTCCGTGTACACCACATCGACTTGCCCTCTACGGTCTAACGATTCACACAAATATTGATCAAAAACAGCTAAATTACTGATGGTGGATCTAGAATTCATAAAACCATGTTGATGATCAGATATTATATGTCTAGAGGATTGATAGATACGACTATACAGAATTGCTTCTAAAAGCTTGGCAAAGTTGTTAAGGATTGAGATAGGCCTATAGTTATTGATTTCATTTCGATTTTGAGTTTTATGAATTGGACAAACTTTGGCAGTTTTCCAAAGTTCTGGAAAAACTGACGTTCTCAAGATAAGATTGAAAAGAATCTGTAGTGGATAAACTAGTGCTCTCAGACAATTTTTCAATAGAAAGGATGGAATCTTATTCTTTTATTTTCTTCCAGCTTCTAATATTTCCATCTCTGTTATTGGTTCCACACTAACATCTACTAAGCTATTAGGTTCGGAATTAAAAACAACGTTTTCTTCGTCAACTTCAGGTGATGAATAGGCGTTTTTGAAAAATCTACTAAAGGAATTAACAATTGATTGTGGACTGTTATAGGATTCACCCTCAAAAACCATTTGGCTTGGAATTCTTGTACTATTATTTTTATTATGAACAAATGTCCAGAAATCTTTCGGATTAACTATTAGTTCGTTTTCAATACTGTTTATATACAATGTATATACTTCTTTGACTTCCTGCTTGATATTTTTTCTAGTTCTACAAAATTCTTCGCAATAACATATATTTTTTGTTGCTTTGTATTTTCTATGTAATTTGGCTTTTTCTTTAATAAGCCTTTAATAAAGAAATAAATGAAATAATATCGTGACAAGAAAATTGAAGTATCAAATGTGAAATACTAGTCAGAATGTCAAATAAATGAAATATTATGAATAAATGTTGAAACCAAGTTTCAAGTTTAGTGTACTCACGACGTTTCAATTGATGGTATACAAAATCGTCTTCGGGTGATGACTGACAATGAGGCGAACGGGTGCTACTATTAGAAGTGTGTTGATCGATTCTCAGCGGGAAATGGATGTATTGGCGCGAGATTCTTCCTCCTCGAGCCTAAGTCGGTCCATACCTTGGATGAGCGGCCTCCACACATTCCGGATCTCCACGCTGGGATGACTCTGAATGCTTCGTTCTTGAGGATGTAGGCGGCTTCCTTAAATTTCCTCTTGAACCAGTGCTCCTCTTTGTGTATGACCTCGGCTTCAGACCATTTAATGCTGTCATGGTTTGTCCAAACATGCTTAGCTATTCCTTATTTCGTTGTTTCTCCTGGTTGTGTGTTTTTCTTGTGTTCGCCCATTCTCACTACCAATGGTCTTTTGGTTTCTCTGATATAGGATTTGCCACACTCGCATCGTATCCAGAAAATGCAGCTGTTGTTTTTGTTCGGTGCTCGAATTTTTGTGAGCTGGCTGCGTATTGGTTTCCCTGATCGAAAACAGACTCTAACGTTTTATTTTCCTCCTATCCTCTTGATCCTCTCTTAAAGTCCTCCCACGTATAGGGATGGTAAGAATTTGTTATTCCAGTAACTCCTGGTGTTCCGTTGATTCGTCTGGGCCAATGTTTGATCCACTAGCTTCTTCGAGTAGCCGTTCTTCTGAAGATCCTTCCTTATGTTCAGCTTCTTGTCGAGACTTTCTTTGATGTTACAGAGATGTTCTTATGTTTTTATACCACTTATATTGTAACTGGAGTTTCGTCCCATATGGACATTTTCAAACGAATTCTATAAACTATATAGTTAGTTACAAATATAAGTGGTATGAAAACAGGAAGTTTCATTTCTCAATTTTCATAAAACTTTTATAGAGTTTTTTGGGTAAATTCGCATTTACAACGGCAATATTTCAGCTTATTTCAGAAATAGACTATGGAATGTTTTAACTGTTAATTGCCATTATTTTATCGATGAGTTATTATTATAACAATATTTATAATAAAAATTCATGAAACATTTCTCAGATATTTCTTTCGAGCTTTTAGTTGCCTCTTTGAACTAGACGGCTTTGACATTAGATGTACACACTGGAATGCAACATTGCCTATTTGTTTCCAAAATTCAAACATGACGACAAAACCTTCGCAAACAATATCCTGGAGTGCCCATCACTAATGTACCAGCAAAATACACATCATTGTAAATTATTTATGCTAAGTAGTCTGATGGATGGAGGCTATTAATCATGACGCGTATCTACATAAAAATAATAGTTCGCAACGCCCCAAAGGGTTGCTTTTCATGCACCCCTTCGGTATTATTCACGGTTTAACCGTACAGAATTCGACAGTGCATCTCGTGGATATTGCAATGTATGTTAATAATGATTCCCGGCTTTAATGCTCGTTACATCTCTAAGCTGTTAATACTTTAAAGCACACAAATAAAGTTTTTACTATGGTTTGTAACACGGTGATGAAACACAGGAAGACATTTTTGTATTGCATTTATTATTTTTTTTTATTTCATGTTATTGTGTTCCTGGCGAGTTCTCAATTGACTTTATACTCAAAAATGTTGTATTATTAGTTTTGATAACCCCGAAAGTCCGAAGTTATAGTTGGAATGATTCGGTAACGAATAAAATGAAAGTTGGAAATTCACAATAATAGGGATTTTTCAATAAATCTGGGTGTTTATGTAATTTGGGAATAATTATTCATTAATTTATTCTTTATGCAATTCCGAACAAGTTGTGATTGATCCAACACATCTGATATTTTTGTTGTGAAATGTTCATCACTATGGAAAAAAATACGATTGATCTGAAGAATACAATAAACCAATTTTCAATAAAAACATTCTACATAGTCGAATAGTAGTAGTGGCTATAGCTTCTTCAGAGGCTCACTCATCTTGACTTTTATTACGATTTCGTAAGGCGTATTTATATCGATGTTCTAACATACCTATCACTTGGCAAAACATCCCACACAACACATGGACATCCAGTGGATATCTAATGGATATCTACTAAGGATATTTTGGACATCCGATGGACGTACAGTTTTTATCCAAAGAATATTCAATTGACGTCCAATGGACATTCTTAGGCCACCAACCTGTACGTCCATAAAATATCCTTCATGGACATCCATAAGATTTCCTTCATGGATACCCATAAGATATCCATCATGGATACCTACAAGATATACTTCATGGACATCCATGAGATGTCCATCAAGAACGTCCATAAGATATCGTTCATAATTCTACATAATTATTTGTGCAATTCGTTACAGAGAAAACAACCTAGCTTGAGATGTGAAAAAGTGCTGCCCACTTCTTGGACAACGGATTATAGTCAATAATATATCCTGTGATAAGGCACTCAACTTGACCGTATGTGCAGTTTAAAATGTTCTGCTAGATTGGTTTCGCTGTATTTAAAGAATTAAGACAAGCTAAGATAAACTGTAGAGTGGTAGACGCCCCAGCTAACATGGTCACGTTATATCGACGTCTTTCCAAGGTCATTTTTAGTAGATGACGTCAAGAACTTTAGATCGACGTATGACAGACGTCAGATTTTCGACGAAATGAAGACGTCGTTTCAATGACGTCAAAATAACGTGACTTATGTGACCTGAAATTTGGATTTTCACTTTTGTCTGTATTAACGTTACATTGACGTTATATTGACTTCTGGGATCAACCAAGTATCCCATTATTCAAAAGACTGTTGAAAGTTGAAATTTTTATTTTCTATCTGTGTGACAGTTGCTCTTATACTTTTGATAAAATAAAACAAAAAAAAACATGAGATGAATCGTTATAAGTTATAATATTCCGCTCAACAGTAATTCACCAGAATTTTTTTTGATTGATGAATGCTCTTCAGAAAATGATTTTTATTTAAATTTTTTCATTGAATTTCAAGTGGAGATGATCGCGGGTATATAGGCCCGTTAATTCAGGACAATTATCTGCGCCAAATTCATATTTCGCGCCAAGACGTCACTAGAAGAATGCATGGATTCTCATTGGTCGATATCTCCGTAATCAAATAGTGCAGAATACCTGATTCTGATTGGCTATCGTCCTTCATTCGTCAATTTATTCGGAATTATTCGTTCGCCATTCGCCATTTGCAATAATCGATTATGATTGTTATAGTTATTTCTCTTGCAATTTTTTGGCAAAATTTGTGTTGTATTATTCTGTCGTTCAACAAAATGTTTGTTGGAGTCGAGTTCAGAAGTAGTGCTGATGGAGGGGGACTAGCGATTGTCCATAAAAAATGGTTAACTCCCAAAAAACGGGAATGTTTAATTGATGTGAAGTTACCCACGGTTTTCTAGCCACACTTTTTACGACTCGGGAGATTTTGCGTGCGGCGTTGCCAAGTTTCCGAATTTCCTAGCCGTGAATTAAATGCTTATTTGTAACTATTTTTGGTAGAAAAAACTTATTGATGAATATCTTTTGAACCTGATTCATACATGTACTATAACAAATGTGATTTTTGTTGCTTATGAGTGATCTATAATGGTTTTGCACTAGAATATTTATAATGATATCATAGATGATATTATTTTTCATCTTTACACAGGGATGAACCTGGTAATCCATAGGATGCACATACAGGGTGAAATCAATTTGGAGCGCCTTTCAGGAGACAGCATTTTTTTTAGCCAATAACTCTGTTAATACTATACGAACCAAAAAAGTTTCAACGCCAAAATGATCCTGGTAATCTATAGAGTGCACAATTTGGAGCGCCGTAGGGGAGACAGGAGCTGTCATTTTTTATATGTTTTTGCTAATATCTCGGTTAATATTTGACGAACCAAAAAAATTGTTTCATAGAAATGTTTGGAATAACGCAAAGAATACACATGCACTTTCAAATCAATTTGGAGCGCCGTAGGGGAGACAGGAGTTTGAAAAAACTGAATTTTCCGACTTTCTCTGGCCAATAACTCGGTTAATACTGGACGAACCAAAGAAATTTTTGCACCGAAATGTTCCTAGTAATCAGTAGAATGCCCTCATTAGCTCAGATCAATTTGGAGCGGCACGAAGTGTCATCCACGGTTTTATATCTGGCCGTTTCTCGGTTAATATTTGACGAACCTAAAAATTTTTTTCGTAAAAATGTTTGGAATAACGTAAACAATGCACCTGCACATTCAAAACAATTCGGAGCGCCGTAGGTTTGACAGGAGCTGTCATTTTTTATATGTTTTTGCTAAAATCTCGGTTAATATTTGACGAACTAAAAAAATTTTTTCATAGAAATGTTTGGAATAACGCAAAGAATACACATGCACTTTCAAATCAATTTGGAGCGCCGTAGGGGAGACAGGAGTTTGAAAAAAGTGAATTTTCCGACTTTCTCTTGCCAATAACTCGGTTAATACTGAACGAACCAAAGAAATTTTTGCACCGAAATGTTCCTAGTAATCAGTAGAATGCCCTCATTAGCTCAGATCAATTTGGAGCGGCACGAAGTGTCATCCACGGTTTTATATCTGGCCGTTTCTCGGTTAATATTTGACGAACCAAAAAATTTTTTTCGTAAAAATGTTTGGAATAACGTAAACAATGCACCTGCACATTCAAAACAATTCGGAGCGCCGTAGGTTTGACAGGAGCTGTCATTTTTTATATGTTTTTGCTAAAATCTCGGTTAATATTTGACGAACCAAAAAAATTTTTTCATAGAAATGTTTGGAATAACGCAAAGAATACACATGCACTTTCAAATCAATTTGGAGCGCCGTAGGGGAGACAGGAGTTTGAAAAAAGTTAATTTTCCGACTTTCTCTGGCCAATAACTCGGTTAATACTGAACGAACCAAAGAAATTTTTGCACCGAAATGTTCCTAGTAATCAGTAGAATGCCCTCATTAGCTCAGATCAATTTGGAGCGGCACGAAGTGTCATCCACGGTTTTATATCTGGCCGTTTCTCGGTTAATATTTGACGAACCAAAAAATTTTTTTCGTAAAAATGTTTGGAATAACGTAAACAATGCACCTGCACATTCAAAACAATTCGGAGCGCCGTAGGTTTGACAGGAGCTGTCATTTTTTATATGTTTTTGCTAAAATCTCGGTTAATATTTGACGAACCAAAAAAATTTTTACATAGAAATGTTTGGAATAACGCAAAGAATACACATGCACTTTCAAATCAATTTGGAGCGCCGTAGGGGAGACAGGGATTTGAAAAAACTGAATTTTCCGACTTTCTCTGGCCAATAACTCGGTTAATACTGGACGAACCAAAGAAATTTTTGCACCGAAATGTTCCTAGTAATCAGTAGAATGCCCTCATTAGCTCAGATCAATTTGGAGCGGCACGAAGTGTTATCCACGGTTTTATATCTGGCCGTTTCTCGGTTAATATTTGACGAACCAAAAAATTTTTTTCGTAAAAATGTTTGGGATAACGTAAACAATGCACCTGCACATTCAAAACAATTCGGAGCGCCGTAGGTTTGACAGGAGATGTCATTTTTTATGTTTTTGCTAAAATCTCGGTTAATATTTGACGAACCAAAAAAATTTTTTCATAGAAATGTTTGGAATAACGCAAAGAATACACATGCACTTTCAAATCAATTTGGAGCGCCGTAGGGGAGACAGGAATTTGAAAAAACTGACTTTTCCGACTTTGGGCGTAAATTCTAACATTTCGATTGGCCTAAAACTGCTACGTTAACTCTAATTTGATTTGTTAAAAGAGAAAGACACATAACGTACAAATGTTAGAGAGAGATGAACAGATGTTAAAGTGATCTCGAGCAGCCAGTATTCAATGAAAACCCCTAACGAGTCTTTTTTCTTTCTGTCTCCTTTAACAAGTTACGCAATAAAGCAATTTGCTCAGTAACGCCATATGTGTTATGCACGAATCCGTCCTGCCCCGGCGTCTAATCAGCTTTACTTCCAGCACGATGTCGCTGTCTGACCTCCGCCATAGCCGGAAGTCGAATCGACCTAAAGAATGCACATGTACTTTCAGAACATTGACATCCACGTTTTTGTATCACATATCTCTATTTTTTCATCAAAACAATGTTAGTAACAGTGCTAAACTGGCCATCAAGCCCGCAACTAACGTCGCTTGTGACGTCATTGAAACGTTTGCGCGGGAAATTGAAATAGAGTACTCAATACCACAATGCAGTGTTGACATAAGACAAAACATAAACTGAAAGGTTTGTATTTACCATAATCATTAAGACGAGGTTGTTATGAATTCGACCTTTTCGAATAATATGGTTTCAAATTTCCATTTCTGCTTAAATAATAACAAAACGTAAAGCAAAATTGATCCACTGAAGACTGAAGGCACCTAAACAAATATAGAATGTACTGTTTACAAAAATTATTATTCATTGACGTCACAAACATGGCGGATGCTACAATCGTGTTTTTATTATCAGTGATCCAAGCCAGTGTAATATTTTATGGAGAAAAACAGAAAACTGCTTTCTAGGGGGATAATCGGTCTACCAACTAGCTTCATTTACTTCTTATTTTATTTTTCACGTTGTAGTATGAGCGTTTGTTGAATGAGGCGCAGCCGGGTTCAACAAAACACGCGAGTACGATAATTTATCATATATTTTTTTTTCAATGTACCTAGTGACAAATTGCAGCGATTGTTCAATAATTTTTCTGCAAACGCTTTCCAGAGTAGCCTTTGACGCTTTCAGATCTCAACGCTAAGTTGTCGTTTTCCGTGAAATGTCATTTTGTTACAGCATTTTCGCTCTAGAGCGGAAATGTTGATAAAACGCTCGCTCTCCACTGATTTTGTTTGCAAACAGACCTATTCTTGCATAAATGAAACGATAAATTCGACGACGTCGAAATCCCCTTATCTCTACACTAGCCCACAAAGTGGAAAATTGAGGGAAATATTTGTCAGAAAACAACTACTTCCCCTTACGAACATTGAATTACATCTTACATATATTTGTGCAATTGTCTGTGTTTCGCCTTCTCCAATATAAATGTCATTCTGCGATCCAATGCCTCGCAAAGTATGAAATATGAAAAAGTAGTACCCCCTATTTTGCCGCTAATCTGCAATGGAGAAAAGTTCCATTGAGGATTACCGTTGCCCAGTAAGAACCACGAGGAGGTATAGGGGTCTCTCTCACCAGGAAAGGAAAAATGAATAGGATGAGAAAAGATAAAATGGAATGAAAAATATAGAATAGAGAAGAAGAATGATTATGATGAAAGAAAATGAAATGGAATAAAAAATATACAGGATAGAAGCAGTATAAAATAGGAATGTCATGAATAGAATGAGGAAAAATGAAACGATAAAAACATATTCTTTAATGCTCCTAGAACTGAAATCAATAAAATCAATAAATAGATAATCCCAATACGTTCCTGGACTGTAATAAATAAAAACAAATAAATATTCGAAACAACAACAAAATAAATAAAATACGTACTCTTCAACAAATAAAAAACGTACTCTTCAACAAATGAAAAACTTAAATAATTTTTCAAAAAATAACGAAATAAATATTCTTCTAAACAAAACGAAATAAATAATTTTTCAAAAATTAAATAACTTATTTGGGTTGATCCTTGTAGCATTACCTACCTGTAACTCAACACACATAAGTGATCATTTATTAATATTCAGAACATAATGAACAAATACCAAATGTGTATTCAGATGAATTTGAACTCAAGTCAGAAACCTTGACACACTTCACGTGACTGATCCTATGACAACTACTACATTTGACTCTAGGTGATGACACACTAACTTCAATTCCACAAAACAGACATTTCTGAGACATATTATCAGATGACTGAATAATAATGTCCTTCAAACCCCTCCTATAATTAGTGATATCAATAGCATTATTTAAACTTTCCCCATTTACAATTTTATCGAAAAAATATATAATAAAGGCCCCACAGTTATATGAATCCATTTGTCGTTGATGTTCCTTGACTTCAATTACCCAATTAAATGTATCTACGTTGCATTCATTAATTTTGTTATAATATTCCAAAAATAGCAAAAAGTTATTGAGGTATTTTTTAGTTTCCTTAATAGTACTCCCCATTGGATTAAAAAAAATAAATTTCTTATTTGCGACATCCACAATCGCTAAGCAGAAGTGATGAGATTTAGGGCGGTCAGCTACATCTGAATAATTCTGAAGAATAGGAAATACTATAAGTTCATTTTCAAAGCGAAAGTTATTGATTGAAGGGTGTTTTTCTCCATTACCATACAGAAAAATTCTGGTACTTAGCATAGTTGTAACTATTTGGAATTTCGAATTGAAATTGAAAATATTTAAACATATATCTACCAAAAAATTGGATAACCAAGATTTTCCCGATAATATTTCAAATTCTTCATTTGTTACCTCTTTCACATCACAACTGAAAGCATTAAAAAATGATATGTTATACCTCTTTCCAATGTCTTTATAATAATTTGAATCAGAAATCAAACCGTTTGGTAGAATTGTTAGGTCTTTTTCTGATCTCCATTTAACTGAATTAGGTGTAGCTTGTGCTCCTGAAAGGCTGGGCAACATAATGAAATAAAAGAACCTTTTCAATTTTGGAAGCATCTGCCTCCAGCACAAGTTATCTCTATAAATTCGTTCGATTTTTAGCCCTTTAAAAGTCCAGATTACAAAATCACACCAGTCTCTACCAGTGATTTCAAGGAGACCTTGAATCTGATAATAATACATATGAGTTTTCAAAAGACTCCCTGTACTTTTATTACAATATTTAATTAACCCTTGAGAACAAGCTTCATTGGGGTTGGAATTTCTACAAGAATAGGGACATTTCACTTCAATTAGGCCATCATATGACACTAATCCGTCAGGAGACCCAGCAATGAATTGAAAAACTTTATGAATTCTCAAGCCTGACATAGTACACTTCGTATGAGTGTGTTTTTCGTAATCAGAAATTGCAGTTTTCTCACTTTCTATTCCGTGTTTAATTGCATTTGATTTAAAATTTGTTGAGTTATTTATTGATTTAAAGATATTGATCAAACTTTGACTACTCTTACTATTATAAATTTTACCAAAATTAGAAGCAGTCACACGAATACGTCTTTCCTCAAACCACGTATGGGAGAGTCTCTGATCTCTAGTCTTATTCTCTAGTTGAATTAGGTCCTGGTCAGATTTCCTATAATTTTTGTCAAAAAATGAACAGCAAATATGCCTAAAGTCAACTGAATCGTTACCCTTTACGAGAGGTTCAGGTTCCACATCAATTGTGCAAAACTTACAGAAAAAATCACCACTGAGAGTTGTATCTAAGTTTTCAATACACACTAAATGTACCCATCCATTACATTCATCACATTGTACCCAATCAGCCTCAAATTCCAATCGTCCCCTACCGCAATAGATACATAAATTTGGATCAGTCAACTTTTGTTTCTTGGGTAATAATGATTGGGAACTTTCTAGAGCTCGTTTCAGTGATATTCCTGAAAAATTATTATGAAGTACTTTATCCTTCTTTTCCCAGATTTCTTGTGAAGCAAGGCCTTGATCTTGTCGTTTTTGGACTGTAACTTTACAGCATTTTGTTCTAGGAATGTTGCAAGCAGTTTCTTTGACAATAAATAAAATATACTTTCTGAGTTTCCTGATTAATCTGCTGCTTTTTTGACGCATTACTTTTTTGGCAATTATGTTTTTAACTATACCAAACCATCTTTCAACTGGCGCATTACTCAATCGCTCTTTATTCTTTAAGAGAATGCCACTCCATAGGGGAGCGAATGGCATATAATGTTTTAATAAATGTTGAAAAAAATTTAACTGTTGATATTCATTTTTAGGAAATTTATCATCAGAATTTAATGTAGCAGTGAGAACAAATTGTTTAAAATATTGACAAAAATTTGTTTTTTCAAAAGTTCCAAGAATATTGTTATCAAACTCAATTTCAAATTCTCCTTTAAGAGGTTCATCATCATTGAAGTTATAGGTTGAAGCTATTTTCAATAAATTATTAAATGAATTTTTAAATGTTTCTGTTTTGTATTCAGAGTTGGTTATGACATAAAGATTCTTAAACCAAGCGCAAAAAACTTCCCAATCATTGATATTAAATGCTGAGGCTACAATCTCTTTCATGTGACTAATTACTTTTTGATCTTGATAAAAAGTATTTATATCACGTGCCATCAATTTGAACATATGCGAACAGCATATGTGCAGCTGAATTTTATTTGCAGGAAATTCACAATTATTATGAACATGCTCAAATGTCATGTTGATGTACTCTTTCAAATCAAGGCTATTAAATGATATCGAAACAGCATTCAGAATAGCAAAACTGAAATCTGATACAACTTTTTGAAAAACTGGCCATTTCTTGTTCTGAATCATACAAAAGGAGCGATACTTCAAAAGCCATGCACCTATGCTGCCAGCATCATGTTCACTTGAGATCAGTTCTAGCAAAGGACAGAGTCTGTTTGATTGAAGTATTTGAATAACCCCAGCATAATAATATACTTTATTGCCCATATTACCAGGTCGACGTACTATACTTCCTGTGGCATCAAGATGTAGTATGGCAGTTCGGTTTGAAGATAACAGTGTAAGTTGTTCAATGCTGTAAAGATATATATGTAGAGGAATTCCCACGAACTGAATATAATTAGGATGATCCCTTTGCATTTTGATGATGTCAAAAATATCATCCTTATGGCGATCATTTTTAGCAAAGGCTTCTGAACGCACTTTCCTATAAACTGCATCGGATCTCACTTCAGCTAAGTTATTTGTATCTAATGAATGCTGATTCAAATTCAAAATATCATTTTGTCGCTGTTCTAAAGCTTTCGCATTCAACATTTCCTTTTTTACCATCTTTCTTTCAACTCCCCTTAGTTGTGTAGCTAACTTATTTAAATGATTGTAATTTCTACCTGTACTATAAACTTCAACTTTGTGTTCTGGTAAATGAATATTAATATTACTTATACTGAGAATGAATTTTTTACAAAATTTATGAGCACAATATGAATATACTTTCAAGGAATCTCTTTTCTTTATGTACCGATGATGTTTAAAATACAATTTACATGTGTTATTAACTGATAAGAATTTTTTATTAAGAATGAAAGCATAATTCTGTGAAATTAATTTCTTATCTTGACAAATGATTGAAAACTCTCTATCTGTTAAGAAAAAAACTCCCTCTAGGTATGTGCAGTTCTTGAAAGTTGTTGGTAAAGATTTAGGATCTCGGATGTTTGTAGTACCAACTGGCATCATTTCATGGATATCTGTTTTACTTTGAATATTCAAATCTGGAGATAATGTATAAAAATCGGAGCTGATCTCTTTTCTGCCCTGCAAGGGAGTAAGGGAGAAAGAACTTGAATGTTTACAGATGGAGGAAGTTGAACCCAAAGATGTACCTTTACTATTAGAAGATGACAAACATGTCGGATTTTCTGTATGAACATTAGGAGTTGAATGTGATAACTTTATGGATTTCTGTTTGGATCCATCAGTTGCGGTAATTGTTGACAGATTGCAGTCGAACTGAGTTGGCAAAATTTTAGTTTCCATTTGGATGTTATTTGGTGAGTCCGAAACACTTTCAAGACCAATACGTCCGATATTCCTCCTTACAAAACAATACAATTTTCTGCGATTTCTCTTAGTTGCTCTTAGATTGAATAGTTCACAAAGTTTAGTATAAATTGAATCGGCTGAGTAATAGCTGTTTGATAAAATAGTTTCTAAAGAGATGTTATTATGAGAAATGATTTCATTAAAAACTTTTAATTCTATCTTGAACTTGTGTAAGACTTGAGGAGTAGTTTGATAATCTGATTTACTATTCAAAAGCTCGCTAATATTGCTGGTATCACGATGAAGAACCTTGTAAATTTCGGTGCGACTTTTACGAGTATCTCGAGAAAAAAGGAACAAAGCAGAGAGTTTGATGATCTCGTCATTACTTTTAAGACTTTTCAATTTTTGAAAAGTTATATGTGGGAAACGATTATTAAGAAAATCGGCTAACTTTACTACCGGAAATTTAGTATGTCTTCCTGGCATTTTGATTTGGGGCTGATTTGGTCAATGTTAAAGAGAAAAACGAATAAATCTAAAATTTCCTAATATAACCTAACCTAACTAATTCTCCTCACCTTACCTACATCCTACATCACAGACAACTGAGCAGTGAGCATAGACAAGAGTTCTATACACCGCGGGCATATCTGACAGACGACAGTAAATGACAGTTGTCAATCCAGCCTGCTGGACATACAAATCTGATTTACCTATGCCGAGTGTGTGTTTATGTCATATTTTAAAAACTTTTTTCTCAATAAAGGCTCAATTTTGTGCGATTGTGAAATGTGGAAGTAATAGCGGCAGATATAATGTTTCATTCCATCGATTCCCTTCTATTTTCGACAATAGAAAAAAGATCAATCCTCTTGCTGAAACGAGATGTGAATTGTGGGTTCAGGCAACTAGAAGAGCAGATTTAACTTCTTATAGGTTGAAATGGGCAACGGTGTGTTCAAAACATTTTGTAGGAGATATTTTCAAAGAATCTAGGAAACATAGGCAACATAATTTTATTTTATTTTTTTCATTTCAGACAAGCCAAGTGCACTCAAAGATGTTGACAATATAGACTGGGTACCGAATCAATTACTTGGCTACAAAACAAATATCAATGCAGTTCAAAGCATTCAGAGATTGTATCGTAGGGAGCAGCGTGATAAAAATGACATCGCAAATATTCTAGTTGATATGGATGAAATTGATGAAGATTCTTTGTGTGAATGATCCAGCTGTTCAAAACTTGAATATTATTGATGAGCAAAATCAAACTCTGAATGATATAAATTAACCAGTTGAAGAAGTGGAACATGCACAAAACTCTGGTGAACACCTATGTCCCGATATTGATTTTGAGTTGCAGAATTGTTATCGTGAAATCCATCATCTCTGGAAAACTTTGCAGACTTAATCATTCCCATGGGGAAGTTTGAAGCATAACTCATCTAAATGCCTTTTTTATACAGGATTACCATATGAAAAGATGGTTGTGGTTTATAATTTTGTAGAGCCTTATATAACATATCCTAAATCTGTTCTTTCGAAATTATTATTTATTAAAGTACATTTTCAGTATTTTTTTCACAAGCTTCACTCCAATCCTTCTAATCCATTTAGATATAACATATTGTATGAATCCAAACTTTTATAGTCTGGAAGTCTTCTGTGCATGCACTCTCATATACAAAATAGTTTATAATGTCATAAATGTTATGAAACTTTAGGAAAGTATTTCACAGCATTACTACAATCCCCAAATTTCAGTAAATAAGGATAACATCCCTCACTTTCCTTTAGTTTTTCTAAATATGTCTTCTGGATATCCATAGACAATGTGTTGAAATAATCACTTTTATCAGCCATTTCACATACAATTTCCTTGCAAGGAGCAAGAATAATGGAATATAGATTGCAAAATTCAGACATTTATATATGTCAGGTACACTAAGGGTATAACCAAAATTAGGATAAACCCGTAATTTCTTCATAATTACGATAATAATCTCATTAAATTACCATTGTTGCTTATGGAAGTAGGGTTTGTTTGCCCAGCAGGCTGATTGACAGTTTTCTTGTGACGTCACATGCCCGCGGTGTATACTGATATAGGGGTCACCTATTTCGTCAAAATGTACAAAATAGAAATCGTAAAACGAAGAAAGTTACGCTATCATAACGCTACATAATAGAAATCGTAATTTATCATATAGTACAAAATAGAAACGTACAATAACAGAACGCTACACTTTCATAACGTAATTTATCATAATGGACACATTCAGAACGTATTTCGTCATATCGTACCTTATCATATCGCTACAATATCAGAACATCAAAATATAATAACCGTACTTCATAGAATTCGTAACTCATCATAATGGTAAAAAATCAGAAACGTATTTTATCATAATCGTAAAAAATCAAAATGTATTGCGTCATAATCGTAAAGTTTCAGAACGTACTCTATCATAATCTAATAGTACATGGGCTTGCTCACAATATTAATAAAAATATATGGTAATGGGATATCCGCTGTCATTTAGGAATCCAGGAGAGATCTGTGATCTTAAATATATTTGAAAAATTGAATAATAACATTATTTTTCACCTATTGTAGCTAATTTTTATATTTAGTATTCTTCAATATCCAAAAAAATGTTGCCTACCCTGATTCCTATATTGACATGACATTGACGCCAGTCAAGCGAGCACTTCACTGTTATGTGTCTGTTTCATTCATTGTTATTATTCAATCTATTTAATTGTTGAAAAAGTTTATGCACTAGGTACTATTCAGATATTAGGTGTGTTCGAGAACCATTCAATAAGTGTGGTGTAATGTAAAAAGTGTGGTGTAGTGTAAAATAGTTGTGAAGCAGTGTAGCTTAGTGTAGTGTGAAGTGTAAAAGCGTTACAATTGATATTGCCGTTCGGAAACTCATTTCAATTTTGTTAACCTATAATGGAGATATGGCTCAGGCTCAGCAAATACTGATGAATGAATGTTTGGATGATTCGGATGAGACATCAGAATCTGATGCGGAAGATGAAATTGTGACCATAAAAAGAAAATTATTTGTCACGACGGTATGTGTGGAAAATTTTATTCAGTTATCCGCAGAATTTGATTATCATTTTGAAATTATCCTTATTACTTTTGTACAGTGATAATAAATATTTTGTATCAGCCTCTGTCCACTCAGCTCTAGTTGGTTCCGAGAAGCACCCTGCCACTTCCATGGCACCCTCCTGAACTTCAGTGATATGATTTTGATTTCTGAGTATAAGTTTGATAATTTCTCCTTCATGCTCTATATGTAAGTATCATCTTGGTTACATGTTTGGCTAGTATTACAGCCTTATTTTACTCGTGAGTGTTATAATTTGAACTACTTCACCAACCTACATTCCAGATCAAAATGTCTTATAGAATTGGAGCTACGTAATATTCTGGATTACGTGGAAAGCAGAACTAGACCGTTGGAAGAGGGTGAAGCTGTGTGAAATGGATCAACGAGGCCTTACCTTTTAACGTGCGATTACCCAGCACGGTGGCCCGGCGAGGATTCGAACCCCGGCCTTCCGCTTGATAGGCAGATATGCTAACCACTACACTACCGAGACCACAATAAGAAGTATTAGAAGAAAGTAGTTATAAAAATAAGGAGCTTATGTTTGCGAACATTAGCTTTAGTAGAGCATCCACATGAAATCAATATATTGCTGGCTGATGAGGAATGGAAATGCCAATGTTTCTGCAGAGCGGGTTTATCTGGGCTTTGCAAACATATTGCAACCCTTATATTATTTTGTTATTGAGTAGGTAATGTCATTTCCTAAATATATAGAAGTAAAAGTTGATTATCAAGAAATTTTTCCATGTAATTAGCTTTTTGTGATGAATAAAGGATCAATATATCAAATTTAGGCTTCATACAACAATAAATCGAACTCATCTAAGCATTTGTCATTAACAATGCCAAAAAAATATTCCTTGACGAAGGATGATCGCCGTTTCGAGAATTATTTGCAATATCACTTAATACATGTTACAAAGAGAAAGTGATCTCTTAGACACCATTACATTATATCAGATAAAAAAGTAATAAGTACCTGTTCTTCCTTGTGCTTCAGGAAAACTGTCTTCGTTTATAGAACCAGTGATTGGATTGGTACACTCCACTTCTAATGCAGTTGAAGAGCTAGGTATTTCCAATTCAGAAGTAGTTTTAAAGGAGCCCTTACACTGCGGAATCAAGATGCAATCCTCTACGGTGTATTCAGTTCCTGTATAAATATAAATATATATGTAGGTAGTTTGGCATATTTCAAATTTCACATATTGGTCTAAAAACTCTGAAAATCATCATATTTATACAACTTGAGCCCAAACAGCAACGCATAACTATATTTCAAAAATACTAGGACATCTATACTAATAAAATGACTCCACACTAAACTTTTACATACCATCAAGATTCCTTATGGGGAGTGAACCTGATTTTAATCTTCTAGGAAACGATGGCAAAACACAGCTCTCATGAAAATGTTCCTTACATATCCTATAGTTTTTATATAATTCAGTTCTATTCAAAGTCTGTAAGTCCTCCCTAGCGATTCTGGACAACCATATATCACAAATCTGGAAATGAACATTCAAGATGTGAGTAAGCAATATAAACAGTCGAGTTTCATGAAAAAGTATCGAGACAATAGGTACATAGTACATACTTGTGAATGAGTAACAAGGAAACGATGCATAGTAACATCCTTTCCATTGTTATTGCAGGAGGGCACGCAACAATAATACACCATTTTTACTGAACACTTCAAACACCAAGAACAAATGATAATTATTTGAGAGAACTTTACTTTATATACACATTTTCGTTTCGTTTTGTTTATTACCTGGAATCTGACAATTGGCAAGCCTGTCACTTTTATGCCTTCGGACACGCGCTTGCGTGTTAGTAATTTTTGTCGATCCAAGCGCTTCCATACGGTTTGGGGTCACACTAAAATCGTGTACGACCTTGACCATTAGAGATGATACACCGTGCAACTGAGACAACGGTATTTAGAAATCTTCTTCTTCGTTACTATTCTTGGGTCCGGCAGTAGACCATTTACCCAGTTCCGGCAGAGGTTTCATTTTGATTTGATTCGTTTGACTTATGTTCATTAGTTTGCATTGCTTTTTCTGCACTTGGTGTAATTTACACATTCCTTTGTTATATCTGCACTTAACTGAACTCGATACAAAATGTGGTGTAGACGAATAAACCTACTGGGTATCGGGCATTGCACATACTCGAAATTATGCCAAAGTTGATAGTAATTGTAATCGAAGGTGTTGAAAGATAAAAGTTGAAAGGATCTGGTTTGTCGGATAACTCTACTCTACTCTCTTTGGATTACCAGGATCATTTTGGCGTTGACATTTTTTTGGTTCGTCCAGTAATAACAGAGATATTAGCAAAAACATATAAAAAATGACAGCTCCTGTCAAACCTACGGCGCTCCGAATTGTTTTGAATGTGCAGGTGCATTGTTTACGTTATCCCAAACATTTTTACGAAAAAAATTTTTTGGTTCGTCAAATATTAACCGAGAAACGGCCAGATATAAAACCGTGGATGACACTTCGTGCCGCTCCAAATTGATCTGAGCTAATGAGGGCATTCTACTGATTACTAGGAACATTTCGGTGCAAAAATTTCTTTGGTTCGTCCAGTATTAACCGAGTTATTGGCCAGAGAAAGTCGGAAAATTCACTTTTTTCAAACTCCTGTCTCCCCTACGGCGCTCCAAATTGATTTGAAAGTGCATGTGTATTCTTTGCGTTATTCCAAACATTTCTATGAAAAAATTTTTTTGGTTCGTCAAATATTAACCGAGATTTTAGCAAAAACATATAAAAAATGACAGCTCCTGTCAAACCTACGGCGCTCCGAATTGTTTTGAATGTGCAGGTGCATTGTTTACGTTATTCCAAACATTTTTACGAAAAAAATTTTTTGGTTCGTCAAATATTAACCGAGAAACGGCCAGATATAAAACCGTGGATGACACTTCGTGCCGCTCCAAATTGATCTGAGCTAATGAGGGCATTCTACTGATTACTAGGAACATTTCGGTGCAAAAATTTCTTTGGTTCGTCCAGTATTAACCGAGTTATTGGCCAGAGAAAGTCGGAAAATTCACTTTTTTCAAACTCCTGTCTCCCCTACGGCGCTCCAAATTGATTTGAAAGTGCATGTGTATTCTTTGCGTTATTCCAAACATTTCTATGAAAAAATTTTTTTGGTTCGTCAAATATTAACCGAGATTTTAGCAAAAACATATAAAAAATGACAGCTCCTGTCAAACCTACGGCGCTCCGAATTGTTTTGAATATGCAGGTGAATTGTTTACGTTATTCCAAACATTTTTACGAAAAAAATTTTTTGGTTCGTCAAATATTAACCGAGAAACGGCCAGATATAAAACCGTGGATGACACTTCGTGCCGCTCCAAATTGATCTGAGCTAATGAGGGCATTCTACTGATTACTAGGAACATTTCGGTGCAAAAATTTCTTTGGTTCGTCCAGTATTAACCGAGTTATTGGCCAGAGAAAGTCGGAAAATTCACTTTTTTCAAACTCCTGTCTCCCCTACGGCGCTCCAAATTGATTTGAAAGTGCATGTGTATTCTTTGCGTTATTCCAAACATTTCTATGAAAAAATTTTTTTGGTTCGTCAAATATTAACCGAGATTTTAGCAAAAACATATAAAAAATGACAGCTCCTGTCAAACCTACGGCGCTCCGAATTGTTTTGAATGTGCAGGTGCATTGTTTACGTTATTCCAAACATTTTTACGAAAAAAATTTTTTGGTTCGTCAAATATTAACCGAGAAACGGCCAGATATAAAACCGTGGATGACACTTCGTGCCGCTCCAAATTGATCTGAGCTAATGAGGGCATTCTACTGATTACTAGGAACATTTCGGTGCAAAAATTTCTTTGGTTCGTCCAGTATTAACCGAGTTATTGGCCAGAGAAAGTCGGAAAATTCACTTTTTTCAAACTCCTGTCTCCCCTACGGCGCTCCAAATTGATTTGAAAGTGCATGTGTATTCTTTGCGTTATTCCAAACATTTCTATGAAAAAATTTTTTTGGTTCGTCAAATATTAACCGAGATTTTAGCAAAAACATATAAAAAATGACAGCTCCTGTCAAACCTACGGCGCTCCGAATTGTTTTGAATATGCAGGTGCATTGTTTACGTTATTCCAAACATTTTTACGAAAAAAATTTTTTGGTTCGTCAAATATTAACCGAGAAACGGCCAGATATAAAACCGTGGATGACACTTCGTGCCGCTCCAAATTGATCTGAGCTAATGAGGGCATTCTACTGATTACTAGGAACATTTCGGTGCAAAAATTTCTTTGGTTCGTCCAGTATTAACCGAGTTATTGGCCAGAGAAAGTCGGAAAATTCAGTTTTTTCAAACAGCTGTCTCCCCTGCGGCGCTCCAAATTGATTTGAAAGTGCATGAGTATTCTTTGCGTTATTCCAAACATTTCTATGAAAAAATTTTTTTGGTTCGTCAAATATTAACCGAGATATTAGCAAAAACATATAAAAAATGACAGCTCCTGTCAAACCTACGGCGCTCCAAATTGTGCACTCTATAGATTACCAGGATCATTTTGGCGTTGAAATTTTTTTGGTTCGTATAGTATTAACACAGTTATTGGCTGAAAAATGCTGTCTCCTGAAAGGCGCTCCAAATTGATTTCACCCTGTATGTGCATCCTATGGATTACCAGGTTCATCCCTGTGTAAAGATGAAAAATAATATCATCTATGATATCATTATAAATATTCTAGTGCAAAACCATTATAGATCACTCATAAGCAACAAAAATCACATTTGTTATAGTACATGTATGAATCAGGTTCAAAAGATATTCATCAATAAGTTTTTTCTACCAAAAATAGTTACAAATAAGCATTTAATTCACGGCTAGGAAATTCGGAAAACTTGGCAACGCCGCACGCAAAATCTCCCGAGTCGTAAAAAGTGTGGCTAGAAAACCGTGGGTAACTTCACATCAATGAATGTTTATGGCCGGCTCTAAAACACCAGAGGACATATCACAACGTTTTAAAAAGTGCTGCGTCACCAGATGAGTGTTGGAAGCTCTATGAATTGGAAAGAATTTTCTTCGAATGTGGTAAGTGAATTATTTCAATTGACTCTTTTATTCAAGTTGAATAAGTTGTTAGCAAGTGAGCACGCGTGTTTACCAGTAAAGTGTGGATTCATGCAACCCAAATTAACAAGTATCAAGCCAATCATCAATTACAATTACCTAGCAAGTGCAGAAATTCTTATTTTTCAGTGACAGTGTTTAAGCAGCCAAGTAACAATTATCAGTTAACAAGTCTAGTAGAAGTTGTCCAACTTCTATTTTTAACTCTTTCATTTTATTTTAGTGCCTAACTAGTAGGGATTGGTCAGTCTGATGACGAAAGATAACCTAACTTTTTCATAAACAAAGTAACAGCTCATAGAAAGTTTGGTTTATTTTGTGTGAAAGGATATTTTCGAAAAAAAAGCTCTTGTGCTTTTACTGTTGAAACATAAAAATAGATTGCGGTTTTCACTTGACCCTTTTAATTTTAACTAAAATTTGTCGAGCATGGTTACTTTTTCTTCTTTATTTGGTAATTTGGTATGCATGAATACTTATCTTTCCTTACTTGTAATTGATCATTCTTAATTGCTACTTTTACTTGATAAATAATTGTTACTTGATGCAGCATGAATCCACACTAAATTTAGGATAACCTGACTCCTCCACCTTATGTTTTTATTTATTATATCCAACCTACATTAACAAAGGTATGTTTAATGTTGATTCTACTTGAAATTCGCCGATTTTCTCCTGAAAACCATCTCCACCTTTTGGGAAACTTTTCGAGAAGCTGTTTTTACTTTTGACTCCATGTTTGGGTGGTATAATAGCATAAGTGTACTGCGAATATTATATTTTTTGGGTGTTGGAGTCTTGTAATTGTGTTTTAACTTATATGCTCTTGTTACTGTTGAACATTTCACAAAATGTTTCTTGAATTTTCTTAGATAACTTGGAAAGAGCGAAAGAGAAACTAAAGAAGGCAGAAGTAACATCTGACATTCAAAGCGATTCTGAAGATTCTCGAAGCAAGAGAAAAAGATTGGTTCCTAGGAGGCTTTATGAAAGCGATGAAAGTGAGGGGAGTGACGTGTCTGATGAGCTACCACGACCATCTCTGAAAAAAATTAAACAATCCATCAATAGACCCTCTGGTGAGTATATGTTATAAAATGGTCTGAAAAGGTATCAGAAATACGCTGTTTCAATGTATAAAATTTGTTTCGCCAAAGTTGTTTCTGATCTGATATTTTTTTAGATCAATTGCTGGTAAGAAAAACAAATCCAGTCTCCACCTCTTCGCAAAATACTCCTAGCCATTCCTTGGGTGTCTTGGAGAGCAATAGTGCAACCCCCGTGGCCCAAACAACAAATGACTCTAATATATCAGGTAGATGTGTGCTTAAAAAAAAATACTGTGTTTTATTTCAAATTATTTTATTTTGAAGGGTCACACCATTACCAACATAATATATTGAGAACGCTGGAATACATCAAGGAACAAAATAATCAAATTTTGAATATCCTGAATAACCAAGGAATACATTCTAACAATAAAAATGCTTTCACTTTGAATATCCCAGTACAGCTCCCCATATCTTCAGATGAAGATTTGAATACTCTGGAGGAATTCTTACAGATTGAAGAGAATTTGAACAATTTTGTATGGATATAGTTGTAAAGCTATTAGAGATCATTGTTAATTTTTTTTTTACCTTTTTCAGATGTCCTATTTGTCATCCCTAGGAGGAAAAGATGTTATTACCCAGACAAATAACTGCCTTCGTCGCTTGTTAACAAACCAATATGCTTGTAACTTTAGTTTTCTTGGAAAACGAGGAGGTAAAAAGGCATTTTCTGATTTTATTTTGAAGAAGTGTCTAATAGGTATGTACCAAAAAAAAATATTTGATTGATGTTTCAGTGAATCAGTTTTGTAGGTGCAGTAACAAGAAATTTGCCGCAGGCAAAAGAAAGTGATATTGAAGATGCCATAAAAGTCTGGCTGAAGCATTCACCTCAAAGATACCGAAACGACTGTTTCAAAAAACGAAATTCAGTTTGATTAACTTTCCTCGTAAATAATGGATTATTCAAAAAAAATTGTCGGTAGGAGACAAATGTATAGACATGTTAAAAAATCTTTGGAATATGTGGTGAGTGAATTGAATAATATTCCATCAAATACTCTTAATGTTTCCATGAACAGTTCTGAAGGCCCTTCAGAGCCTTGCCAAATTTTATCTTTGGACAACAATAGCTCTCAAGACATTGACAACATAGATTCCAATAACAAACAGGATATTCATATTGAAGTCACTCATATTCCAGACAGGATTTCAGAAAACCTTTTGTGTAGCACTTTTGACGAGCCCGTTTCAAAAAATAATACATTTAGTGAAATTTCTCAAAAATCTGAATTATCTAACAGTTTGAAAAGATGGGCCATCAAGAATAAAACACCCAGGAGATCATTGTCAAAACTTTTACAAATCCTCCATCCGTATCATACTGATTTACCTATGGATTACAGAACTCTTCTCAGAACTCCACAAAGTATAATTTCCAAAAAAATGTACAATGGTGAATATGCTCATTTTAGTTTGAAAATTGCTCTAAATAACTATTTAATAACCCATGAGGTTCTTGAAAACGAACTGAACATTTCTTTTAATATAGATGGCATCCCTTTATTCAAAAGTAGCAAAACTAGCTTATGGCCCATTTTAGGATTAATAAAGAATTCCTATCAGAATGACCCTTTTCCTATAGGAATATTTTGCGGTTCTTCTAAACCTTATCCTTTGAAAGACTACTTGAATGATTTCGTAGTTGAATTGAATGATTTACTGCAAAATGGTTTAAATCATGGCAGTAAAAATTATATCATAAAAATTCATAGTTTTGTCTGTGATGCACCTGCAAGAGCATATTTGAAGTGTGTTAAGGGCCATGGAGGTTACTCTTGTTGTGAAAAATGTACTGTGGTGGGACAGAGAGTTCCAGGTAGAGTTATATATAAAGACATAACAGCTTCTAGAAGAACTGATGAAACTTTCAAATTACAACTTGACAAAGAACACCATTTGGGTATTTCGCCCTTGATCAAGCTTGGAATAGGTTTAGTTTCACTTTTTCCTATTGATTATATGCATAATATTTGTTTAGGGGTGATGAGAAAGCTGATGAATATATGGTTAGATGGGCCACTTAGAATTAAAATTTCAAAAAAAACTTCTGAATTAATTTCGAAGTATTTAATATCATTGCGAAATTATATCCCTTGTGAATTTAATCGGAAACCACGTAGTTTGTCAGAATTACCAAGATGGAAAGCCACTGAATTTCGTACGTTTTTATTATATTTAGGGCCAGTTATCCTCAAAATGATGTTCAAAACAGCTGTGTATGAAAATTTCATGCTTTTGCATTGTGCTATTTCTATACTCATGTCAGATATTCATATATCAAGATTAGGTACCCATTTGGCAAAAAAAATGTTGACAGCTTTCGTTAAACACTGTGAACAATTGTATGGGCCACAGTTTATCATATACAATGTACACTTAGTTTTACATTTGACAGAGGACGTTGACAATTATGGTCAGTTGGACAATTTTTCCTCATTTCCTTTTGAAAACTTTTTAGGACAATTAAAACAACTTGTAAAATCTCCAACACAGCCCCTTCAGCAAATATGCCGTCGGTTGAAAGAAATTGAAAATTGCGAAAAGGAATTTTCAGTTCAATCTGCAAATATTTCGTATTACATGGAACATAATGCAGGCCCCTTAGGCAACGAATACTTGCACTACAAACAGTTCAAGAAGTTAGTTATTAACCATTTCACCATATGTATAGCTTCTCATTCCATAGCTGACTCTTACTGCTATTTGGGGAATACTCTGGTTCAGATTCACAATATCATAAAATTCAAAGACACAATTCGTCTTTTGGGCAAACAGTTCAATTCACATGAGCCATTGTATGATTACCCTTTCAACTCTGAGGATTTGAAAATATGTTTGATTTCTGACCTTTCCATAAAAATAACAATTTGGAGTATATGTGACATTGTCTGCAAATGTTTGGTCATACCAATGAAAGACACTTCCAAATTGGCAGCTTTCCCTATTATTCATTCACTCACCTAATTCAAGAAATAGACGCTACCCAAAACACCAAAACTACATCACTTTCACTCGACGCGCGTTTCGCCAACAGAGTTAGGATTCTCAAGAAGTATAAGTTTATAGCTCTTGAGAGTTAGCATTCTCAAAAGCTCTCAACTCTCAAAAGCTCTCAACTCTCAAAAGCTCTCAACTCTCAGGAGCTATAAGCTTATAGGCCTTATAGCTCTTGAGAATGCTAACTTTGTTGGCAAAATGCGCGTCGAGTGAAAGTGACGTAGTTTTGGTGTTTTGGGTAGCTTCTATTTCTTGAATTGTATTCTCACCAAAGTTTCCAAATACTCATTTTCACTCACCTAATGTTCATTATCATTTCAATAATGCAGTGTTTATTTTCTTATAATAAAAAAATATTTTAATAAACATATATTCTGATATGATGTTTTGGTTTTATTTGATTTCTCAAGTTCGAAGCCTGTAAAAAAAGTATTATGTATGACGTTTTGTGAACAGGGAATATCATCCAAAAGAGCATATTTCAATTCTAATGTTTCTATTTTTCAATCATTTTTTCGAGTTCGGAGTAGGGCCCTTTTTTCTCACTTCTACTATGGGTTTATATACCAATATTTCTCTTTCACCGTTAATTTCATTTAGTTGGTTTATTTTATTTGAAAAGAATAAATTATTGAAACATAGTTTTTAAATGTCAGGGAATATACGGTGTAAACTGAAATCATATTTTCACTAAATAGCAATACTTTTCCGAATTATATCTGAAGGTCGCGGTCAACCTTAACCTAGTTCTCAAAATTCATACATAACATGTATTTCCAAACCAATTTATTGAAGACGTTTATTGATGGTCTAGTCATCATTTCGAAAACAAAAGAAAGCGGGTTTTAACTGATGGCTCATTCTATTCGTAATGACACCTAGAAAATTGTACGAGAAAATTAAACCCACCTGTTAACAATTGCAAAAGTTATAAACAATTTATTCACCAGCGTGTTTAATGTTCTCTAGGTGTCATTCCGAATAGAATGAGTCATCAGTCAAAACCCGCTTTCCTTTGTTTTCAAGATAATGACTATGCTATAACGTCATTTAAAAGACGTACCCCAACGTCTTTTAGAAGAACTCCTCCAACGTCGTTTTGAAGACGTCAACCAACGTCACTCGGAGGACGTCCACCAACGTCCTTAAGAAGACGTTCACTAATGTCGACTGAAAGACGTCCTCTAACGTCATTTGGAAGACGTCAACTAACGTTCTGTAGAAGACGTCCACTAATGTCATTTGGAAGACGTCAACTAACGTTCTTTAGAAGACGTCCACTAACGTAGTTTGGAAGACGTCGTTGGGCTGTGACATAATCACGTCCTATTTGGGTTAATTTCACGTGATTCTTTTGGTCAACATCACGTAACTCGTGACGAAAAAATCACGTCAATATTACGTGACTATGTTACCTGGGGCACGATTGAAAAACTTATGTCGTTAATAAGAATTTTTTATTTTTTTCACTACTTTTCAAACAAAATACTTGATATAGTTCAAATTTGAAAAATAGTTTGCCAAGAGTTCTCAACAGAAAAGTTATTGATAAATTTAAATAGTTCTCAATTTGAATAACATATGAATATAGTACTCGACAATTCACTTGCTTCCTTCCAAAAGTTCACGTTCACGGTAAATGCTAATGATCACAGTTTACAATTATTAACTAACACACCAATATTTTTCGTTTCTTTATAAACACAATTATATTGCACAATGCACACCACAACGCTTCAACTCAGTTCAACATAATTTTTTCAAACCGACCCAACACTCAACGACTCTGAAAATTACGACATTTGACAGACGCCATAGACGATTGCACGTCAGGAAACCAAGTCAAGGTGAGTTCACAATGCAGCGCTTTTGCATTTCGCGTCGCGCGTCACGTCTTCTGAGGTGACGCTATATTCAAATATTATTCAAAGGGATCAAAAGTTATATATGTATATATATATATATATATATATATATATATATATATATATATATATATATATCAACTGTCTTGATGGAATGTCCATGTAAATGGCCCAATCACGTTGGCAATTCGTAGGGTGGCACTGCGGAAGAAACATTAATCATTTATACAATAAATGTACGAAATGGATGTCCATAAGATATCCTTCATGGATATCCATCGTGGATATCCGAAAGGATATTCATTTTGTACATCGTATGGATATTTTTTACTGGGAATACTTTGGATACCCGAAATTTGGATATCCTGTGGATATCCAAAATTGGTCCAAGGATATTCCGACATGAACTGGACGTCCATAGGATATCGGGTGCTGTATGGGATCTGGCCTCACTCCTCCAGCCTCATGTCGGATTAACAAGTTCCTACGTCAAGGATTCAACAGACTTCGTTGGTAAAATTAGAGGCTTGACCTTGGAACCGACAGATATCATGGTCAGCTTCGATTTTGTGTCTTTACCAACGTCCCTCTGGAAGACTCTCTGAAGGAGATAGCCTGCTTGTTCCCAAGTGATATCGTCGGACTTTTCAGAGCATGTCTTAAAGGGAGTTACTTTCAATAGAGGGGAAACTTTTATGAACAATTGGATGGAGTGGCGATGGGAAGTCCACTGAGCCCAGTGATAGCCAACTTGGAACGTTTTGAAGAGAGAGCAATCGAAGCCTTTGATTTGAAGTCGACCCTGTGGCTACGTTACGTGGATGACACCTTCGTCGTCTGGAAACATGGCAGGGGCGCTCTAAACCTATTTCTAGACCACCCCAACGCTTAACAACCCATCATCAAGTTCAATATGGAACCGAACAGGGCCAGCAGATAGCATTTCTAGATGTTCTGATTGAACGATGTGGTGCTAGACTAACCCACAAAGCATTCCGAAAACCCACGCACACTGAATGTTACCTGCATTCACTATCAAACCAACATCTCAGCCAAAAGAGAGGAGTCATATATACTCTAACGGAACGTGCTGATGATGATTATTCTCTGAATCCGACAGAAGTAATTAACACTCCAGACTACCTGCATCAATATAAATACGCCTTACGAAATCGAAACGTTCAGTCATCGGCTTTCAAATCCAAACAAAAGAAGTAATACATTTGATATAGTCAATGGGCATGCTTGAAGACTGGCTTTAAATCAAACCATCTTTTGAACAATTCGTTCAGGACAGTCTCGAATCTAGCTACACATTAGGTTTTGGCTGGCACCTGTCAGAAAACAACTTCTCCCCTGGCTAATACCACGAAGGGCATTGAATTATAGCCGACCGGTGCCAGTGCAGGTTTCTTCGCAGAAGAAAATCCTTCTTTTGCTTTTGGCGATACAAATAAAGGATTTGATTTTAATGGGCATACTTGACAAGTATGCCCATTAAAATATTCTATGAAGGTTTTTGATTTTTAATTATGGGAAGTCATCGACTTTATGTCTGCATGTGTGTCCGTCCCTATAATTGAAAATCAATTCCTTCATTTGTATCTCCGAAAACAAATGCAGGACTTTCTTCTGTGAAGGAACCTGCACTGGCACTGGCCGGATATAATTCAATGCCTTTCGTGGTATTAGCCAGAGGAGTAGTTGTTTTCTGAGAGGTGCCTGCCAAAACCTATGTGTTGGTAGATTTGAGAAAGGCCTGAACGAATTGTTCGAAAGATAATTTGATTTAACGCCAGTCTTCAAGTATGTCCATCGACTATGTAGAATGTTTTTTTTTCAATGTCTTCTAAGACTAGTTCAATAAATCAATAGTTACATATGGTTTCTCATAAGTCATTTTGTATTTGGTTAAAACATTGACGTAATGTGTAACTTATGATTTATTCTAATCTGAGAAGACATTGCTTGCTCCCAACGTGGTCAAATGTTAACACACACAACCTGGAAAAAGAATTGATATTGGAATCTGTACAAGTGTAGAAGGGCAGATTTTCGAAAACGAACCTAGAAGAGAAATATTTATGAAAAAGTTTTGAGAAAGATGAGTACCATTTCAAATATATATTATTGTATTTTTTGGTTACGCAGATATGAGTTATACGAAAAGTTGCTGACACAACAACTTTTCGAGGTAGATTAGGGATCTGCTCCCCCCTACACTTGTATAGATTCCAATATAAATTCTAATTTTTTCAGACTGTGGTATGTTGAGAACTGCAGATAACTTCGAAGAAAGCATCCATTCACCACAAATCAATTACTTTCAAACAGTACAGACATAATCTTCCAATAAAAGTTATACGAAAAACTTATCTTCCATCGATTTTCATACCCCAGAATGTTTTTTATGATGCCAAAAATTCAACTACCAATATAGTTCCCATGTGCAGCTCTATTTCAGCATACTGTTAAGTGACATCTCTGCTTATTTTCACGACCCGAAAAAACTCAAATGGCCCACTCGAAACCCTTATCGAGATGGGATACCAACACCATAACCGGCTAATAAGGCTAATCGCACCACAACCTACAACTATCATCACTTTTAAATAAACGACGCCACGCGTCTCGACGCTGATAGCGGCGTCGCAAGCGTCGGCCGCGTGTCGCTCTAAGTGGGATGATGTTTTTATTGGCGCTATCGTTGGGAAATTAGTAAAAAATAGCGGGATTATGTCGTAGGACACCACTTGGGGTTATTATTATAAGTACGATCTGTTACTCGTGAATTATATATACCAGATGCAGTACTTTAAATGCTTAGTATGCTTTGATATCTCGTGGGAACGATTCAATTAGCGTGAAGGTGTTTATTTTGTCCCGTTAAAAAAATCGTGGGAGCATTATGTTGGGTGTTGCTCAAAAACTGTCACTAATCTCAACAAATGATTCATCTCACGAAACTATACGTTTAAAACTCATCAATTTCAAAGATATATGAAGTGTTGCAATTGGAATTGTAAAAGCACGTTTTCAAGATGTCTTGGAATCTCAATTAATTGAATAAAATATAACGAACAATGATAGTTTTTGTCTTCTTTCATTCCTCATATTCCTCGATTTTATTCCAATATTTAAAATTCTTAGAATTAATGATTATATGCATCTGATTGGAGTTGTATCTATTCAATTTTTAGAAACGATCACAGTATTTACTAACACACGTATCTCCAAAGCAAAGCAGTTTCAAACGTATCTTCATAAAAACTTTTTTTATTAATTTTACCGGGAATCATCTGAAATCTTCTTTATATAAGAGTTGGACAGAAAAGTGAATTCTGTCTTTTTCTGGTTGATATTTAAATGAATTTGACGCCATATGTCAGATATACAAGTCGTGAGTCTTTTAGATGGTGATTTACCTCATTACCTTTGGTTTTTGGATTCAGGATAGTTGACGACGAAACTGTAACTGAGCTACGTTTGGTTGCAATGGATTTGACAGTCGAATTCCTTGGTTCTTAGCAATTAAGACAAGCTCAGTGAAACTGTGAAACTTCACAAGTACGAGCGGTGAGTTGTTTGGTACAGTTGATCCTTACAGCCGATTACACCGACTTTTGTTATGAGAGCATTAAGCTAATGGGCCATTTGCAGCGATTGCACCATATCTTAAGAGATTATTAAACACCCATTAATGAACCCTCACCTATCTTGAAGAGTCCCTTTTATAATTGTCTCATAAGAAAAAGTTGGTTCAATCGGCTATTAGTGTCCTTACTTGTTTATTCAAAAATTCGTATATTTGCCATCTAGTGTTGCAGATAGGTATTGATGTAAATGGAGATAGTGAAAGCTTTGGCTTTTATGAGCTAGATGGCAAGACCGCCGGTGTTTCTCAGATGGAATAGATCATATACAGCTTATCCAATCCATCTTGGCACAGAACTAATAACGTATATGCCCAGCAATCTCTGTGAAGTATACTGAGATGAAAAAACACCTATTATATGTGTTCACTGTGTTGAAATTTATTCCTAGAAGTTGTTTCTTCTTTCGACATGGTCTACACCACCAGTGCACAACAAGAAAAATATCTGAGTTTGTGCCAAGATGGATTGGACAAGCTGTACTTATTATCATAGCTGGGCATTAACTCGTTAATCCGTTAATCGTTAATTAACGAAGTTAACATTTTTATTAACGGATTAACTTTTAAGTTAACTTTTAAAAAGGTTAACGGATACGTTAACTTTCGTTAACATGCAGAAGTCCGTTAATCGTTAATCCAATGCCGAATAGTTTCCGCACGGCATCGTCAAGTGACTGTTAACGCGTGGCAGAGAGTGAAACAAAACTAGATATATTTTGCCAAGATTTTGCCAAATCTGCAAGGAAATTCTTTCATTTGACGTTTGATCATTTCGTTACTTGGTGCAGGTGCTTAGGGTATGATCCGATAGTAACCACTACTCACCGCTACTAACCAATTTTTTGACAGCAGTTCAATCGGCTATTAGTGGCCTTACTTGTTTATTCAAAAATTCGTATATTTGCCATCTAGTGTTGCAGATAGGTATTGATGTAAATGGAGATAGTGAAAGCTTTGGCTTTTATGAGCTAGATGGCAAGACCGCCGGTGTTTCTCAGATGGAATAGATCATATACTTAATAGCTGAGTTCGATTATTAAGCTCTGAGCGCTCACTTTGCTCGATGCCGTTCGTTTATTACAAATCGAGCTCTCCGAGCTTGTACATAGGTGTCCATTTATTCACTGAGCGAGCGAATCGAGCAAGCTCTCTCAGCTCGGCTGAGCTCAATCCACTCAAAATCGTTCGTTTATCCCAAAGCGAGGATATCGAGCGCGCAGAGCGATAACTTTGGTGTCCTTTTATTCACAGAGCGTGCATATTGAGCAGCTCATTTAGCGCGGAGCTTCGTTGAAGAGAAAATTGAGCGAAAAGATGTGACGTATGATGAAGAATAAATTTGACATTGAGCATTAAAGTGAGGTTATTTATTTTCGTTATGGAAATTTTTTTTTTTTTTCAAAATTATTGCAGTTGTAATTATATTTTTCACATGTGAAAGTCATACTGACGAACTATACCTGTTTAGTAAAGAATTTTGAAAACGAACCTCTCAAAATACCTACCTACCTATAGCCTCTATTTTAGCTAGTTTCAAAAATATTCTTGAAGTTTTGAAGAATTTATTGGTTGAACAATATAGATCTAGGTTTATTGTTATACACTGAGGTAGTATACCAATCAAAATCATCTAAGAAGTGAATGCAACCTAAATAGGCCTCAAGATCATAATAACGGCACATCTTGTTCCAGGAACCATGAACTAAGTATATGATGGAAGTTTAGACCTCAAGAGTGTTAGCTATGTATTGCTGTAAATGTTCTGAAAATGGGTAATCTCCTCGACAATCTCTATAAAGATTACTCGAGTCTCAAAGTTCACCTCGAAAGAAATTGTTGAAAATATCAGTATGGCTATTAATCCTTATGTTGCAGAATGAGGAATGTGATCTACCAAAATATCAATTTTTTAATTAATTATCCTATCAGATATCTTCAATTATCTGTAATTACACAGGAGTTGTTCAAGTTTTGAAAGCTCACAATAAAAAATCAAGCTATTAGATGATGAGCCATTTACATCATCAGCGCCATTAGCAAATTTGTAAGGGATTAATGAAAAACTATTATTTTGTAACGTAGACAAAAAAATGTAACCAAGTGCCCTTCTAACAAGACTTTCGAAATGAAAGTGAAAAATCTTCGAAATGAAAATTTGCCAGAAGGTATCATGACATATGCAATACACTCGATAACAAGGCTCTACAACTCCAGGGTTAGTCATGCCTTGAAATATATTTTATTTGTCTTCAAGGTAATGGAATAACCCTCATGATAGCATGAGAAATTCAATAACAGCAAAGTTCATTGGTACCATAACATACATAAATAAATGTAATGGAAGATTGAAATTTCTGACAGCATATAGATTTTTGAAGATTGTAATGGGGACGATTATAAAGAGCTTTCAGGAGAGTTCTTTGCCATGCACCCACATGTATTATTTTTGGAATAAATAAACTGTATTATCAATTTGAATTGTCTTAATTCTATTAGTACATGTACAGCATTTCTTTCCCCATTCTCAGAAAATGCCATATGTGGCTAGCATTCACACATTCTTATTGCATTGCTATTTTCTTATTTTTGTATCAAGAGATTTATTCTCGCTGAAATAATTTATGTAGTTCGTCATCTTGTGAGAACAATCACAAATATTACAATTGAATAAACATATTTTTTTATTCTATTAGTTCATGCACATGTCCCTATTTACTAACTTCATGGAGTATGATAATAACATTTTACCTAGTACAAAAAACAAAGGTCAACTTTCACATAAAAAATTTAGAACACCTCAATAATATCTTGAAGTGAACATTTCTTTCTGCCTTTATACAAGCTGTTCCACTCCAGCAACCATTGCATCCTAATAACGTTTTAAAAAACCTCACTTGCTTGTTATCATTCGAAACGCCTTTAGATCCTTTAAAACTTGTTCTTAGGTAAGGATATGTGCAATCCCTGTCGACTTCCATTCTAAACACTGAATGGTGATACATTAGTGTTGACAATTTTCAGTTTGTTTTTCCTTATCAAAACAACATATCTCATTCTCATGTTTTACCTTATCGATAGGCATTCATATTACATTTTTTAAAACACCAAGGATATAATATGTAGAGCGTGTTCAATTTTTTCTGTGTAGCATTGGGAAACTTGGACTCCTTTCAAACACTTCCATAGTTTTTCTTCTCATACCGCAGGAATGATGTTGATTACTTATACAAAATGGAATTTTTCCTAACTGGTTATAACATGAATAGCAACTATTCCAATTTCTCTAGCATCTGCCCAAGTAGGTACAACGGACTAGCAACAATGCAGCGTATCAATGTTGATATGCTCATCATATTGGAGAAAGGAATGCCAGGCCAAGTTTGTGAGAGTACCCATATATTGAATCAACTTCATCTCATACCTATAAACACATCATTGTAAAGAAAACATAAAAATTCAACCTATCTACCTACATTTTCCTTCAACACGATCTTCATATGACAAATCTGCATGGAGAATATGGATATTCAAAGGAAAATTCGTAAACGTTCAAGCACAAATTGCTCGAAAAAGATAAAACAAATGAAAAAATATCAGGTTATGTTACACGCTCCAAAAGCTCAAAACCCGTTCGTTTTTAGATCTTAAGCTCCATACGCTCAGTGATCAGCTGATCTCAGCTCAGTCTCTACCCGCTCTACTCGATCCATGAATAATCGAACTTAGCTATTATCATAGCTGGGCATTAACTCGTTAATCCGTTAATCGTTAATTAACGAAGTTAACATTTTGATTAACGGATTATTTTTTAAGTTAACTTTTAAAAAGGTTAACGGATACGTCAACTTTCGTTAACATGCAGAAGTCCGTTAATCGTTAATCCAATGCCGAATAGTTTCCGCACGGCATCGTCAAGTGACTGTTAACGCGTGGCAGAGAGTGAAACAAAACTAGATATATTTTGCCAAGATTTTGCCAAATCTGCAAGGAGATTTCTTTCATTTGACGTTTGATCATTTCGTTACTTGGCGCCATAGACCTAATAGTATGGACTGGGCATTAGAGTGAGAGGATTGATCCCCACGCCTAAAACGGCATGAACATATTAAACTAAGGGCAACTGCGTCACCACTTACGAATGACGTCACAATGTATCACTTGTTGCATATTTGCATAGCCAAAAATCCGGTTTACAGTGGGGGAGTTGTTGGTCTGTTGATTTGTTTTTGCGATTTTTTGAAGCTATTCGAAGTGTTCAATAGTGCATTGTTTTATTTTTAGGGATATTTAAGACCTTTTCGGAATTTAAGTATGCAACACATATTACTGATGACGTAACACATTATGACGATAACGACTATGACGCAGATGCCCTTAGTTGGTTCGGGCCGCAAGAACTTGTGTTTGAGGGTTGAGCGACACCCAGTCCATGTTATATTACGTCAATGCTTGGCGCAGGTGCTTAGGGTATGATCCGATAGTAACCACTACTCACCGCTACTAACCAATTTTTTGACAGCAGTTTCCTGAAAAACTTGTAATCAGTGCCCAATTTCAGGACACATGTTAGTTTCAAGTTCAAAACAGACAGAGAACTACCTATGGTGTAAGGAACTACCATAACAGTGGCATTCATGTTCAAAAGTTTGAAAAATACTTTTGACATATGACACCACCGGTTAGATTTGCTGTGTTTCGAGGAACAGATATTCATTAAATACAATACTGCTATATACCCTCAAGCGCTGCAGTTGAACGTCTTTTTTCACGGGTAAAGATATTTTAACACTAAAACGAGCCTCGCTTTCAGACGAGAACTTCAAGTTGATAATGCACCTTATGCCCGACGATTAAATTACTCATCTGAATTATACAAGTATTTTGTTTTGTTCCTAACCTGTTAACATCCAAAACCAACAGGTTTTAGTTTCATAAGTTCACTAACGCAACGAAATAAAGATGCAATTTTACACATATTAACGGATTAACGATTAACGTTAACTTGCGTTAATTCTTCCGAAATATAACGCTTTAACGTTTAACGAAGCTAACTTTTTTTGTAGAGGATTAACGATTAACGAAGTTAATTAGTTGATTAACTGTGCCCAGCTATGCTTATTATATTATATTCGTAAGAACGCAGAGTCAGGATAACTGTCTTTATTCATTTGGTACTTTGTTGGCTCACGTAGTATATTCTTTGTCGAGAAATGATGTCATGAAATAGTGAATTAGATGTATCTGCCATCTATGTGACAAATACAAAAACTATATAGGATTATGAAATCTGATTTTTAAAAAATCAAAAAGAAAAATTCAAAATTCGTACGTTATTTGACACAAATCTTGCGGCTTGCTTCCCTTTCACGGAATAGAGCATTTCAACCAGCACTAGGTACTTCGTAAAACCTCTTCAACGTATTTCAGAAATCATAGTCTCGTCCTTCTTTACAATCCGAGTTTGATCCAAGTGCTTAGAGTGTTATGTCAGTTTCAAGTTTCAATTTCAAATGTCAATTGTCACAAATTTCGAATTTGAAAACAGAACCGTTTATTTTTATTCAGCATCAAGTCGATCTATTTCGATTTTGAGATGGTTTGTTGAATTGAAATTTTCTGATATGTTCGAACATAAAAAACGAATGTGTTGACGTTCTCACAGTATTTTTTGACAATGGCCTTATCAGCTCCTGGTACACCCAGGAACGCTTTGGGTGCTATAAAGAAGACAGGCATTTTGAAAGACAAGACGAATCGGAATATACCGCGGACTCCAAAAACTCCATTTTCAACTCCTAAAATCAACTATGCTACCCCAAAATCCAGAAAGGTTGAGAGTATTCAGAATACTCCAGACTGCTTCAACACAGTCACTGTGGAAACTCCTCTCCCCAACCGGAAAAGCAAAGAAAAATATGACGAAGTCAGTAACTTGATAGTAGCTGTAAGGGTACGACCGATGAATAGCAGGGAACTAGCTTGTGTCGGGGCTACAGATGTTGTTCGGGTGTGTAATAAAGAATTAACGATACGAACACAAATGATTGGTGCTGCAGGTATGAGTACTGACCACATTTTCCAGTACGATCATGTTTTCTGGTCCAACAACGCCGCAAACCATACACTCAACTCGCAGGAAGAAGTGTTCAAAGCTCTCGGAGAGCCTCTCTTAAACAGTGCCTTTCAGGGCTACAATGCTTGCTTGTTCGCTTACGGACAGACAGGTTCAGGTAAAAGCTACAGCATGATGGGTAAGGCTGTGGGCAACGGTGTTGATATTGACACCGAAACGGCTGGTATAACACCAAGGTTTTGCCGAAAACTGTTTGAAAGAATATCCGCATTGGATGAGGAATGCATTGCAACTGTGGAAGTGAGTTTCTTCGAGGTATACAACGAAAAAATTCACGATCTTCTTGCCGATTCTCCAATAGCCAATCGACCTCCCCTCAAAGTGAGAGAGCACCCAGAGCTAGGACCGTATGTTGTAGATTTAAGTGTTCAAACTGTGAAATCCTACAAGGAGCTAAGAAACTGGTTACTGATTGGAAACAATAATAGAGCCACTGCCGCTACATCGATGAACGAGAAGTCTTCCAGGTCGCACAGTATTTTTTCCATAGAACTGTGCCTTTCAGAAGGCTTGAAAGAAGTCGCCAGGAGTAGGAAAAGTAGAGTAAGCTTGGTAGATCTGGCAGGTAGTGAACGATTGACTAACTCCCTCAATAGCGAAGAGAAGATTAGAGAAGGAGTTTACATCAATAAGTCATTGTTGACACTGGGGAAAGTTATTTCTGCCCTGGCTGACCATAAGAAGAGCCAGTTTGTGCCTTATAGGGAGTCTGTATTGACTTGGTTACTCAGGGTAAGTGAAAATTGTAATGGTGAATTAAGAACTTGGAGATTTTTGTAGATAATGAATTTTGAGCATTTATGTTCTGACTTTCCTATCCGAATTTGGAGAAGAAGGAAGCCAAAAGATTATGTTGAATTGCTTCACAAGTGCGAGTTCATGCTTTCTCAATATGCCCATAAAACTTCGTCAAGATTTGCCACAGATACTTTGTTTTGTATTTTTTCCCCTCAATTTCATTCATTCATAGATTATTTATTCATATTAAATATTGTTTGCATGTTTTATGAGAATGTGGATAAGCTATGAAATCTATTTTCTGGGTTTTCTTTCCTCTGAAAATTAAAAATGAACCATTAAAGTCTTATATTAAATGTTTTTAGGGCCAAATTGGTATATTTGGCCTGATATGTAACAGCAATATTATAAAAAGCAAAATGGGCTGACTATTTTGTGAGTACTGTCATATTTTTTGATAGTTTGGAGAATTGAATGAAGGTGGCATTGCAGCTTTCTTCTTTGATTTTTCAAAAGCATTTGATTGAGTTAACTACAGCATATTGCTGCAAAAATCATTGTTATGGGATAAGGGGAACATGCCTCAACTGGTTCAGATCATATCTGGAAAATAGAAGACAGAGAGTGAAAGTCGGTAACATTCACTCCAGTCCCTCAGGTATACATTGTGGGGTTCCTCAGGGATCTGTTTTGGGACCGGTTCTTTTTCTATTTTACCTGAACGACCTACCCACAATCAACAAAGAAGGAGCATTTACATTATTTGCAGATGATACCACGATACCACATTACATTGGCATGGAACAAACACTGAAAACCTAAAGGAAGTAATTTGCTCAGATCTTTCAAAGGTCAAGGAATGGTGTGACTCAAACTTCTTGTGTTTCAATATAGACAAACCAAGATTGATAACTTGAAATTCAGTTATGACAATGTGATACTAGATGGAAATAAAGTAGAAGAAACACAGTACACACAATTAAAATTCCATCAGCACATGAATTTTTTTTGAAAAAAGATAGCTTTAGGTTCATTTGCTGTAAGAATTGTCTACAATGAACTTGAAACTTTACCCCCGTAAAGCTAGCAGAACCACTTTGGAATTTTAGAAATTTTTTCAGGCCATAATTTTAGGCCAATTTTAGGCTAATTTATTACCCCATTCCCGAATTTTTTGCTCTTCAATTGTGGGAGATATCGCGGGTTCTGCTAGCTTAACGTTAAGCTGGCAGAACCAAACCGCTAAACGAATGTTTATGAAAAGTTTGATCACACCATAATTTTAGGCTCATTTTAGGCTCACGTTTGCACCCATTGCAGATTTTTTTGGATTGCAGTTTTTTAAAAAAATCCTGGGTTCTGCTAGCTTTACCGTTAAGCTAGCAGAACCCAGCCAACCACTTTGAAGTTTTGAAAGTTTTTTTTTAAACATAATTCTAGGCCAATTTTAGGCTAATTTATTACCCTATTCCCAAATTTTTTGCCCTTCAATTGTGGGAGATATCACGGGTTTTGCTAGCTTCATGTTAGGCTAACAGAACCAAACCGCTAAACGAATGTTTATGAAAAGTTTGATCACACCGTAATTTTAGGCTCACGTTTGCACCCATTGCAGATTTTTTTGGATTGCAGTTTTAAAAAAAAATCCTAAGTTCTGCTAGCTTTACCGTTAAGCTAGCAGAACCCAACCAACCACTTTGGAATTTTGAAAGTTTTTTTAGAACATAATTCTAGGCCTATTTTAGGCTAATTCATTACCCTATTCCCAAATTTTTTGCTCTTCAAATGTGGGAGATATCGCAGATCGCGTGTTTTGCTATCGTATGGTGAATTGAATGGCATGCGTAACTGATTATGCGATACATTTTTTTTAACAATAGATGTACTTATTCTCTATTAGAATATATTAACGAAGGTTTTGTTGTTGCTTTCTTATTCATCGCTCAACATATTGATTTGAACCCAGGATTTTTTTTAAAAAACGCAATCCAAATGAATCTGTGATGGGTTCAAACGTGAGCCTATGATGAGCCCAAAACGATTGTGTGATCAGATTTTTTCCAAAGATTCGTCTAGCCTTTTGGTACAGCCAACTCAGTGTTGAGCAAACAGAACCTATGATTTCTCCCCCAACTGAGAACCAAAAAAAAATATAACATAGTAATAAATTAGCTTGAATGGAGCCTAAAATTATTTTCTAACTGAATTTGTTCTGAATCGTTTTTTATGGATGGGTTCTGCTAGCTCAACGGTAAAGCTAGCAGAACCCCGGATTTTTTTTCAAAACCAACCAAAAAAAAACCTGCAATGGGTGCAAACGTCAGCCTAAAATGAGCCTGAAATTATGGTGTGATCAAACTTTTCATAAACATTCGTTCAGCGGTTTGGTTCTGTTAGCCTAACATGAAGCTAGCAAAACCCGTGATATAAATTAGCCCAAAATTGGCCTAGAATTATGTTCAAAAAAAACTTTCAAAATTCCAACTGGTTGGTTGGGTTTTGCTAGCTTAACGGTGAAGCTAACAGAACCCTGGATTTTTTTAAAAAACTGCAATCCAAAAAAATCTGCAATGGTTGCAAACGTAGCCTAAAATGAGCCTAAAATTATGGTGTGATCAAACTTTTCATAATTGCTCGTTTAGCGGATTGTTTTTGCCAGCCTAACGAGAAGCTGGCAAAACCCGCGATATCTCCCACAATTGAAGGGCAAAAAATTTGGGAGTAAGGTAATAAATTACCCTAAAATTGGCCTAGGATTATGTTTTGAAAAAAACTTTCAAAACTTCAATGTGGTTGGTTGGGTTCTGCTAGCTTAACGGTAAAGCTAGCAGAACCCAGGATTTTTTTAAAAAACTGCAATCCAAAAAAATCTGCAATGGGTGCAAACGTGAGCCTAAAATGAGCCTAAAATTATGGTGTGATCAAACTTTTCATAAACATTCGTTTAGCGGTTTGGTTCTGCCAGCTTAACGTTAAGCTAGCAGAACCCGCGATATCTCCCACAATTGAAGAGCAAAAAATTCGGGAATGGGGTAATAAATTAGCCTAAAATTGGCCTAAAATTATGGCCTGAAAAAATTTCTAAAATTCCAAAGTGGTTCTGCTAGCTTTACGGGGGTTATTCTGTATTCAGTTCTTTCTAAATTATCTCTTGTATTGCAACCCATAGGTTATCCTATATTTTATAGACAAATATTTTATATAAATAGATCGATAGTACTATATCATACATCATTAACACTTTATTCTTTCTTTTGCAGACCAGTCCGGATCGTAATACCACTACGAGCATCCTTACTTTCGTGCCAACAGTAGAAGATGGGGGCAAATATTTGTCATGCAGAGGGCAACAACCACAAATACAAGACAGTGGTATTGAAGATGGGTGGAAGCTAGATATACACCGTAAGTACCTGTCAAGATTCCAATAATTTCAGTTCAGAAAACACATATACGATACGATACCATTGTTCATGAATTGAACAATTTGTCAACGTCTGTATAAAAAGCATTCGAAGCATTTTTGTTGCGCCATCTATCCCACAATGTCGGTAATTCCGTTCACTTCAAAATGCACGATTCCTTCTCTGAATAAAATCTAATGTTTTTGATCCAAGCCGAAGTCTTGGCTTGCCATTCAACTTTCCATTATTTTTTTGGAGAATTTCAGACTACTCTCACATGAAATCTTGATTCAGTATTTTCTTTCTATACGTATTCGAAGTACCCAAGACCAAATCAGTCTGGTATAATTTTCAGCAAATTGAAGCCTATTTGGAAAATTTACTTATTTTTTTTTTCAAATCTTCAACTTATATTTGTTGCAACAATAAGTATCCATCAGAGTTTTCAAATGAGGTATTTTTCCACGAGGCAAATGGTTAAACAACAAGTTTCCCGAGCGCTCAGTTGTTATTCCATGATTACTCGCAATAGTTTTGGTTTAGTTCATTGATACCTATTTTAGCTTGGAGCATTTTCATATTGTTTGATGAAAATTTCCTACATAATACTCAGAGATTTGTCAAATGGCCATTATTATAAAAATCGTTGGTCTTGTGTAACGCCTTTTCCTCGCGTTAACAATATCTAGCGCCCTCTACCGGTAACGGCAATCCAGGGGTCTGCGTGGACTAGACAATGGCAGTGGTCAGAAGATCAGATTTTACTTGACATTGCTGGGTTCCTATCCTGATTACCGGCTGCTAATATTGATAGATCTAATAAATGAAACACCAAGTATATTTTATTTATATATTATAAACAACGGAATAAAACATCTACTACTCTCTGAGCGGAGTACACCCTGAGTAAAATGAGTAAAACAAGCGGGGAAGGGGAGGGCGGCGTGCAACGAAGTTAGTAAAGCAAAGCGGTGGGGGGGTCGGTTCTACGTAGTCAAGCTAGGGCGGCGGAGAGGGGACATGCAGCGGTAACGTTAAGCAATACAAATCGAGCGGAATTAACAAGCGTGGGTCGGCAAGCAGAAGCTCTACGGAAATCACTCAGTGGTAGCTGTCAATTCGAGTTAGTTTTGTTCGACTCGTATACGTCACGACGGCCTCAATTTCGGTACACGGCGATGAAGGAATGAGGCCCAAGTGATAAGAACCACAAAGGACCTGATTCACAGAGACACAGCTCCAAGTGGTAAGAACCACAAAGGAACCGAAGAAAGGAAGAAGAAAAAGACAGCAGGCCCAAGTGATAAGAACCAGAAAGGACCCGAAATTGTTAAGCAACGTGTAGAACACTCACGACGCGTATTGCGATTGACGGCTTAAGATAGCGACGGACAGACGGTCCTAAGCCCAAGAGGTACGAACCACAAAAGGCCCGAACGTTAACAGAAAGCAGGTCCAAGTGATAAGAAGCACGAAGGACCCGAAAGAAGAGGAAGAAATAGTCAACAAGTCCAAGTGGTATGAACCACAAAGGACTCGAAACGGTGAACTGACGAAAAGACGCGTATCGCGAATCACGACCTAAGATAGTGACGGACAGGCAGTCCTAAGCCCAAGTGGAACGATCCACAAAAGGCCCGAACGTAAACAGAAAGCAGGTCCAAGTGGTAAGAACCACAAAGGACCCGAAAGAAGAAGGAAGGAATAGACAGCAAGACCAAGTGGTACGAACTACAAAGGACTCGAAACTGCGAAATAACGAGTAGAACACTACCGACGCGTATCGCTAATCACGACTCGAGGTGGCAACTAACACTTTCACGAATCACTAACTTTACCTTCGGTTAACTACGGTCGGTACACTGATCACTGTTCGTTGGCTGGCTTGTCGTGGCTGCTGCTAGTGGTCGCGGAAACAAACTGAATTTACTGTCCGGCTTTCGGAGGTATCTCAGCCGTATCCCTTCCATGCGTCTCCCCACTCGCCGTATCTCTCTGCGCCTGTCATCGCAGGTCCGTTGTGCGGATATGGCTTAGCATGTGGGATAGACCAGGAGATATCCTGGGGGTTCGCGGGCCAGGAGTAGTGAGCGGGTTCACTTCGCGCTATCCTATCGAGTATTTTCCAACAGGAACGGTATTTTCATGTCAATAAATAACGGAGATATAACTATAGAGGGAAATTTGATACTTAGCTTTTATCTGCAAAATAGTAACTTCGTTACACTTGAATGGGGTGATATGAACTCAGTGGAATTCAATGCTAAAAAACCCAGGGATGTCGCTTCTAAAAGAAATCCGATCTATCATCATATAGTATTCAGATGTCAAGAGCAACTATTCCTACAACGTCAAATATCTCGATGCTAGGAATTACAATCAGTGATAATCTCTCATGGAGAAACCATGTGAGATCGATTGCTATAGGCGTTTCCCAGAAACTTGGATTTCTATCTCGTACGAAGAAATACTTCACTTCTCGTCAGCATCTAATGATCTACAAGGCTCAGATACGACCTGTCTTGGAATATAGTTCTCATGTGTGGAGTTCGGCACCAAAACAGTCATTGAGGCATCTCAATTCTATTCAGAGAAAGGCATTGGTGATTCTTCGCTCACAAACTCGCTCACTTCATTGGAACATCGTAGAAGGGTCGGAGACTTGTTTCTCTTCTAGAGATATTTTCACCTCCGATGCTCTTCTGAATTGTTATCAATCGTTCCACCCTTGGCAATATCTACACGGATGACTCGACGACTACAGAATTTCCACCCCTTTGTTGTGAACTTGGAGACCTGTCTAACCTCTCTTGCTCAGGAATCTTCTTTCGAAAGAACAGCAGGACTTTGGAAGTCCTTTCTGAGAATGGTTTTTCCTATGGCTTACAAACATCAAAAATTCAAAGAGGATGTTAATTCGAATCTCTTGTCCCTTCATTCACGCAGTGTTCTTTGAACATTACAGGGCTTCCATTCCGTGTGAATCTGCATATAAATAATAACAAAAGATAATCAATTTCAAACTAACAGAAAAGTTACCATTTATTGCACACTATAGTAACCTCACTGTATGTTGATGTTCAGTTATTGGCATCATTTCTCAATCTGTAAGGTTCTCAGTATATCTAAGCAATTATTCTTTCACAATGTTTCAAGAGATAGACCTCGAGAACGTAAATACCCCCTCATCTTCGACAAAACAATTTCCCTAGAAATATCACGAGCATTTCATTCGATTTCCTTCATTGTGCTTTCCTTTGTGAGGGATCTCTGTGCTCGGAACATCCTCTGGCCCGTTCAGACATCAAAAGAGAGCTGACGTTTACGAGTTAGCATACCCAGGATGACCCTCATTGAGTATCGCTACGAAAAAGTGAACTCAAAGGCGAGTAACTTTGCTTGTCGTTTTTTCCGCTTTGATTCTTGTTCTGGAAGTACTGGGCCCGATAAAATTCGTCTCACTCGAAAGTTTGGAGATTATATTATAGCTCATCAAACGGGGTTGCTTTAACATTCGGTTCTGAGGGATTCACTACCCTCTTTCTTGTTATAGAACAAAATCTCCAAAATTATATTTGGAAGTGATGTCAAAATACCCCAGAATTTGTCGGAAATTTCACACCTCTGCCTTTCAACCAATGAGATGCCTTAGTTTCGACTAGTTACCATGGCGACGGAAAAGTTTTTCGAAAATTTTTTCGAGTCGCCACGATATTCAAGTGGAAATTTCATGCCAATTCAAAAAATAAACATATGATCTACAACCCTTAAATAATGTAGATATACCTGTGGAAAATGCAAAATACATTTCTACCAACTTTAGTGACCTGAAATTATGAAAGGGTGATAGACTGAACTAGTACCCATCTGATTTTTGGCATTTGGTGTGACTAAACTTGGTAAATTTTTTCTTTTAACGAAATACGGTAGATATACCTAAATAGGAATTTTTTCGAAATTGCGTCATGTTACTTGTAAAAATATGTTTCTATATATTTCTACAACCTTTAGTTAACTGAAATTAACAAAGAACGATAGACTGGGCTGGTGCCCATTTGAGTTTTAGAATTTGGTTTAACTGAAGTTGGTATTTTTTTTATTCAATGAAATGTGGTGAATATACATATATGATTCTTTGAAACTAGTGATTATTAAGCTTTCTGACAGAACCAGTTGAACAAAAATGACAAATGAACATATGTCAAAAACAGCAATACCCTGACCTACTCGACAATCAGAGAAACTCATTAAAAATGTCAGGTTGGAATAATAATTTTTCTTCAAATTATTTTGTGTACTGTTTTACCGAGACAATCTCAAATTATTCCTGGAAATTTTCTCTCGGGCACGAATATTTAAAAAATATTTCAAAATATTCGTGAGGTACGTATCTTCACGCGAAATTGAAAAAGCCGTGTTGGATACTGCGAGCCTTAACATGAACTTTGCGAATGATATTTTCAGGGCCAAGTAGGTTCCTATAGTGCATTCACGTTGAAGATAGAGTGCACGTAAACAAATACACGTGAAGGGTCGAGTATATCAAGGAAGGACTTGAAACTACTCAAAAGAGTAATACTTCGGTCGCTATGAGTACCTTTTTTTTTAATTTTTTTTGTGTAACTTACGTAATTCGGTCTCCTTTACAGAAAATCTAAATGAAATTATCGGCGCTCTCTTATATTTTCGGAGATACAGGGCCTTTTTGGTGCAAAACTTCACAATTTTCCACATCAAATTTCTTGTGTTTGAACACACAAAATTCGTCCTTCTTCTGATCAAACACCACACACTCTCTTATTCACTCGTTTTCAACATTTTCAAGCAGAAAAAACCATTAGTTTTTCAAAAAATGCATTTATTTTCAACCATAACCAATTTATTGTGATGTCATAGTGCAATGACAGTCGCAAGTGATGTATTTGCAGTGTTGCCGCTCTCAATGTTATTGTTGAGAACTGAATGCATTAGTGTTGACTTTTGGAGAAAGTTAGATTTTTTGAAAAACTAATGGTTTTTTCTGCTTGAAAATGTTGAAAACGAATGAATAAGAGAGTGTGTGGTGTTTGATCAGAAAAAGGACGAATTTTGTGAGTTCAAACACCAGAAATTTTATGTGGAAAATTGTGAAGTTTCACACCAAAAAGGCCCTGTATCTCCGAAAATATAAGAGACCGCCGATAATTTCATTTAGATTTTCTGTAGAGAAGACCGAATAACGTAAGTTCCACAAAAAAAAATTCAAAAAAAGGTGCTCATAGCGACCGAAGTATTACCAAAAGAGGTATTGGGCGTTTTCATCCACAAAATTCAAAATTTTGATTCGACCTTGCTTTTTTACTGGAGAACAATATAATGAACACATGCTTTTTAACGAGAAGTGTTTTTAATATTGATAATATTCAGTACTAGACTGTGACAGCCTTAGCCTAATACAACTCTGTGCGTTCTTCAACATCACAGCCAGCCAATCGAAACCGATTAAACCGAAACACGAGGACAGCTGTCAACATCGTTTACGCTTACTTGTGAAATCACTATCAAGTAACTTGCCAAACTAATGATTTTCGAATAATAACGTTCTCGAATTGCATATACATATACAAATAACTAATTTTCTGTTGCTGAAATACCTATAGGTATTTCAAAAAATGATTGTTTACAGTGAGGTTTTGTGAACGCTTACGAGTATGGTTGTGTTTCAATTTCCCTTTGTTGTCTTTGGCTTTTGTATAGGTGAGTTTTATATTGATAACGGTATGCCTACTAATTTGTATAGGTTGTATTTGCATCTCTAGAAATTGGGACCAATTCACAAAAGGTTTGAACGAAATCATCCTTATCTTGTCAGTTTTAAAGCTGTTAGTGTTGGGAAAGAAATTTTCAATTGGAGGTTATATTTGTATTTCGAATCCCGGGTACCCAATAGGCTGAAATGTGAATTTTAATCAAAATTTCGCTTAGGAAATGATATGAGTGTAGGAATCCTTTGATGGAATTCGAGACCGCAGGTACTTTTCAAAAGATTGCTATGAACAAAGATGGCTATATACTGGTGGTTTCAGTGTAGCGATATTATTTCAGACAAACCTGTAGACAAGGTGTTGTTGTTGAAAATTACGCCTTTAGGGTGCACTTGTGGTGGAAATTCCTTAAAATTTTCGAGATCACTCGATCCATGGAACACGTTGTTGCCAATACAGATCACTTTTGGTTAGAACAGAGAATAGAACGCAAGATAAATCTGACGTTTGATGAAAATAAATTTCATCTTCAATGACCTACCTCCAAGAATAATCTCACGTTCTAGTATATTCAATAACCATTTAAAAATTTCGTAGTGATCATGAAGAAACCACAAGAAAAGTTAGTTGGCAACAACATTCTAGAGTGTAAACGCGTTCTGAATATCCTATAAATGCAGTGACACGTGTTTTAGATATTTTCAGTTCAACCCAGAAAATTATATAAAATAATAATTATTTCACTCACCAGAAAAATGGCATTTTCTCACTTCACATATCAATAAAATTTGATTACAATTCTCACTCCTATTCGCTCACACGCATCAACGTGGATAATATTCGGCTGAATTGTGATACTACTTCTAAACCGAGCTTCTGAATTGAGGTCAAAATATCATATTGCTCAAATGAAAATATCAACCATCAACTGACTTATTCAGCACATAGACCAAAATTCGCAACGACATAGTCACTTGGCAACACAGGACGTGCACATGACTGTCATCTCAACTGCGAGAGTGACGACACCAGGCGAATTTTTTGGGTTATTACTACGGTCTACGTCATCAATTCTTGATCAAGTAGGCCAGATCGGTCGTCTGATTTGCTGACAATCTTTTATATGGAGTGAAAACACCAGTATATAGCCACCCGAGTAGCCACCTTACTATGAGCAAATAACTCTCATCAAGTGTGCTATTTGATTCACTGATTTTCAATATTATTTCGCTCGTTGTTTCGTTTACGAGAGTTCATGAACTTTTAATACTTCAACTCTGCCATAATTCATAAATCAATTTCCACTCACTAACAGACTGCCAGCTGCTCTGTTCAGTTAGGTTTATAATAAAAATAGAATTCCGGCAAAACATATTTTTCACCTTTAATGATGGAAATGCATGACCATTTGAAACGACTACGCAAAATATACGTTTGACAATTATTTGTGGGGATTATTAAATAACTAGCACGAAGGCACATTTCGCCTATTAATTTTGGTTTTGCGTGCTGCCATTATACGTAATTTGTTTGTTTTTCAGGCCGAAATTTACGTTTCGACACTCGACATTACTATTAGTGGAGGAATAAACGATTTCGTTCGAGAATCTGACGAATTGTTGGGTTCTGATAATGATAGGTTATAAATCGATTGGAATTAATCGAAAGCGAACGTGTACCTACCACAGAAACGGAGTTGTACCTAGTCAGAGTGCAGAAAATTTTTCTTCGTATCATTTTTCTTTAATGGAGATTCACACGAAAAGAGAGCCCTGTTATATTCAAAGAACACCGTGTGAATCAAAGGACAGGAGATACGAATTAACATTCACTTCGAATTTTTTGAGTTATAGAGCCTCAGGAAAAACCTCTCTCGGCAAGGAATTCCAAAGCTCAGCTGTTCTATTCTATAGAAGAGAGACAAGTCTCCGACCCTTCTACGATGTTCCAATGAAGTGAGCGAGTCTGTGAGCAAAGAATCACCAACAAGACGAATTGCCTTCCTCTGAATAGAATCGAGAAGCCTCAATGAATGTTTTGGTGCCGAACTCCACACATGGGAACTGTATTCCATGACAGGTCGTATCTGAGCCTTATAGATCATTAGAAGCTGGCGAGAAGTGAAGTATTTTTTCGCACGAAATAGAAATCCTAGTTTCTGAGAAGCACTTTCAGCGATGGATCTCACATGGTTTTCCCATGAGAGATTATCACTGATCGTAATTTCTAGCATCGAGATACTTGATTTTATAGGGACAGTTACTCCTGACATCTGAATATTTGATGATGAGAGATCGGCTTTTCTTGAGAAGAGATATGCCTGGGTTTTCGTAGCATTAAATTCCACCAAGTTCCTGTTACCCCATTCTATTATTTTTGCCAAATCGTTGTTAATTTCATTGACGTGAATGTTTTTTCAATTTTTTTTTCTCGAGCTGGTATGGGGACTCTGGAAGAGAAACTGGTATGGAGAGTACTGTCATCCGCAAAACTGTGTATTGAACGAGATGATTACATGACATGGTCAGGGGTATAATCATATGGGGGAGAAAACGCCAGAAAAAATTGTATAGAAATAGTATATCAAGTATCAAGGAATATAAGTACATTCTACAGATCGAAGGCAATTGTTTGTAGGAATAGCATATAGCAACCAATTCCACTTTTTTTATCTGAGATTAGTAGTGCTCGACGTTCGTGATGGTAATAGCGTTTTTTGCTCCATCCTAGCATTTTCCCTTGATCCAAATGTATTGATTTTCACCTACCAAATATCTGAAAATATCAGCCCCTAAAAATCGAAATCATCATCAGCGTCATCGCCACTCTGCCCGAGTTCCATAGTCAATAAATACCGTCGTTTCCCAAATAAATACCCCCCTTCATTCCAATTTGTATCATTGTCTCCACACGGATCCGGTTTAACGAGGCAATACAAATCTTGCTGTAATCCAGACTTGCCGGTGCTTCCCTCACTGTCATCCTCTAAGCCGGCATTCCCTGTAAACGAACTAAACTCCAGGTAACTGTTAATTCATTTCCAGCCGCACAATTAAAAGTTGCCCCATCCAATTCGTGCAACGGCAATTTGTGAACACCCCGAGACTCTTATGTGGCGGCAGGATTGACGTTGAACGTTTTGAGGAACAGGAGTTGAAACTGATGTGATGGCATAGGTTGAAGAGACAGCAAAGCTGAAATGAAAATTTATATCATTGTTCATTTCCCAGTCTTGCAGTGTAATTTGAAATTCATTCAACTATCTTCTTGAATACATTTATTCTTTTTGGAAACCAATTCAAACAATATAATTTTATCAAAAATTATCGGAACATCCTGTGAAATCAGCAAAAATTATTTACCGACCATTGATATTGTTGTTCTATTGAAAATGTTTTAGTTTCTTGTGTTCTCAACCTACCACAATCTGAAAATTGATAATTAATATTGTGATCTATACAAGGGAAGAAGGACAGATTTTGGATCTACCCCGAAAAGTTGCTGCGATGATTCAAAAACAGTGAATGAAACACGTACAAAATACTTATCGTTGACGTTTCGGAAATCAAATCCGCTACTATTCCCAAAAACTTCACAAATATTCCCTTCGTTTTCATGTTCATTTTTTGTAAATGTCAGAAATTTGAGTTTTGACATATAATGACATTCAAACAGAACAAAAAGGATTTAGGTGCTTACTAGCTTTTCATATCACTGGGTTGAAGCATGCAGGTGACAACTCACGTACTCCTAAAAACATTCCTATGTCAATCCTGGTGTCATGCACCGAGAAATACACAGGCCAGCCTAACAGACATGTGTCCAACAGAGCAAACGAACATAGACCTCACACACTCTCAATTTCAATTGTGAGGAAGCAGGTTTGGACCCCAAGGGCAAGTCATCGAAATCATCTGAGCCTTTTTCGGTAATCAGGTTCAGATTATTCTCAGATTTCTCCAGTTTGATTTTTAATAACACTTTATATCAATAATTGTGGTATGGTTTGGTGGAAGAACAGGAGTCTTTCTACACCTGTATTGGTATGGATAGAGGAGCTGAAACTCGCCAATTATTTTTTTCTTTGTTATACCAGAAGATAATCAAATCCTATCAATCAAATGGTCTTTCATTTCGATATATACGAAACTCGTCCAGTTCATTACTTTTATGGAAATCGTTGAAAACTCAATTCGAATATTAATGTATCAGTAAATTTTAAGAGCCTTCGATCCAAGAATACATGCGGAATATTTGAACTGCAGAAGTGTACAGTGCGACACTCTTTTCATGAAAAAAAAACACAGAAATTTTATTATATTATATTATATTATATTATATTATATTATATTATATTATATTATATTATATTATATTATATTATATTATATTATATTATATTATATTATATTATATTATATTATATTATATTATATTATATTAAATTATATTATATTATAATATATTGTTACGAGTCTTCTAACATCGGCCCTGGTGAGATCGTAAACGCAGATGAGGGGTCGCGTCGTAGCGAACGTCATTTTCCAGGAACTGTTGATTGCCGCCTGGAAAATTCGATACACCTCATCGAGGCTTCTCTCGCGGATTCTCCATGGGTGTACGCAGATATACAGGGGGTCCCAAACTCAATGGCCTATTAGACATTTCTAGAAAACGGGACATAGGATCATTTTGAAAATTTGAATTCTTGGGTAATTAGTTCTGTTCTATCGATCTAATATATTTTCAGCGCTGCGACGTTGCCGCTTATATTGAAAAGTAGCAACAAGTTTGATATTTTAAATGGGACACCCTATATATTATTGCATTTTTCGCTTTTTTATTGCTTTCCGATTATTTTTGTATAATACTTTCCTATACCTATCTTTAGTGGTTTTCGAGAAATTCATTGATTTCCTTATTTTTTGTGCGAAACGTAGCTTTAATCAAATGCTTATTTCTGTGGAATTTGGATTCGAAGACAGCTGAAATTTTGAATGTAGTTTGACAATGCCCTGTGTATTAGTTGTGTAAGGAAATTTTTTCCCCATTATACAGGGTCGTTCAAAATTTGTGAATTCACCGACACATACAAAAGTGGTGAAAAGTGCATTTTTTCAAATGGAACATCCTGTATATTATCGAAGATCCTGAAAGACAATTGAAGTTCCTTTCAAATGATGTGTCATGTTCCTATACCTAAATAGTCAGGTTTCCAAAATAAATGCAAGTTTCTATAAAAATTGTATTATTTTGACATATTTTGTATTAGGTAGCTATCAAATGTCACGGAACATGTCATTATGAAAATTCGACAACTAATGGATCAATAATTGAACGTCATTAACGTAAATTTGATTAGAAAAGAATCAAAATGGAAGGCAAAAACAATTCAAATGAAGTTTTGATGAAATTGATTATTCTTCATGGCCAAACAAACTTTAAGTTAGACAAGCAGTGATTTTCATAGTGTTTCTGTCAGAAGAAAGTATTGAAAATGGATTATAATGCATATTCAAATGTAGATATTTCAAATTTGTTTTATATTCACGGTGAGTGCCGAAGAATTTTTTCGAGAACATGCATCAGAAAATTCAATGAACTTTATCCAAATTTACCGCATATGAATAGAAGAAAATTCAGAAGAATTGAACGGAATTATGCTGTGTTTGGGAATATTGAAGCACCAAGAAATCAAAACATGCCGATAACTGGAGACGAAGTAAATGAAACAGAACATTTTGCATGTTCTTGCTATAATTTGATCACATCGACCATGAAGAAACAATTTCCATTTTTTATTCTTTTCTAATCAAATTTACGTTATTGAAAGCGCAAACGTTTTATTATTGATGAATTAATTGTCGAATTTTCATAATGACATGTTCCATGACATTTCATAGCCACCTAATACAAATTATGTCGAAATAATACAATTTTTATAGAAACTTGTATTTATTTCGGAAACCTGACTATTTAGGTATAGGAACATGACACATCATTTGAAAGGAACTTCAATCGTCTTTCAGGATTTTCGATAATATACAGGATGTTCTATTTGAAAAAATGCACTTTTCACCACTTTTGTATGTGTCGGTGAATTCACAAATTTTGAACGACCCTGTATAATGGAGAAAAAAGTTCCTTACACACAACTAATACACAGGGCATTGTCAAACTACATTCAAAATTTCAGCTGTCTTCGAATCCAAATTCCACAGTAATAAGCATTTGATTAAAGCTACGTTTCGCAGAAAAAATAAGGAAATCTATGAATTTCTCGAAAACCACTGAAGATAGGTATAGGGAAGTATTATACAAAAATAATCGGAAAGCAATAACAAAGCGAAAAATGCAATAATATATAGGGTGTCCCATTTAAAATATCAAACTTGTTGCTACTTTTCAATATAAGCGGCAACGTCGCAGCGCTGAAAATATTTTAGATCGATAGAACAGAACTAATTACCCAAGAATTCAAATTTTCAAAATAATCCTATATCCCGTTTTCTAGAAATGTCTAATAGGCCATTGAGTTCGGGACACCCTGTATAAGCAGTGGGACATCGCGGCAGAGACAAGTTTATTCAGAGCTAAGTGGCGAAAGTTATTGAGAGCTAAGTGGAGCGGAGTTCATTCGCGAAGCGGAGTTTGTATTAGAGAGAGTTTATCAAAATTTTTAGTAGAGAGAGTTTTAGTACGGAGCATTAAAAAGTAAGCGGAGCAATATGAGCGATTGTATTGTATTGTGTGGTGATAAAAAGTTGTAATAAAAGTAGTGAAGTGTTGTTTGGAGTTTCAAATAAGCGAAATCAAGGAAAAATCGTAACAATATTATATTATATTATATTATATTATATTATATTATATTATATTATATTATATTCTATTATATTATATTATATTATATTATATTATATTATATTATATTATATTATATTATATTATATTATATTATATTATATTATATTATATTATATTATATTATATTATATTATAATATATTCGATGAAAATCCACGAAAACGTGAATGAAAAAAAAACACATAATTGTGTCACTAAACAGTTTACAAAACCGCTACGTATGTTTCACTATACAAAAGCTTCTTCAGGCGTGTTATGATGTAGTGGTTTTGTTAAGTGTCTGTTCTTTTCACATTCAATTTCTCTATTTTTTTATGATTGTTCATTTCAAAGGCTCCTATCCACGAGACATGTGTAATTGGCCTTTTTCTTGAAGAAACGTGTATCTGTTCGGTAGAGTTTTCAACTCCGATAATTAGTTGCACTCCTTACTGTTAATAGTAGTAACATCAATAATAAGATACATAGACGAAATTCCTCATGCTCCCCCATTCTCCAATGTTTTGATCATCGCTATCGCAAACCTGATCAAAATTTGATTATCCCCTCCTAGAACGTTGATCGTAGATTGCGGTCTGCAACAACCAAGTGCTCTATCTGAGTCCTGTAAATTAGATTGTATCCGAAACACTAACTTACCTGTAGATGCGCAATTGTGGTTGATTAATTTTACTGCCGTAACATGTGCCGGTCCAATTAGCATCATGTTTCATGGTGATGAGACTGGAAAATTGAGATGGAGATGTCTTGATTGCAATATGGTTTCGTGATTCAGCTGGTGTACAGGGTGTTCACCATCCTCGTGTCCTGATTCAGTAGGTGCCGGAAGATACTTCTTCTACGACTGTTACTAAATACCTTCATTGTATGTTCAATGATGATTTTACTCCAGTCTATGACGGTGAAAAAAGTGAAAACTGTGTATTTATCCCATACAGCACCGATTCGTATAAAAATTTGGATATAGGTTCTACTTACCCTCTATTCCAAAATCTACCCCGTGTCGAGGGTTGCTTTCTCCCTGGCGGTGGATGCCACCCCTTCTTGGGGGTGAAAGAATTTTTATTGGAAATAAGTGCGGAAATCAATAGATCGACTAATTCTAAGCACTTTTCGTTCAATGGAGTTTTTTCTGAAAAGCAATACTTTTCGACTTATTCGCGAGTGAAATTGTCGGTTTTCAGTAAAAAAAAACACATTTTCAGATCCTTTTTCGCGAATAACTGGAAAATAATGCATCTAATCGAAAAACCTGTGGAGAGCAAAATTATAGCTTTTGAAAAAACAAAGGCGATTATATATTTGTGATGTATGCAAACCCACTAAAAACTGAATAATTGCTTGTTGAAAGTTGATTGGTATTTAAACGCCAAAATGGAAAGTTTCTACGTACAATAACCAAAAACTAATGCATTTTTCGGGAAAAACTAATTGGACCTTTCCTGAAGTCCTTCAAAAATCCCTAATTTTTGTCATTTATAGAAGTCTCTAGCATCAAAACTGACCGAGGTATGAAGGAAATGATGTTGAATCCTATTTTTTCGTTGAAAAAAAGTTGTGAATAACTCATCCTATCTCCCGCCCCCCTTTGAAAAAAATCGTTGTTACTCCATAATTCACTTCATTCATGTTCTTTCATAAGTTCTGATTTTTTCATCAATTGAAAGTACTTAGTTTTGGAAAAAATTGAGATTGAAGAGAAAAAATCATATACGTAATTCAGCGAAAAATCACAATTTCTTCGAAATAACTCGAAAAGTATTGATCACATGCAAAATTTCCTGGGGTAGAAAAATGAAGGCTATTCTTCTCTGAAAATTTCGGTGTTTCATTTCTGTATGGGATAAATACACGGGAAAATGGTCATAGACTGGACTATTTCTAAATGTAGTACATTATAATACTCCTTTTCATTGCGCACTAGTTGCTGGGCAACTAGTGCACAATGTTCGAAAAGCGCACGGGTAAATTGTTACAATCTTCGTCACGGGAAAAGAGGTGTGGCGTCGATAAAACAAAAGACGCCGTAACCATGTAACATTGCCGTAACCATAGAGACGATATAATTACAAAAATAAGTAACAATTCAGTATTTCTTTGACAACAATATTTTAAAGGTGTTTCAAATTCAGTTCAGCATGGAAATTAGTGATAGTGAAAGAAGTTCAACTCCGCCAAGTAAATAACGCTTCATTGAATTTAGTGCCTGAAATGTCTCAAGAAAAATATACAGTTTCTTATACCCTATTCATGGACTGTTGAAAAGAACAGAAAACTAGTTCTCGTTCAGAGAATGTTCTGATGGCTTATTTTGAAAATATATATATAGTAAATAATATTTCAAATTGAGAGCATTTCTAAAGCGGAAATCAGATGGATACAAAACCAAAAATTTCCAAAGTTTTCACAACGAACGTTCATCAAAGAAGCCCCAGAAAACGAATACCTTGTATCTAAGGTAAGTTTCACAATAATTAGTTGATTAATTATAATTTATTTATATTTTTCAATTGCAGGTTGTACTTATCATGGGATTCATGGTTACTTGTAGTAGAGATGAGATGTACAAAAAGAAAATTCACGATTTTGAAGATTTAGGTGCCGCAGTTTTGGCCCATATTCCGAACACTCAGACAAAAACTTCTCGAAAATTTACTGTAACGGGAGAATATGCTAACATTGTGAAAAAATATTGGAACCTGCCACCAACTAACGTCAACGATGCTTATTTTTTTCTGAAATATCAGAAAGGAAAATGCACTGTCCGGAGAACTGAAATGAATAAATTAGCAAATATGGGAATGAAATTGCTTCATACTTGAAACATCCGGATTCTGAGTTATACACCGGTCACTGTTTTCGCCGATCTTCAGCTACAATATTGATAGGCGAGGATATAACGACATTAAAACGGCATGGTGGCTGACGCTCAACAACAACAGTAGCTGAGGATTACATCGAAGAGTCCCTGACTAATCTAAATAAAATAGCCAATAAAATATTAGGTCGATCAATAAGTTGTCAAATCTTCCATGGACAACAGACACAGAAAATGTCAATAAAGTCAACTTTTCTCTTACAAAAAAAAGAGTCCTAGTTTCCCATAATTTGTTTTCAATAATTGTACCAATGTAACATTGAATATTGTTGATAAAAATTCAGAAGATATTTTTTTGCGATTATTGTAGTAGGTGCTTAACACATTTAACTAACAAAAAATATATTACAGTTTTCTGTATGATTTTCACTCACAATGGGTTTACAAAACCGCGACACGCGTTTCGCTATTACAATAGCTTCTTCAAGCAAGATAAATATCTTGCTTGAAGAAGCTATTGTAATAGCGAAACACGTGTCGCGGTTTTGTAAACCCATTGTGAGTGAAAATCATACAGGAAACTGTAATATATTTTTTGTTAATATGGATTTTCATCAAGTATCGGCCAGTTCAATTCAACATTTAACTAGTACGTTAATTTCTTCAATTAATTAATGAAAGTACATATAAGCAATGGAAGTGAGTATTTGCTGGCCAATGTTGGCGGTTTTGCAGTATGAAATGGGCAGAGGAGTGATCCCGTCGTATCCTTTGTTGTACTATTGTTTCATTTCCAGGAATTCGAGAAAATTTTAGAGTGTGGCCACATCGTGGATGAAGAGAATCCTGTGGTCATGACATTATTTAGTCTTCAGATGGAATATGTGTCAAGGAAATATCTGTCATTTATTTTACTATGCAGAGTTTTTTCATGGCACACTTGCAGATGTTGACAAATATATATTTAGAAATGAAAAAGAGGTATTGGTACTTCAAGAGTTTCCAGTATGGATTTCTCAACATGTTTGATGATGATATTCCAATCCAAGTTTTCTTCGTAGTTTCTTGGGTTCTCAACCTAATATATTTGACAAAATCAAGAATTGATAGAAGCATAGACATATCTTTCTTCAATTCCATCGTGATATAATAATGAATTCTTGTACCAACAAAAGGGAATATCAACAGAAAACACATACCAACAGATATTATCACTTTACCTCGATTAACCAGACGAATGTGAAAAAAAGTTATGGTGAAATGTCCTAGTGATAGAAAGAAAATATAATATGATTGATTGAAAAAAATCGTTAGGGATCAAGTTTATAGAATTATTATTGAGAGAAAATGTATAACCAGAGAATTTCATAGCAGAACATTAACGGAAATTCAAAATCGTAACACATATTAAACACAACAACAACCTACACAAACTATACATTTTACAAGAAACATTATATCTTATGTCCCTCCACTATTCGAAAAGACAAATCAGATCGCCAACAGGTATAACGATAGAACAACACTCAGAACAACAAATACTTCACGTTCGATATAGATACATAGTGAATCAACTAGCATACCATGAAACACGAAGTATTGCATTCATCTTTATTCGTGCGGCCGAAAGTATATTGGTGAAACATCAAGATGTCCGAAAGTACGAAAGAGTGAACACAAGAAGAGACTTAAAAGAAAGACCAATGGCAAGGATCGAAAATTGAAAGGATCTACGTTTGCTTGAAAGTCACAATATTATTTCATTCATTTCGTTATTAAAAAAAAATTGACTTATATTTCATTTTAGAATTCTCGATTTTTTGTAACAACACTGTTTTCTTTGATCAATCAATTCCATCATTGACCAAAAAATTGATTTTGATTTGATTTTTGCTCACTCGATTTGTGTTTTAATCTTTCCGTTCCTAGCAACAGGTTTCAATAGAGTTAAAAATATAGACAATGGAAGTCCGAACCATTACCATTCTTGAAGGGATCTACTTCAATCAGTAGTTGTCTGAGGTCATTTGATATAAATCTCATTTGGCTAACCACCTGAGAAATTGGATATTATGTCAAATCTCATATTTTTGACAAATTCTTTAAATCGGACATAGGAGAGAAACATTTGGAAATAAGTTTTTAGAACGGAGACGGATTCGGTTTCTGAAGCTTCTAATTGCATGTTGTTGAAGGAGAATGAAAAGATTCAAATTTTTTTTATCGAATATAAATCAATGTTCAATTGCTGTTCTGAAAAGGGTAGATGAACTAGGAAGATTCAAATCGAAGTAGGTTATTTCTAAATCAACACTTGGTATGGCCTTTGATGAATTAGCCAAGTTAGTGTCACATTTCAACACAAATTACCAAAAATTCCAAAAGGCTCCAGAAAGAAGGCAGGTTATACGATATTCTAATAGATTCACTCGGCCACATTATCGGACAGAAATATTCCACAGATCCTTTCTATATAATGCCATAAAACTTTACAATCTCTCGAATGAGCAGTTTGAGATATTGAATACAAGTAATTTCGAGCACAAATTAAAAAAATTATATTTATGAAACAGTCAATCAAAGATTGTTCCCCGTCATCAAGTGCTCGGTGGTGTGAGAAGGGGAAAGGGAAGATTGTAAGGAAATATAGTGGGGAAGTGTTATATGGGTGTTTATATGTGTAAATGATAACACTTATACTTTTTATTAGATTCATTTGAAAGATATCGTATTGGTAAAGTATGAGAAGCTTCACCAAAACCTCCGCCGCTTCATGATTATTATAATTATTTTTAATTTACCAATTTAATCTCCAAATCCTTGAGAAATACAATACATAATTGACCAAATAGTCAGACAATTTTACGTCTTCATCACATTGGGGTTTTGTATTGCAGCAAATATACCAATTTTCCTTAAGAAAAGATATTATAAGGATTCAAAGCTATTTCTTTTTCATTTCCAGGAAAGAGAAAACCTAAGAAGCGGATTCCAGAAAATTTTCACCTCCTCAAAAACATTCAAACAATATTGAGTTACCTATACTTATAGGTCCTTCACAGAAAAAGGGCTATCAATGGACAAAATATTGAACATTTATCATTATAAACTAAATGCTACATTGTTTTTTCACTTACACTGTATATTATAACAGTCGTAGAAAAAGTATAGTGTGAAACTCGCATGAAATGACCATTTCCTACTCGTATGATTTGCAGCACTCGCTTGCAGCTTGTGCTGCAAACTTTCACACTCGTAGGAAATATATGTCATTCCATGTTCGTTGAACAACATACTATTCCGATTTTGAAGAGGAATGAACCTGCACTTTTTGTATTTCGAAGTCTTCATGAATACCTTGAAATGAATTAGTTGTGAATAACGCTTTTGTGGAATGTGGAATGTTCATTCCGATTCTGTCGACAGAAAGGAACACAAACAATTCTCTGCAGTCTCCCGTTTCTGAAATAAAATTCCCCTGTCTGTCATCCGAAACGCCCTCTCGAAAAGTGTTTGATCATTTCCTTGTTAACACTATATCCCGGAATCTCATCCCACCGACAAAAGATCCCGGCGTCCGGATTGCCGGCAAGGGCGTTCATGAAGTTTATGCGAAGAATTAATAGGCGGCCATGCGAAAAATTGCTTTTTACGAAAAGGCGGCCGAGTGCTGTCGAAGGTCCCTTCAATCACGCCGAGACGGCGGTTTCACTACATCTACATACACATAAAGGGACGAGGCACTGTTGCCGAACGAATGGAGCAGTCTATCCTGGAAGCAGGGCCTGACTGAGCAAGGAATATTCACGTATACACGAACAAGAATAGAATAGAAATGAAGTTTATTTTGTGCAAGAATACAACAAATAAAAGGCATCTGTACAAAATAAACAACAGCAAAACCACAGAGGCTTTCGCCTGTTTGTTAGGATAAGAGATACAATCTAAAGACCAATTCCAATTATCTCTGTATCAAATCACATATACGCATATCACAATTATGTAAAAATCATAATCACTACTTTTGTTCGGGTTTGAAGGTCGTCAATTTTTGGAATTTCTTCCTGACGTTTCGCTGGAGCGAGTGGCTAGCTTTAGAGGCTCATACATCCTGAGTTTGACTCCGACGACTGGGTGTTACAACTTCGTAAAGCATATTCATATGGATTCAGGTAGTTTGGAGTGCTAATAACTTTTCCTGGATTCGGAGAATTTTCGGTTATGATTGCACGAGTGCATAAAAATTACCGATAATTTTGCAAGCAAGCGTGGTATCTAAAAATTGCAATAGTTTATTTTCATATTTTGGCGAAAGTGTCCGAGTCCGAAGGACGAGGCCTCTTTTACAAAATATGAAAATAACTGAATGCAATTTGTATAAGATATCACGCTTGAAAGCAAAATTATCTGGTCATTTTTATGCACGAATTTAATTCATTGGAATATTTCACGAATGAAGAAATTCTCAAGGAAATGTTATTTATTGTTCATTCATGTTTTCCTCTATAGATTGTATGGAGTGCTCATCTAAACGCGAAATGTTTTTCTATTTTTGAAGTCTATCTGACATTTATTTGTGTTGTTTATTGACGTCTAGCGATACGGTTTCAAATGTGTTGTTATGGTGACTTGATACAATGCAATTACCGCTGTATCTTTTGTCATGATATTTGTTACTTTCGATATTCTCAAAATGGGATTACATATCCGGTTGAGGTTCACAGCTTCTTCTTTCCTGTTGAAATCATCCGTATCTTTGTGGATCTAAATTGCCTCACGTATCATTCTACTATGGTATCCCTGGTTGGGGTAATGAGTTTCGCGTTTTCAAACAGAATCCTGTGGTTTTCCTCACTGAGTGCGTGTTCCGCCACAGCTGACTTGTCGGTTTGCCCCAGTCTGCAATTCATTTCATGCTCTCTTATCCTAGTCCCCATAGACCTTTTGGTGCTGCCGATGTATACCTTCCCACAGATGCACAGTATGCGATAAACCCCTGCTGCTGCAGACCGAATTGGAAAACTCTTTGGAAAATACAACATAAAAACGGTTTTCAAACCCACTAGAAAGATACAACGAAGCCTCAGGTCGGCTAAAGACAAAGAGACCCACTGTCAGCAGCAAGGGTTTATCGCATCCCGTGCACAAGTATGCAATAAACCCCTGCTGCTGACAGAGGGTCTCTTTTGTCCTTAGCCGACCTGAGGCTTTCTTGAATCTTCTTGGTGGGTTTGAAGACCGTTTCAATTCCCCAAGACTTTTTCAATTCTGTCTGTGACCCTCGGGATATATGAATAAAAATCTTCCAGTTGATTTCGAAGGCTGCTCGTCCCGCACTGCGCAATACCTCATCATTTTCGTGCCAGTGAAAATAGACAATCAATAACAGCTTTTCATAATATTCATAATGGTGAATGTAATTCATGGTATTTTTTCTACTGTCACTATTTTAAACCTTTCATTACGTATTTGATAGCTGTGAGGAAATGTCTTATTCAGAATATACGTGTATTCTAAATTAATGATGGGATATGTAACATATAACCTGATAAGATTGATCTCATGACTACATTCAATTGTTTTATCAATTGAAAATGAGGGGGAGCAAAGAAATTTGCGCTTCAACAGGAGAAATTACCGCACAAGTGGGAGTAGAAAAGGTACAGAACGCAACTCGAGGATAAGGCTATTCACGTGTACTTGCGAATTGCCGCTCTCGGCTGAAGCCCCGTGCTCACAATTTTCGCTCGTGCGTAATAACCTACTTACCCTTCTCGTTACGTAATATGCTATTTCGCACGATTCAGCGTTCTTTATTCCTGAAGGAATCTGTTCAAAACGGAAATTCTTGTTAACTGATTTGCGCCAAAGGCCATCGTGAACAAAACGCTATAACCATCTCGAATGATGAGCACTACCGATCTCAGACAAGGATAGGGATGTTCACAAAATATCAAATCGTGTTTCAAATAAGTGGAATGATTGAGAATGATCCTAACGATGAATGCAGAAAAATTACAAAACGAAATAAAATCCTTTCCTTTCCGGTTTTCAAAAAGCCGATATGCTTTACCTCTCAACAAACAGTAAATAATGTTGCAATGGTCTCTGGTTTCTTGGCATCGTGTACAGACTTTTTTCAACCACAGACTACTGGTACAAAAGCAGGGTAGTAAGTACTATAGTTTTCATTGGTAAATTTCAAGTGAAAAAGGCTGAGAAGATAATTATGCCCTCTATTCATTGCATTTTCATGATGCGTTGAACCATGTTGGGTTGTTCATTTTGTCTAGTAAGTAAAACGATGTAGAAATGCAATGTACGTTGTTCAAAATTCATAGAGATATTTCGTGATATAATTCACTCTGCCTGTATTATACATACCCTCTTATTCGAAAATGTCTCTCCTAGCGGCAACAAATCATTACTTTTCACGTTCAGATTAACTCGGAACGCTGATTAAAAGTTTGCGTGGATTGTTCTTTGATGTATTCACGAAACCACTTATGAAAGAACCCTTATTCAAACTCATTATACTTAGGATTTCATATAATTCATTTCATTGTACCTACAGGAGAATCAGAATCAGTACCAGACAATTACAAGAAAATGGCTCCTTTGATTTTTTGAAATAATTTCCCCCTAAACTCGTGAATATGTTGTTCAGTACCAGAGATATTTCACAAGTAAGTATTGAGGAATCTCTGAATCCAGACTTGTGAACGGTTTTGCGAAATCCATTCATTCACACAACAATTTGTACGGACAAAGAAGAGTTTGATGTAACTTGAGAATTCAAATACTCCAGGTATAATGGAGGATTTTTGACTGAGTTTTCCTGCCCAATCAATGATTCCATTGAGTGGATCTAGAACTTGTTGGTCAACGCAAGACGTATTCAATGAATGTTCTTTGAAACGAGTTCTGAAATCTCCCTGACTTTGACCAATGTACGTTTTATGATCGTCACGAATAACGGAATCCCCGCGTACGATCGGAAGCGCCCTCTCGCGTCGATCTCCAGCAGTGGCAACCCCGCCGCCGTGGTTGTTGATGGAGGCGGCATCAAATTTACATAAACAAAATAGAACAAGTGTAAACGCGCGGCGCCCGTTCTCCAAATGCCGACATTCACGCTGACGATGCTATTCGAGATGTTTATGGCCCTTTTAACCGCAAACATAACAAACATAGAAGGCGCTGCTGGTGCTCCGTATACCGTGCCTACTCGTAAATATCCCGGAATGGGGACGTTATTTTAACAAGTACATTCATATTTATTCGCCTGGGTGTACATTCAATTACTAGAGGGAAGTCGGAATAGTCTTAGAGGTGTACGTTTACGGCTGCTTCATGGTTGGGGAGAAATAACAATGCTGTCTTTCTCCAGAACGAAACACTCTTTCATTGAAGATGCTTTTTATTGTTTATCGATGACAAGTAACATGAATTTGATAAAAGAGTAAACTTCTATCAATATCTGTGATAGTTGAAAGAAACATTTATTTTGCTGTGGAAAACCGAACAACCTGATGACGATAGTTGTAGGTTGAAAAAATACTGACAACTGAATGTATGTTCAATCGAAGCCACACTTTAAAATAAAATTAAGTCCCAAATCTGAAAATTCGGTAACAGAATGAAATTCCAAGATGGAAAACTAATGACTATAGTGACATTATAGTAACAGAGCTGAAGATCATAGTGACACTTAAAAAGGATCCTTCTATTTCGAGAAAGACACTTATATTAATACACTCATGACGAATTTTGGTATTGTACCTCCAAATTGGATTCCTTGTGCCTTCTCAGCTGCAAATGTACTGATGATGTCTTCAAAGTTGATGAGAGATGCTCGTTTGTGTTCACTTCATATTATGCTTGAATCAGAACTCCTGGCCCATTATACTTCTCATGTAGTTTTGATGATTTTGAGTTTGCTGGAACCTCTTCGTCCAGACGACACTGTCACTGGCAGCGATAGTGATTTTGGGGTAGCCTTCCTCTACTATATTTTTATGAATTAGACTCGATGTAGCTACCTTTGAATGTCTATCAGCTAATTCTTGAAACTTTCCATTTCGAATTAAAAATTTTTCACGTTCAGATCAGCACAGTTGATATTTGCCATTTTTTCTGCCTTCATTCTTAGATCTATCGTTTACATTTTTTCAATCAAGTATTCAAACTTGCTATTCATGTTTTCCGAAGCCTCAAATCTGTTACTGAGTTCTGTAATCATCTAGTCAATAACATAGCCAGTTGATACACATTCTCAGCACTTGTCGAAGCTTCATCGCCACACAGCTCCTCATTGGACAATTTCTTCTTTATCTTTTTTTCTGAGATATCCCATTATATATCACTAATGCTTGCTGAAAATTTATACTCAGTAATGGCAACAAATGGAACATGGAACAAACTGTTCCCAAGACTTCAAGAACGTTAAAAGACCTTGAAGTTTCCGGACAGCCAAATCTTCTTTGCAAAAACTTGATTGATCTTTTGGAGCAAAACATACCTTGAGGTGTTGAGAGATCGTGTTTTTCAAGATCCTCGAGAGTCTGCATAACTATCGTAATTCTGATATACAGCTTCGACCGCATCTAATCTTGAAGATTAATCGACGAGTACAGAATTCCCATCCCTTTTGTTGTGAACATGGAGACCTATCGAACCTCTCTTGTTCAGGGATATTTTTTCAATAGAATATCTGAGCTTTGGAACTCCTTGCCGGGAGAGGTTTTTCCTGAGGCTTACAAACTCTGAAAATTCAAAGTGAATGTTAATTCGTATCTCCTGTCCCTTAATTGATGCGGTGTTCTTCGAATATTACAGTGTGAATCTCCATATAAAAAAACTGTTTAACAATTTGAGGAACTTTATTTGGGCTACTTTTTCTTCTGCGAATGAAAAAATAGCAATTACAACTCTTATGGACGAAATGAAATCAAAATACTTGTTTATAGGTACGTGTATATCAGACGTTTGTCCATCCACAAAAAAGACGTGCCTATCAACAGACAGTGTTTGTACTTTGTATGTTTTTTCTTCTTTCCTGAAAGTTAAGTAATTTCTATTTTTTGATACGGAGAAGAGAAAAGACAAAAAAATACACACGTTCCTGAATATCGTCGAAAAGTTCCTTGAAACTTCCTCTTCTGCAAAAGAAATAATTCTTTTTTGAATAGTTGCATCATCAGATCCATCAAAGGCCACAGCAATTTCCTAATTAGTGGCAAAATTAAACGTGCGAGCCTGGAAAATTGCACCGATGAATTTTATGCAGCTCTGCATCGATTTCATATTTTAAATAATGGTGCTTCATTACCTTTGTTAAATTCGCATTCATTTCCGTCAGAGTTTCAAAAATATATGGTTGAATATATCAAAATCCGCCGATAATGATGATGATATCTATCATAGCGAGAGCTTCATTTCACGAAATTCACCAAAACGAACGAATAAATCTGGGAGCAGAGCCAGTAGTGAAAATTGGTGTGTTTTTTATTATTGAAAGTGATAAGAAGAGAGATGCTCATGCCACCATCTTGAAATAGTAGTTTGAACAACAAAAGTGGATATGATGACCATATCCATTCGAATTATACAGTTGATTTTTTTTTCAACCAGCTAAATAATTCAGAACTCAAAGATAATCATTTTCAGATATAGAGTAGTTTTTAGATATTTATATTTAGCGAAATCCTTTGAAAATTCCATAATTACTTGAAACTTTTCCTAGAGATGAATCACCCTAACTGATATTTTTCTCATCGTTTATCCATTATTACTTAGTACTTGAAAAGTTATAATATTTCAATCGTTGAAAAAAAGTACAAAAATAAAACGGTTTTGGTGAGACTCGAATCATTTGGATCATACAATTTCAGTTAATTATTTGTGTGAAGAGTAAAGAGATTCTTCAACTGCACGAGAACCACATTCGTTACAATTCAAACTTTAAGATAATTCGCGAAAGTCATTGATTTTTGAAAATGTCTCGAGAAATTTATACAATCAGGTAGACAGATCATTACAACCAGAAGATAACCCATGAAAACCTACAATGCTACCGGGTCGTTTGGTGTGAACGATCACCCTTCTCCCCCCCCCCCCCCCATCATGTTTTTTAGTGATAACTGGCAGCCTTCAGTCTCTCCAGGTTAGAGACATGCTCATAGTTGTATATACCGCCTCCGCCAAATCTTCGAAAATTTTGTCAAAGATCGCATCCGCCAAATCTTCGAAAATTTACCATGTTTTTGGCGACACTGGAAGCTTCGGGGGCTATGTGGCTAATATCCATTCGGGTTATACAGTTAATTTTTTTCTTCCTCAAGTGAATAATTCAGAACTATCTTTCAGAGATAATCAATTTTAGATATTGACTTTTTTTTTCATATCTATCAAAATCCTTCGGAAATTCCATTTATACTTAGTACTTGAAAAGTTATAATATTTTTAGTCGTTGAAAAAAAGTACAAAAAAATCGGTTTTGGTGAAACTCGAACCAATCGGATTATTTAATTTCAGTTAATTATTGGTGTAGAGAGTGAAGATATCCTTCAACTCCACAAAAAAAACACATTCGTGACGATTCAACTTGAAGATGATTCGCGAAAGTGATGGATTTTTGAAAATGTTGTCTCAAAAAATGTTCATAATTAGGTAGACAGATCAGAATTGTGACGATTCTACAAGGTTGTCCCTGGTAGCCAAGTATTTTGTTCTCTATGATTGGTGGAATTCTTATCCTATCTTGTGTGGATATGAAATCATACGCATTCAGTTGACTTGAATCACCCACTCTTCCGTTTTGTAAACTATAAAGAAATTAGCTTATGTGAGTGTGGAAGTAGAGAATATAAATATCGCTCGTGCGGGCTAGGGTCGGCTAATGTTATTGAGGGCGTTCTAAGGCGTCTCACTGATTTTTTAGCGTTTTTGCTAATACAACCAGAAGATAATCTGTAAAACCCTACAATGCTACCGGGTCGGTTGGTGTCGTCGATCACCCCCTCTCATCATGTTTTTCAGAGCTATACTGGAAGCCTATAATCTCGTCAGGTTGGAGAGATGTTCATAGTTATAGAGACTGCCTCCGCCAAATCTTCGAAAATTTACCAAAGATCGCGTTCGCCAAATCTTCGAAAAATTGTCATGGTTTTTGGCGCCGCGCCACTGGACACTTCGAGAGCATTCGCCAAATATTTGAGAGATAGTGAGATCGGCATAAAGTTGAACAAACTGTGGTTCAACGCTGATAATGGAAATGTAAACAGATAATTGAAAATTATTTATAAAAAAAGACTGCAACAGAAACTGCATTTGTTCGAATAGACAAGCTCTTGAATATCTTTTCGAGGGATATTATGCAACATCCGATATGGCAGGACTTAAGAATCCAGTGTTGCCCAGCATGATCTAAATGGAGATCGATGAATTAGTGAAAGAAAATCTAGATCGATCAGGAACATATCTGACAATTTGCGTCCCGAGATATATTAGAAAGTATAATGTAGTAGTAGTAGTATCAGTTCTCTTCTCCTGAAGATGCAAAACTTGTTATTTGAACACGCGTCGGGTGAAATAATAACAGTTTGTTATAAGCGCAATATATCTCAATAAAAGTTTCAACTTTAACGCTTTCTGTGGTTCATCAGTAGTAATATTCAGTCAGCTATTCTGACAAGCAAATCAGGATATTCAGGAGACCAGTTCTTTGTTGATTTAAATTTTGCAAATATCATTCTCAGATTTTTTGCAGGGAGTTCCCTATTTGCTTCAAACGTGATAAATATCATCACCCATAGTCATTTGGTTCAGTATCCATTTCTTCGTCTGAAGATACCAATTTCATTAGGAAAACGGTGACGCAGTGATTGTTTATCTTGAAATATGAGGGAATCTCCACTGAAAAAAATGTATGCTGAATCTTTCTGACATGGTCCATTATCTAAAATTACTCCGAGATTCTTATGTTCACTAATTTTCCAGTTGTGGACATGAATTTTTTTTCAACAATTGTTAGAACAGACAATTGAAAAAATAAAATGGGGATTAATATTTATTGAAATGAAATTTAGTTTGTTATTTGAATAATAAGTCTCCCTTCCTTGACCAGTTTTTTCGACGAAATTTTATACCTCTCCCTAATGAAAGAGATCGAAAGATGTTCGTTTTGTCCTTATGCTATTTTTGTGCTACTGCATTCTAGCTGACATTCTCCTATTCGTCTGGCCTATATATTGCTGATCACAGTCTCCGCATTTTATGCTTTATATTCCTTGGTTTCCAAGAAGAATCCTGTTCTTCTATTTCGGTAAGCAAGACGAAATGGTCCTTTGAGATTTGAAAGTGGTTTTTGTATATTGTCTTTTCATCATTCTTCCTATTTTGGTAGTGACTCCTTCGATGAAAGGTAGTATCACGAACGTTTTCGTTTCCTCAGAGTCTTCTGCCCTAATTTGTCTTGGTTTATTTTCTGCATGAATAGCCCTTCTGATTGAATTTGTTCCGTATATATTTTTCCGGAGTGCTTTGGCGTCTCTGTTAGTTACGCTTGTCTGTTTGATGTTCCTGTTAGACGAAAACATCGGGTCACCTCTGTACTGACTACAGATTGTAGTTTTGTGGGCTGGTTATGATATTTGGCGTGTAGGTATCTGTTTGTGTGAGTGGGCCTCCGGTATACTGTGTATCCCAAAATTGTCGTCTGCCTTTTGGGTTATCAATAAGTCCGAGAAAGATAGTTTCTCTAATTCCGTAGTGAAGTGAATGCGCTGATTTAAGTCAACTCTTTTTCGCCATCGACCTGATTTTTCATGCAAAGTTCCCTTGCTCCATAATCATTCTCAAAGGAGTTCAGACTCGCGTTATTTTTCGTGACTTATAACCCCCTATTCCCCATAGCAAAAGACCTCCAGTAAAAACAGGCTTACACTACTAAACGAACGAATTTCACGGTACGTCAGACAGTTTAATCTCCACATTATTCAATTAATTTAAATACTTTCAGCAAGTACTTTGCTATGTTTAAGCAGCTTTTGTACTGCGAAAACTTTGTCGCTCCTTCTTTATGGAATTATACTACAGCAGCGGCACGTTGATTCTGTTGCGAAGCTATTTCAAACTTTCTGGTCGTTTTCAATCGAGATCACAAATTGCGGGGTTTCGTCATGAATGTATCAGTTCATATCATAGACATTATAACTAATGGACTGGCCCTAAGAGAGAGGGGACTGCAGAGTAAGCAAGATAGAATACTTCCAAGTATAACCTCTAAATGAATCCCTTCCTCATAGTAGCAGATAAAGAGAGATTGACAAGTAAAGGGTGATTCAAGTCTAAATTATTAAGATGTCTATATACTGGTGTTTCTAATGTTGCGATATTGTTTCAGACAAACCTGTGGACAAGGCGTGGTAGTTCATCAGTGGCCATGAGGGAGCGCTGGTTATCAAAAATTTCTATTAATTTTCGTGATCACTCGATCCATGGAACACGCTGTTGCCAATTCTGTTGTTTTTGTGGAAGGGTAGAGAATTTATCGGGACTGAATATGTGAGGTTATTGAAAACACCAAAAAGCGCCAAATTTTTGTTTAACTTCATGCGTTATTCATTCCATGTAGTTTGAAAATAATTTCTCAGTTGGAATAAATTTGCAGTGTGTTTCTACTGATCTGGAACAGAATTCGCAACGACATGGCCACTTGGCAATGCAGGACTGTCATTTCCACTGCAAGAGTGCCGGTACCTGGCGGATTTTTTGCAGTACTACTACGCCTACATCATCAAATTTTTCATCATTTTGGCCATATCGGTCGTCTGATTTGCTGACAACCTCTTATATGGAGTAAACACACCAGTATATGCCACCTTAGTAAATTATCATTCTGTCCTTCATAATATCACATGAATGTGCATATCCTTTCTCTCTCTAATGTATTCCTCATTGTGTTATATGAAAAACTGCCATAAAGGTCAGTCCATCAAGTATAATGTCTATGGTTCGTATGGCTAGTAATGGGGTAGACCGATGATCTAATTTTTGACCTTTTTCTTCTGCGAATCAAACTATTACAACTTTCACGAAAAAAATTTGAACGAAAAATTTTCATAACCCGAAAGAAGAAAATTCTGAACGAATCCGTTTCGCCCATTGAATCGCCCTATAGAACTTGGGAAACATATATTCCTCTTCTCTTTGATATTTCGAAATGATATCCATACTAAAAATTCCAACGCTGGAGTGGCACATACGAACTAGAACTATAATGTAATGTTACGTTTCATGAAAAATATTATTGTTCCCAACTCCGGTCGTTCTCTGAAAACAAACCGGGTTTCTCCACAAAGATTCCGAGAATAAGTCGCAATAAACGTAGCTAGGTTAATATTTTTTATTATAATATACGTATTCAGAGCTTGCTGGTTTTTATTAAAATTTCAACTCTTCTCTCATAAGCAATTTGAAACTGGGAACTGTCACACACATAAAAATGATGTTTGATATCCTAAAGTTTGGTTTAGTGAGTGAAGTATTCGGATATAAAAGACAACTTTCGAATTTGGAAAGTTGACTAGTCCCCATAGTTTTTTGATGTCCTCATCTTTGGCATTCATTTCGTAAATATATCCATTTCTATTGAAAAATTATATTTTTTTAATATGCAGATTCATACGGAAGGAAAGCCCTGTAATGTTCAAAGAACACCGTCTGAATCAAGGGACAGGAGATATGAATTAACATTCCCTTTGGATTATTGAAGTTGGTAAGCCTCAGGAAAAACATCTCTCGGCAAGAAGTTCCAGAGTTCAGCTGTTCTATTTGAAAAGATCCCTGAGCAAGAGAGGTTCACAACAAAGGGTTGGAATGTCTGTACTCGTAGAGTCATCCGTGTAGATATTGCCAAGGGCGG